>CM068767.1:4824258-4872913 GCA_035084275.1 Hydrolagus colliei
TCTGAGAGCGAAGGCTAGAACCCTGTCTACGAGAGGTGTCGGGAATGCAGAGCTGGCTGAGTTCTGAACGGAAATACCATATACAGTATATATATATATATATACATATATATATATTTTTAAAGAGCCAACTCGGGGAAGAAGAGTTAAGTAAGTTAAGGACGTGTATATTTCTGTCGCCTGGCGGGAAACGCCAGCCCTAGCCATAAGATCTCAAACCAACAACTGGGAGATTGCATTTGATGTGTTGGTTAATAATAATAATTCTCACGTGAGCTGCCAGCATCCACTCCCGGATGTGAGGTGAGACCTAGGTTGAAATTCCTTATCCAGAACGAAACGCACCCCCCACCCCCAACAACTCCCCCACCCCCCACAACTCCTCTTCGATCATACCTTCGGTCACCCTCCTCCTACTCTTTGGAGATCCTGTAGTTTGGTGGTTAGAGCACTCGCCTGGCAAGCAAGCAAGAAGACCTGGGTTCGATTTCCGGCAGGCCAAAGGGCCAAATTGCTTTGCTCTCGGTTGTTAAGTCGATTGGTGGATGGCATGTAATACTACTACCAATGATAATAATAATCCTTGCATTTGATATTGCGGCTTTTCACATCTTATCGACTGTGTCTCAAAGCCGCAGTAAAGTGAATTGACTGAGTATATATTTGTGGGCGAAACGCGGCAGCCGTGGATTGAATTGACCCTTTTGTTTTTATTACTGTGTGTTTTTTATGTGGGGGGGGATGGGGGAGAGGGATTATTATCAGGCGCGTGGATCCAACCTAGTGTCCACAGCTCAGACCATGTTTCTGATACCGATGGTGTCATCCTTATTAACCCTTTTAGTCACAATCGCTCGCCTCGAACTGTTTAGGTGAAAGAGCAGGGGAGTTGTGCGGGGGTGGGGGGGGGAGGTGGGAGGGAATGTAAGAAGGGTTGGTGTGTTTGTTGCACATTGCTGTGTGTGAATTTTTTTTAAATTGCCGCCAAGCCAATTTACCCCCCACAAAAAGGCATACTCTCTCACAAACGCACGCATACACAAGCACACGCACACGCATGCATGTACACACACGCATACATTGTTCAAAATTGCTGCCAAGCCAATTTACCCTCCACAAAAAGGAACATACTCTCACATATACACACGCGCACACACATACACACACACGCACGCACGCACACACACACACACACAACAGTAATCACCGCAAAGCAACTGAGGAGGGAGTGATTTGAGGTCGGGTTTTTCCATTCCCTTGGCTTCTCTCGCTGCGAGATTCGACTTGCGGGAAAATAAACGTCACGCCAGACGGGAACAGAAGCCAGTGATAATTCTTTCGTGGATTGTAGATAAAAAGAAGTTTTATTTCAAAATATGCCTTGCTACAGAACAACCTACAGTGAACTTCGCTTGCGCCGTACACGGTAACAGTTTTCACCTATTGGGCGACCAAATAGGTTCCGTGGATCGCAAAAAAAATTAGGTCATAAGCCGAGCGAGTGTGTGCGTGTGTTTCGTTGTTGTTAACGTATAGGAGGTTTTTTTTAAAAAAAGGCATAAAGAGATAGAATAAGAGGTTTTTCGAGAGGGGAGGGGAGGGGAGAGAGGAGGGGGGGGGTGGGGTGGGATGGAGATGGAAAATAAGACAGTCGCACTTTTGAAATGATTTCAGCAAACTTCAAAACGTGTGTCAAACTAATGATATTAAAAACAGAGGTGGGGGTGGGGGTGGGGGTGTGGAAGGAGAGAGAAAGAAAGCTGAGAGACGCACACACACAGGTGTCAACCCCTTTTTGAATGCTGAGGAGTCCTTTTTATTTGGGGGGGGGGGGGGGGGAAGTGTTTTTAAAGCGATTCAAATGATTCAGGATACATTATATATATCATTATGTGTTTTTTGTTGTTGTTGGAAGGTTGGGGGAAAATTTTATGGCGGTTTTCAAAGTGAAAAAGAAATGAACCTAAAGATTTCCTGCACAAAACACCGACAAGGAAAGGAGATTCCGAGCGAGCTTTCAAAAGGGAATTCAATTGGGAAATACCGCGAGGGGAAATAGAGTAAGAAAGAGCAGGGGGGGGGGGGGGAATGCAGGGCTAATTGGCAGCTCTTTCAAAGAGTCTTATATATATATATATATCAAAACGCAAGCGTAGTTGTATGGTTATAGGGAAAGTAGGTGCCTTTACAAGAATCTGGAAAATATTGAATTCTGTGATTAGGATTAAATAGTGGATTAAATAGTGGATTAAATAATGGATTAAATAATAATTATTATAATCATGTGGATTAAATACTGAATTAAGTCCTTTTTTTCCCCCCCCCCACAAATTTTAATGCATTTTTCTTTTTTCTAAAACATTGACTGAAACTCAATAAACTTCACTGGCACCAGGAAATAACATGCTACAGAAAAATCACATTTCATTTCATTCTGAACACAAAACCAACTAATCCAGTTGGGGTGGGAGTTGGGGGTGGGAGTTGGGGGTGGGGAGTGAGGAGTGAGGGTGGGGGTTAAAACAAGAGATTTAAGAGTGTTCTTGTGAGGGGAGTTAATTTTAAATATTATCGCATTTTCTTTTCGCCCACAAAACACACAGTCGATTCACTTTACAGTACATGATTTGAAGTGCTTTGAGACGCCTCGACGACATGATAAGGCGATATATGAAAGGCAAGGATTATTATATTATTATATTCCAGCATTCGCAAGAGCTGAAGATGACCAGAAAGCTCTCGTGAAATGCCCTCGTCTAGCGAATATAAACAGCGAAGAAGTGGGCAATGGGTGAGGTGATACAATGCAGTCATCACAATTCTCCCCCCACCCCACCCACGCCTGTCTCAGCGAGAGAGACAGCCCGGGAGATTTTACATGCACCGAGATCGCAGGCTGCCTACATTTTTATTTTAAACATATGTATGTTTTATATTCGAAAGATTTTGAGGGCAACAGAAAGCCTCGCAAAGCCCCTTCAACTTCAACTTCACAACCCCCCCCCACCCCCACCCACACCATCGCTGGCCCTGAAGCCAAAGCGTTTGTTAAAAGAGACGAGAGATTTTCTCACGAACCTATCGGTAACGGATTACTGCACACTGTACTCTACAGCTCGGGCAGTGACAATTACCAGTAAAGCTCTCGAAAAAGGCTTTGAAGTTAAGAAAGTGGGGGCATGGGAGTGGTGGGGGGGGTCAGCAGGGAGGGGAGGGGAGGGGGGGAGGGAGTAGGGGTAGGGCAGGGAGGGAGGAGAGAACAAGGCTGGCACACGCATACACCAGACCCACATATACACACATATAGTCACGCACACACACACACAAAATATATATTTTTAAACAAGATTAAATATGTGCTTTTTATAATAGAGTTAGACAAAGTTTAAATTAAGCCACTTTTTTTTATAAAACAAAAATTAATCAATCAATTAATGTGAGCGGGTGGTTGGGAAATGGGTTTAATAACGGAAGCTTTCAGCGTCTTAGAGCATAGTCGCGCAGCCTAGCGCAGACACAACACCAAGTGTGTCATTGGGACGGTTTCCTTGTTTTCTGTGCTGAAAACGACTGAGTTTAGTGTAAAAACTGATTCCTCCCTGTGCAAGATACATCCTTTCCCTCGCCCACACATACACACTCGCACAGAACCCCCTCTCACACACACACACAGAACCCTCCCTCTCTCACACACACACACAAAATAACATCAATTAATATAAAAACCTCCTTTTTTTAAAAAAAAGTTAAAGGAACTATTATTTGGAAATCAACTAAAATGGACGTGACCAATATTTTAACTTGGAAGTGGCAGATTTTAGGCAATTCCTTTATTGTACATGTGTGTGTTGGGGGGGTCGGGGGGGAGGGAGGGGGAAAGAAACAGGGGTGGGGGAGCAAAAAGATGGTGTTGGGGAGGGAGGTGGAGGGAGAGAGGGAGAGAGGGAGGGAGGGAGGGAGGGAGGGAGGGAGGGTGAGTGAGTGAGTGAGTGAGAAAAGGGAACTAACCCAAAAGGAAGCGTTTAAAAAGTAGTCATTTTCGGGTCTGGGTTTGAATACGGCTGGCAATCCCGAGTTTGCTCCCAGGTTCCTCAAGTAATAATCTCACTGTCTCTTTATAACATCCCGAAGGTAGAGATGATCGGACGGACGGACGGACGGACGGACCTGGACCTCGATGCGATTTCCTCGCAGGAAAGCACATGATCGCGCATGCGCGCACACGCATACATATACACACACACACACATACACACACACACACACAAACACACAGAGAGACAGACAGAGAGAGACAGACAGAGAGAGAAAGAGAGAGAGAGAGAGAGAGAATTCAACGTCTGCCACCGTTTCACTGTTCTGACCTTCGTGCCCGGGCTCTCCTCTGGCCGGTGGATTTCCTGGTTGCCGCGGCCGCCGCCAGTCCCACCAGACAGCACAGAGACGTGGCGCTGAGCTTGGCGATGCCCAGCCAGGCCGGGAGCTGGCTCTGCAGGTAACTCTCCGTCAGGTGCAAACCCATCACCAGCAGCCACAGGAGCGAGGAGACAGCATCGATCCTCCGCAGCCTGAGAGAGGGGAGAGAGGGGTGAGGGGAGGGGGGGGTGGGGAGAGAAAGGTAGAGTCAATAACTGTCCTCTCGCCTCCTCTGACGCGATGACGGGTTGGTGGGGGTGGGGGAGGGGGTTAGGTCAGAGTGAAACCTTACTCTACACACACACACACACGCGCGCGCGCACACACACCACATACACAAGCCTGATAATAATCCCTAAAAAAAACTAACAATAATAAATATTGGACATTTCAATCCTCGACTGTTTGTTTTGTGTGTGTGGGGGGGGGGGCGGGGGGGGGGAGGGCGAGGATGCTGCTGTGCGCAATTGGCTGCCGCGTTTCGCCCACAAATATATATATATACACAGTCAATTCACTTTACAATATACTTTACAGTATAAAAGCCAAATGCCAATATCAAGTATCAAATGCCAAGGATTATTACTCAAATTACTGGGAAACCATATCTGAGTGTATTACTGTCTAAAAGAAATCAAACCAATTTGTATTTGCACAGGTAGGTAGGTAGGTGGGTGGGTGAGGGAGGGAGGGAGGGAGATAGGTAGGTGGGTGGGTAGGGAGGGAGGTAGGTAGGTAGGTAGGGAAGGAGGGGGTTGGGTGTGGAGGGAGGTGGGTGGGTGGGTGGGTAGGTAGGGAGGGGGGGGTGGGTGGGTAGGGGAGGGAGGGAGGTAGGTAGGTAGGGAAGGAGGGGGTTGGGTGTGGAGGGAGGGAGGGAGGTGGGTGGGTGGGTGGGTAGGTAGGGAGGGGGGTGGGTAGGGAGGGAGGAAGGTAGGGAAGGAGGGGATTGGGTGTGGAGGGAGGGAGGGAGGGAGGGAGGGAGGTGGGTGGGTGGGTGGTTGGGTGGGTGGGTGGGTAGGTAGGTAGGTGGGTGGGTGGGTAGGTAGGTAGGTAAGGAAGGAGGGGGTTGGGTGTGGAGGGAGGAGGGAGGAGGAGGGAGGGAGGGAGGGAGGGAGGGAGGGAGGGAGGGAGGGAGGGAGGGAGGGAGGGAGGGAGGGAGGGAGGGAGGGAGGGAGGGAGGGAGGGAGGGAGGGAGGTAGCTAGGTAGGTAGGTAGGTAGGTAGGTCGCGTGCCTACCTTACGCGTCCTCCCAGGATGATGGCCAGGAGGCAGGTGGTGAGGCCGACGATGGCGATGACGGTCTGGTGGCTGTGGCTGTAACTCCAGGCTGTTTGCAGGGTGCTCAGGGTATCCGCCGGCACCGACCTCAGCAGCTCTTGCCAGACGGTCAGGTTGCGAGGCAGGTCAGGCCCCGGCGAGGTCCGGTTCACGCTGTCGGCCTGGTGGGGAGCCGGGCTCGGGCCGGAGGAGGGGGAGGGGGAGGCTCCCGGCTGAGCCGAGGGAGGGGTGACAGTGAACAGACCCTCCGTCTGGTGCAGGGCCACCGCCAACAGCACCGCGCAGCTGGCAAAGGCCAGGAACCGCAGGAATAACACCCGGATCGGAGTGGAGAGGCCGGAGTAATGGGAGCTCTGAGAGAAGTGGGGGGGGAGAAGGGGAGAGAGGGAGACAACATTACATTTATAGAGCAGCTTTGGACGTCCCAAGGCACTGAACAGTCAGGTCAGGACCCGAGCAAACAGGAGAGGTAGTGGGGAGGGGAGAGGGGAGGGAGAGAGTTGGGAGGGGAGGGAGAGAGTTGGGATGGGGAGGGAGAGAGTTGGGAGGGGGAGGGAGAGAGTTGTTCCCGCACCCCCCCCCTCCCCACCACTCACTTCCGTCCCCCCCACCGAAGCAGGGTTATTGTCAGAAATCTCAGCAGAAATCAAAGTCTTTCGGAAAACAGCGACTTTGATAAAAACAGAAACGTTTTACTGCTAAAGCCGCCACTACCTCCGCGATCTCGGCTGCCTCTGTCTCTCTCTTCCCCCCCCATCACCACCCCCGCCCTCACCCCCCCCCCAACCCTCTCGCCGCCCCCCACCCCCTTACCTGAACAAACGTTTTATCGGCTTCTCGTCGCCGGAGCTGATGATCGAAGAGAATGGCTCTGATCTGCCTGTCCTGGTGTTTGATGTAATATTCTGCCGTGGTCTGGCAGGGCCGGCAAAGCTTGTAGGTCTGCTCCAGGTAATGTCTGTACATCTCGATCTCGTCCTCGTACCTGTCCTGGGGACAGAGGGGCAGACGGAGGGAAACAAAGCGCGTGGTCACTGCCCGTACGTGATTAATGGAGGCGCGAGAGATGTCACAGGGCGGAGACGGCTGAGATCAACTCAAGGAGGAGGCCGTGTTCCCAGCGCTTTGTAAACCCGGTTTTAAGCTATAAACCTAACTCTGGTACTCACTCGCTCGCTCTCATCCTCCTTTCAGACTCGTGGAGGATCCTGTAGCTCAGTGGGTTAGAGCCACTCACTCACTCACTCACTCACTCGCCTTACGAGCGAGAGAGACCTGCGTTTCGAATCCAGGCAGGTCAGGTCAGGTCAGGGCGAAACCTTGGGGCAAGTTTCCTTACTCCACACACACACTCACACACAGACACACAAACACACACGCAGACACACACACGCCTAATAACAATCCCTCCATAATAAACAATAATAAATTGGTCATTTCAACCCGGATGGGAGGGGAGGGTGCTGGGGGGGAAAGATGGTGGGTGGGGGGAGGAAATAAAGAGTGTTCTCACTTCATCTCTGGGTACGAAGGAAGCTAACTGTTTGACCTTCAGGGTCTGGTTGCCGTTGCACTTTTTGCAGAAGAGAAGTTGACCGTTTGGCCACTGTTGGATTTTCCTGGCGTCCGTGGGATCCTCCCAACTGCTCACCGTGTGGTTCAGGTGTTCCATGTACTGGGCGGGTATGGGTTTGTTGTAGTCACCGTTCTGTGGGAAACACACACACACACACACACACACACACACACACACACACACACACACACACACACACACACACAAACACAACACGTAATGACATTACTATCAAGCAGATTTCTCATCGGCCGGAGGGCATCAGGTTTTAAGCAAACGGCGTAATCCTTAAGATATACAATCCTTGCATTTTGATATCGCGGCTTTTCACGTCTTTTCTCTAGACTGCGTCTCAGAATGTACTGTACTGTAAAGTGAATTAACTGTATATATGTATATCTATCTGTGGGCCAAACGCAGAAGCCAATTGCGCGCAGCAACATCCCCCCCCTCCCCCACACACAAACAGCTGTTGGTTAAAAATTTTTTTGGCGTGGAGGGATTATTATCAGGCGTGTGTGTGTGTGTGTGTCTGTGGAGTAAGGAAACTTGCACAAGGTTTCTCCCTGAACTGAGTTGACCTGACCTGCCTGGATTCGAACACGTGTGTAAGGCAGGCGAGTGTAGTAGTAGTAATAATAATAATAACGTTCTTTACAGTATATCCCGTAAAACGCTTCGAGATGCAGTCGAGAAGACGCGATAAGGCGCTGTGTGTGTGTTATATATATATAGATAGATAAAATCAAAAGCCAGGATTATTATTATTATAATTATTTGAGAGTAAGGTCCGGCGATATATCGGTTATATCCGATAACATTTTCACATCGATATGCCGATATCGAAATTTCAAATATATCGAAAAATTTGATATAATCGAAGAAGAAAAAAATCGATATATCGCAAATATCGTGACATCGTGTCAGGCGATACATCGGTATATATCGTATAATGCGTTCTTTTTCAACTTGACTTGTCGATATCTGAATGCCCGCGCAAAAAACCCTCAACATATCGGTACATATCGATATGGGCAAACTGATATATCTGTACCGGAAAATTTCCATATCGACGGACCCTATTTGAGAGACTGCGGGGAGTGACCGTACCTCTTGGAAGCCATTGTACTGCTCACAGGTGGGACAATCCCAACAGTTCCGGTTGCCGTAAGGGACGGTGGTGTCCTGACTACAGAACCAGCAGTTCACCTCCACGTGCGTTGGCTTTTTCCTGCAGAAAACAGACAGACAGACGAATAAATAAACGCCCTTTACGTGAGCGTTTGGCAGACGCTTTGACGTAATAAAGGCCTCGGGGCATTAAAAAAAACGTCAGCTCGCGAGCGACGCAGCTGTGTGCTTCACGAGAGAAAGCAAGGGAGGGAGGGAGGGAGGGGGAGAGAGAAAGGGACGCAGACAGACAATTAGACAATTCGAGCCACGTTTCTGAACCAAGTTCGCTATCTACCCTGTGCTGGCCCCCTATAGAAACACTCAAAAAAAGGGGGGGGGGGAAGAGGGAGAGACAAAAAAGAAACGCTCAAAAAATGAATGAAATGAATCAGAATTCGTCAATGATTCGACCTTAACATCGAGAATTGAAGGCTTTTTCGTCCCCCCCCACACACGCAGAGTGCTCCTTCGTCCTTCACATACAACCACACACACAACACACACAACCCCAGACAGTCTGAACAGCTGTTCGGAGAGAGTGTGTGTAGCGTTCAGCCCCCTCCTCCCCTCCCACTCCCAGCCAGGGGCTGATATAAAGAAACGCCCCCCACCAACCCCCCACCCCGCTGTCCTGTTTAATCCCATCTGAGTTCTTTGTGTGTGTGAACCGGTCGCCTCGACACATGTGGAAACCCGTCACTCTGTTTAAGGGCAGGCAGAGTTCCACCCACATGTGTGGAGACTCACTGTAGCCTCAGTGGTTATGAAGCTACTACTCGCCTCGCAAAGCAAGAGACCTGGGTTCGATTCCCGGTCAGGGTGAAACCTTGGGCAAGTTTCTTTACTCCACACACACACACACAAACACACGTCTGATAATAATGCCTCAAGATTTAAAAAAATTTAAGAAACAATAATAATTTGGTCACTCAAAATCCACGACTGTTTGCGGGGGACACTGCTGCGCGCAATTTGCTGCTGCGTTTCGTCCGTAAATAATATTAATCCTTGCGTTTAATATAGCGCCTCATCACGTCTTCTAGACTGTGTCTCAAAGCGCTTCACAGAATGTACTGTCAAGTGAATTGACTGTATATAGATTGTGGGCGAAACGCGACAGCCAAATCGCGCACAGCAGCGTCCCCCCCCGTCCCCCCACACAAACAGTCGTGGGTTGAAGTGACCAATTTTTTTTGGGGGGGGGGGTGAGGGATTGTTAACAGTCAATTCACTTTACAGTGTATTGTGTGAAGCGCTTCGAGACGTCGAGGAGACGTGAAAAGCCGCTGGGTCAAACGCAAGGATTGTTATTCAACGGATGCCATCAACCCCGTGATTAGACTGGAGGACATACCACTTGCTCCTCGGATTCTCCCACCCCCATCGGCCTTTCCCCTCTGGACCCTACCCCCAGTCGTCTCCCCAACCTCACTGGTATTATACAATCGGTGCGAACTGTACTGTAATAATAATATACAATCCCTCCATTTTGATTTGATGTAATACAGTATAATAATATATCCTATAATATTAATCCTTGCTTATTTTGATATAGCGCTTTTCACATCTTATCGATGTCTCAAAGCGCTTCACAGAATATATACCGTAAAGTGAATTGACTGTATATCTGTCAACTATATATTTGTGGGCGAAACGCGAGTAGCCAATTGTATGCAACGCCTTTTGACGCCAGTGAAATATCAAAGCACTGAGCCGGACTGACTGCGATTTACAGCTACCCACCCTATGTTGTTAGCGAACAAAGGCACCTTGTTTGAAACAAAGAGAGACGTCTCTCTCTCTCTCCCCCTCTCTCTGTGTGACTCTCTTTTTCTCTCTCTTCCGCCCACACACAAGCCCCCCCAGCCCTCCAGCCTCGTAATCATTGCGTTGCTTAAGGGAAAAGGGATTTAAACCGCGCTAAGTCACGGTTTTTGGATGGCACTGACGCCAGGTGACTCTCCCACGACCAGACAGCTGGTTGGAGACACTGTTCAACACATGTGTCCCAACCACAAAACACAACCGCTATTATATATACTGTACTGCATATGTGTGTCCTCAGTGTGAGCGAGCAAGGCAGGAACGACAGATATCCTTGGGGAAATTAACAACACATGCTGAGCTCAAGTGAGCTTCAATCTCAAGGTCCCCCACCCGCCCTAGGCATCTCTCCCCAAAAAAACCGCCCTCCAACAATAATTTAAAAAATGGTCATTTTCAATCCCCGACTGTTTGTGTGTGGGGGGGGGACGGGATGCTGCTGCGTGCGCGATTGGCTGCCGCGTTTCGCTCTCCCGCAAAATATATACAGTCAATTCACTTTACAGTATATTCTGTGAAGCGCTTTGAGACACAGTCGATAAGCTGTGAAAAGCTGCGATATCAAAATGCCAGGATTATTATTATTATTTATTATAAACGCACCACCGATTGCGAGGGGAACCCGCTTTTCTAACCACCCGAAGAGTGGATTTTGAGTGAACAGTGCGTTTTGGCCATTCTTTCGCTTCGTAGCTGTTTTGTGGGACATTGCTAGGCGCAAACCGGCTGCCGCGTTTCACCCGCATAATCTCTGCACTTCGCAGTGGTGAATATTAACATTAATAGCAATAATAATTAATATTAAGCTGTAAATCGTAACAATAATCCCTGCATTCTGATATAGCACTTTCCATCACGTCGTTGAGACGTCTCAAAGTGCTTCACAAGATGTACTGTAAAGTGGAGTGGCTGTGTGTTTTGTTGAGGCTAAACCCACCCAAAATAAAGCCTTCACAAAAACCCTCCTTTTTTTGGTAAACTTGCCAAATTCGAAACCTGCAATTTTTAAAAATCTCTCCTTTGATTTTTATCAAGACGAAAGTATTTCTGACGTGAGGAAGTTATTTTTTTTCTCCCCCCACCACCGTCACCCAGGTGTTGTCAAGACGCCAGCAGAAATCCCATCACCTTAAGAATATGCAAACCAGACTGAGTTCCGTACGTGCCACCCACACATGGAATGGGTCAAACCAAAACTTTTAACAGCGACAACAACTTGCATTTTATACCGCGTCCTTCAATCAGAGCGTTTAACATTGGCGGAGCCTGACCCAGGACCCAAAAGGTTTCAAACCACAATGTAAATAATAATGATAATCCTTGCATTTGACATAGCATTTTTCACGTCTTCTAGATAGACTGTGTCTCAAAGCGCTTCACAGAATATACTGTAAAGTGAATTGACTGTGTATATAGTTGTGGGAGAGCAAAACGCGACAGCCAATTGCGTACAGCAGTCTCCCCCCCACACACACAAACAGCCGTGGGTTGAAATTACCAATTTTGTGTTTCTTTTTGAGGGATTATTATTAGGCGTGTGTGTGCGTGCGTGTGTGTATATGGAGGTGTGTGTGCGTGCGTGTGTGTATATGGAGGTGTGTGTGAGTGCGTGTGTGTATATGGAGGTGTGTGTGAGTGCGTGTGTGTATATGGAGGTGTGTGTGAGTGCGTGTGTATATGGAGGTGTGTGCGCGTGCTTGTGTGTATATGGAGGTGTGTGTGCGTGCGTGTGTGTATATGGAGGTGTGTGCGAGTGCGTGTGTGTATATGGAGGTGTGTGCGAGTGCGTGTGTGTATATGGAGGTGTGTGCGAGTGCGTGTGTGTATATGGAGGTGTGTGTGCGTGCGTGTGTGTATATGGAGGTGTGTGTGCGTGCGTGTGTGTATATGGAGGTGTGTGCGCGTGCTTGTGTGTATATGGAGGTGTGTGTGCGTGCGTATGTGTATATGGAGGTGTGTGTGCGTGCGTATGTGTATATGGAGGTGTGTGTGCGTGCGTGTGTGTATATGGAGTACAGAAACCTGCCCAAGCTTTTGCCCTGCCTGACACGGGTTTTGAACACAGGTCTGAGGTTTGTAAGGCGAGTGCTCTAACCACGGAGTGCTACAGGAGCTCCGCGATAGTAAATATTATGCTCCAATTCACGAATGTGCTGATAGAATGTTTTCTGCCAGACTTCACCACCCTCCCTCCCCGCCTCTGCCCACTGCGTCTATTTGTGTCCACGGCTTTGGCCTATTGCATTCCCACCTGTGTATGCCTTTCAACTCTCGGCAGGACACACACACACACTGAGACACATACCAGTTACACTGTGCGAGGCATCGCAGCACACACACACACACACACACGCACACACACGCACACACACACAGACAGACAGTTCAGGCAGAGGTTGCGACTGTTTGTGAATTCAATTCTCCAAAAAAAGTATCAGAGAAAGTATCAGAGAGGGAGTTGTATTTCCTCTGCTGTCACTTCCAAGAGTGGAATCCTGGAGCTCAGTGGGTTAGAACCACTCGCCACTCGCTCGCCTTACTGTACAAACTTGAGACCTGTGTTTCAAATCCAGGCAGGTCAGGTCAGGGTGAAACTTTGGGCAAGTTTCCTTACTCCACACACACATATATACACACACACACACAGAGCTGCGCTTAATGGAGCTTCAATCTCCATGTCCCTCTCTCCCTCGCCCACCCGCCCGCTCTAGGCATCTCCCCACAAAAAACACAATATAATTGGTCATTTCAATCCACGGTTGTTTGCGTGTGTGGGGGGGGGGGGGGGGAGGGACACACACACACTCGCTGCCGTGCGCAATTTATGGGCGCGTTTCGCCCATAAATATATATATACTGTCAATTCACTGTACAGTATATTCCTGCGAAGCGCTTTGAGACGTCGATAAGGCGTGAAAAGCCGCGATATCAAATGCCAGGATTATTATTATGATGATGATTTCCGTTTGCGGATTACAGCAGTAATCCCGTGAAATGCTTTGAAGACGGACGTCTCAATGACGGGGAGAGTGCAAGGATTATTTATTTATCACGGAAGAAGCGACAAGCCCCCGACAGCACAGCGCCAGCTCCTGAGTTTGAAGGTCAGCTTCCCTGAACTGTCCTGATTTTAAAATCACTGCCAAGCCACAGCGACTGTTCCTGTTCGCAAACCTCACTCGCAGAGGATCGAGCGAAAGGAGCTGGAATAATAATAATAATAAACCATATTATAATAGTAATCCTTGCAGTTTGATGGAGCGGCTTTTCGCATCTTATCGACGTCTCAAAGCTGCTTCACAGAATATACACTGTAAAGTGAAGTGACTGTATATATATATTTGTGGGAGAGCGAAACGCGGCAACCGATCGCGCACAGCAACGTTCCCCCCGACCTACACCCCCCCCCCACCACACACACACACAAACAGCCGTGGGTTGAAATGATCAATTTTATTACTGTATTGTGGGTTTCGTTTGGGCCTGATTATTATTAGGCGTGTGGAGGAATATAACGTAATAAAATCCTTCAGAGCAGAAAGTTCCCACAGCGTGCAGATTACACGTAGCATCGCAGATTAACAAAACTCATTTAACCAACAACCGCAAAGTGCCACCGTAATAAAACTCCACTGTGCAGTGTGTCGCGTTTACAACCTCCGCCCCTCCTCCACAGCGCAAACAGCTCAGTCTTATCTCAACGAGGATTGCCGCCATTTCCTCATCCGAGGCCGGGAAGGCAGACAAGACTTTCACATCTCATCGAACGTCTGAAAAGCGCTTCACAGAATATACACTGTACAGCAGATTGACTGCACCGTGTATTTTCTGGGCGAAACACGGCAGCCGATTGCGCACAGCAGCGTCTGTCCGTCCATTCCCCCCCCCCCACCCCCCACACACACACACAAACAGTCGTGGATTGAAAATGACCAATGTTTATTATTGTGGAGGGGGGTGGTGGGGAGAATTTTTTTTTACACATAGGGATAGTTTTGTCCCCTAACAACTGACATAAGGAGAAAAGAAACTTCACCCACAGTGACCCCTCACACCCGATATGTGAAGGATGGACCCTTTTGTGAATGAATTACCCTCGCAATAAGCCAGCGACTGTGACCGGTGCAAACGACTGGGAGAGGAAGCAAACTTGCCTGGGGGTGGGGGGCGGTGGGGCTGATTGCGATGTGGGTGAGGGTTAACAAGCCCCCTGTTTGCTGAGCAGTCGGAAGGAACCCTGTTGTTAGTTGACCACAAAAATAAACAGTTCAAACAACCATCGGAGCTCCACATGTGACATAAAATAATAGTAATAATCCTGGCGTTTCATATCGCTTTTCACATTTTATCAACTTATCGACAAAGTGCTTCACAGTAAAGTGAATTGACTGTATATATATATATTTATGTGCGGGAGAGCGAAACGAGGCAGCCAATTGCGCACAGCAGTGTCGTCGTCCGTCCGCCCGTCCCCACACAAACAGCCATGGGTTGGAAATGTCCAAATTTTGATTATTTCGGTGTTTATCACATCATCCAATCCTCCCAGCCTGATCTCTGCCCACAAAATATGTAGCAGCCTTGGTTTGAACTCTCGATTCGATTACTGTACCCTGAACTGCCTCCAAACACACAAACTCCCCAGACTCCTAACCCAGGATTGAACTGAGATACCGGACGGCAAAATGGCACCCAGGGCGAACAGAGGACATCAGGGTGTCTTCGGGAGACGACCAAACAAAGCTATTTTATCCAGACCTACATTCCCAGCAACATTCCAGATCCCAATCCCGTTCCTACCTACCATACCAACCCATAAAAGATCCGTGTGTGTCCCTGACATCCCCCCTCTCCCCTCCCCCACCACCCCCACAAGACACGATTAATGATTTCGCTCACAATAATCCAAAAAAAGGTGTTTTAAAATAAAAACACACACACATATGAAACACACCCACGTCGATACTTGCGATCGACTGAAAAAAACATGGGAAAATACTGTACTGAGGAGAATTTCACAGAGATTTAATAACATTCTTGGCGTTTCGATATAGAGGCTTATCAGGTCTTCCGGACGTCTCAAAGCGTTTCGCAAAGCGCTATACGCTTGGTACTGTACTGTACTGTAAAGTGAATTAACTGTATATTTTGTGGGTGAAACGCCAGGGCTCGAGACAAATCTGTAAAAAAAATACGCTCGATTCACCCTCAAAACACAGTCGATATTCACTTCAAGGTATATTGTATTCACAGTAAACCATGGACAACTTTCCTTAACACACACACACACGCCTGATAATAATCAAGAAAAATACAATTTAAAAAATTGGTCATTTTCAATCAGTGACTGACTGTGTGTGGGGGGGGGGAAACGCTGCTGTGCGCAATCGGCTGCCGCGTTTCGCTCTCCCACCAATATACAGTCAATTCACTTTACAGTGTATTTACAGTGAAGCACTTTGAGATGCAGTCTAGAAGGCGTGAAAAGCCGCTCTATCAAAATGCAAGTATTACTATTATTATATCATTATACCCAGTCACTTCACTTTACAGTATATAGTCTGTGAAGCACATTGAGGAGTCTGAGAGGCGAGATAAATTCCAGAATTATTATTATTATTTAAAATAAAGTGTGTGTGTGTGTGTGGGGGGGGTTACATCCTAATCCAGGATTGAAAAGAGATTCACAAGAATATTCTGTCTGTCTGTCTGTCTGTCCCGAGATCTCTCAGGTTTCACTGTAACCACAGGGTGGTGTGGCCTGCTTTCAACACAGGGCCACACTCAGTGTGTGTGTGTAGGGGGGGGGAGGATAGAAAGAAAGGAGGGGTGGGAGGGGGAGGACAGGGAGACAGTGGAAGGGAGAGGGAGGGAGAGAAAGGGGAGGGAGAGGAGGAGAGAGAATAAAGACTTGGTGAAGCGTGTAACCCCCTTCTCTCCTCTCCTCACCCCCACACTCTCTAGTCTTCCCTTTTTTTAACCCCTTCTCCCCCCCCACCCTCTTATCCCGCTTCTTTTCGTCTCTTCCTACTCTCCGTGTTTGCCTTCTCTCCTTTTTTTGAGGCGGGGGGAATAAAAGAAAATCCTTTCTTTCTCTCTCTCCCTCCCTCCAGCCCAACCTAAGGGCTCCAACAGACCGCTGTATACACACACATATATTTATACAATAATATAGATCTCAAATGAAGGTGTAGAGAGGGAGAGTGAATGTAAAAAGATGTGTGTGGGAGCGGGTGGGATAGTGAGTGTGAAAGGAGTGGG
The DNA here is from genome assembly GCA_035084275.1 of Hydrolagus colliei. Taxonomy (NCBI): domain Eukaryota; kingdom Metazoa; phylum Chordata; class Chondrichthyes; order Chimaeriformes; family Chimaeridae; genus Hydrolagus; species Hydrolagus colliei. Next base: position 4,840,787 of record CM068767.1, read on the forward strand.
TGTAAAAAGGAGCATGTGTGGGGGGAGTGGGTGAGTGTGTGGGGAGGGGAGGGAGGGAATGTGTGTATGGAGTGAGTGAGAGTGAGTGTGTGTGTGGAGGCAGTGAGTGTGTGTGAGGGGTGTGTGTGTGTGGAGGGAGGTAGTGAGTGTGTGAGGGGTGTGTGTGTGGAGGGAGGTAGTGAGTGTGTGTGGAGGGACTGAGGGAGTGTGTTTGTGTGTGTGGAGTGAGTGTACGTGTGGAGGGAGGGAGAGTGTGTGCGTGCGTGTGTGTGTGTGTGTGGAATGAGTGAGTGTGAGTGTGTGTGTGTGAGGTCAGGGGTGAGCCCACGTTACCTGATGGCCGCCCTGTAGAGCAGAGCCCCGGCTGCACACACACAGCCGGCCATGCCTGCCGCCGGGAGCGGGAAAGCGCCGACCACGCGACTCAATGTATCCATCTTCTCTCGACGTAACAATATACTCGGATACAAATGTATCCCCCCTTTCCTCTCATTCACACACACAGTATGCCCCCCCCCCCGTGTAGATACAATGTATCGATTCGCTCAAATGTTGCCACTTGACAGGATGGAACGCGGCCGGGCGCGGAATTCCAACCTCCCCGTGCTCCCGGGCCGTGCGTACAGCAACGTGCGTGCGTCAGTACGTAGTCCCCGCCCATACGCGCGCCTCATTTACATAATATGTATCACCGGTATATATCCCAAATGTAATCTGGAATTCTATCCAAATATAATTCCAAATGGGAATCTGAACCAGAGACAGAAGTGGCTGGGGGGGGGGGGGGGGGAACTCAGCAGGTCAGACAGCATCCACGGAGAGAGGAAAAAGAGTTAACGTTTCGGGTCCACAACCCTTCGTCAGAATGAAACGACTCTTTTTTCCTCTCTCCATGGATGCTGCCTGACCTGCTGAGTTTCCCCCCCACAGCCACTTCTGTTTTCATAATAATAAGAAGAAGAAGAATAAGAACCCTGGCATTTGATCCAGAGCCTTATCACGACTTCTAGTGACTGTGTCTCAAATCTGCTTTGTAGGATATACTGTCAAGTGAATTTCACTGTGTATATAAATGTGGGTGAGCGAAACGCGGCAGCCAATTTGCGCACGGCAGCATGTCCGTCCATCCATCGTTCCCCCCGCCCCACACACACATACATAAGCAGTCGTGGATTGAAAATGAACCGATTTATTATTTTTTTGAGGGATTATTACCAGGCGTTATTATCAGTTATTACTGATAACAATCTTTGCGTTTGACTTAGACGCCTTATCACGTCTCATCATTCTTGTTCTGGGATGCTAGCGTCAGACTTCACCGGCTTCCCCTCACACAGAGAGTTCAATTCAAAAGTATGGTCCTCGCCTTCAAAGCCCTCCATGGATCTTGTCCCACCCTGAGTCTGTGACCTCCCCACCCCTTCCCACCCCTCCCCCCCCCCACCATCCTGTCCAATCCCTCCGCTCAGCGGGCTCCGGCCTGCTCCATATACTCTATTGGCTCCTGTAGCTCAGTGGTTAGAGCACTCGCCCTACAAGCGTGAGACCTGGGTTCAATTCCAGGTCAGGGTGAAACCTTGAGAAAGTTTTGTTGCTCCACACACACACACACACACGCGCCTGATAATAATCCCTAAAAAACACGATAATAAAAATTGGTCATTTCAATTCACGACTGTTTGTGGGGGGGGCGGAAACGCTGCTGTGTGTAATTGGCTGTCGCGTTTCACCCATAAATATATATATACAGTATATCCTGTGAAGCGCTTTGAGACGTCGATAAGATGTGAAAAGCGGCGATATCAAATGCCAGGATTATTTTTATTGTTTTTATGACGATGGGTTTGTGTTTGTATCAGACCATGTTACTGGCCAATATTGCTGACAGGTTATTTTCTGTCAATGACCACTAGGTGGTGCTGGGTCCTCACATACTGTTTGCACGGCTCAGTCACAGGGTACTATACAATATTAGCAATAATAATCAGAATGATGATAATATCCATTACATGTGACACAGTGGCTTTTCACATCTTCTAGACCGTGTCTCAAAGCCGCTTCACAGAATGTACTGTAAAGTGAATTGACTGTGTATATATCTGTGGGCGAAACGAGGCAGCCGATTGCGCACAGCAGCGTCCCCCACAAACGCAAACAGCCGTGGGTTGAAATGACCGATTAATTTTTTTTTTTAGGGATTATAATTAGGCGTGCGTGTGTGTGTGTGTGGAGTATGGAAACTTGCCCAAGGTTTCACCCTGTCCTGGAATTGAACCCGGGTCTCTCGCTGGTAAGGCGAGTGCTCTAACCACTGAGCTACATATACAATGCAACTCACGATCACATGTGTATAGTTAGTGCCTTTCGAGTCAGGAGGGATCAGGGTGGGGGTGGGGGTGGAGGGCAGTGGGGAAGGAGGGTGGCAGGAAGCGAGTTCGAAGAGGAGGGTCTTGAGACGGGCCTTTGGAGGGAGGGAGGGAGGGAGGGAGGGAGGGAGGGAGGGAGGGAGGGAGGGAGGCGAAGGGAATGTGGGATGGAGTTCTGAAGGGTTAGGGTTAATACACAGAGGAACGAGCAGACAACTTAGTTCAAATGCCCAAACTGTGGAACTGTACAGTACTGCCTTGCCGAGTACGAAACACATGCGCTCAAAGCCACGTCAGAGGCTTCAGATAAAAGATTGTTCCCAAGGTCCATGCGTAAACAAACCTCCACACTTAAAAAGAGAGAGCGACAAAGACAGAGAGACAGAGACAGAGTTCAAACTAAACTCAGAGTTCCACGCCTCCCACTCACTGGAAATTCCAGAGTTGGATTGTTGGAATGGAATGGGAGAACTCATCCGGACTCTCCCGACTCCGGAAAGTTAATGGACAAGTATTAGAAAGTTAAAGATATCCTCTGACGCAACAAGGAAGACACACGAGAGAGAGTTATTCTGTACACTGAGGTCCTGGCTGAAAATTCCCCCACTCCCACCCCTACAAACCCCCCCCACCCCCTCACAATCCCCCCCTCCCCTCCCCACACCCCCCCAGCCAGCCATGTACAGTAATTCAGGTCATTCACTTATTATAATAATAATAATCCTTGCATTTTGACACAGCACCTTTATGTCTTCCAGTATGTTCACGTAATATACTGTAAAGTGAATCGACTGTGTGTGGGTGGGTGTGGGTGTGTGGATGTGTGGGTGTGTATGTTTGTGTGGGGGGGATATAATTAATATGTAATACCCAGGGTGTGAAACTCATTAAACTTATTCAATTGGTATGTATTCTAACGGTTTGATATTTTCTAACGACCTGAATGATGTGTGTGTGTGTGTGTCGCGTCACTGAATCACGTCACAGCACCCACTGAGCTGCAAGTGATTGAAGCGCAGAGCAGATATTGTGTGGGCGTAAGATGTGCGTGGTAAATGGTGTTTGTATTTCTACGTATGTACGTACGTACATGTGTGTGTGTGTGTGTGTTTGTGTGTGTGGGTGAAAGGTCAGTGCCACGTAACACATTATAGAAGTACGCGGCCAATTGCAGTACAGTTACACACATACTTACACCTCCGTTTGATTCAGAGGAACTCATTAAGGGATCTTCAATCCCTTTCGGCCATGAGCCTGTGACAGAGAGCGAGTGAGCGAGCGAGTGAGGGATCAAATGTCGCACCTCAAGTAGCTCACTCAGAGAGAGAGTGTGATGCCATGGTGAGTCAGTAAGTCACGTGTGTTGACCCAGAGATGGAGTCGTGACTCACAGCTGAGTCACAGCTTCACGATGTGGTTGCAAATTGAATTACTGAGTTCACCGTCCCCAGAAATGGACGGGAGAAGGGAGGGGTGGGGGCTGGGGCTGGGGAGGTGGGAGGAGCTCAGAGCTAATGGTTTTTCCCCTACCCCCTTTAACCCCACCACACAGCATCTAGTGTGCGGTGGAATTTCCCCCCCAGCACACCCCCACCCAGCACCACCACCACCCCCAGCACCCCCCACCCCCTCCCTCAATCCACCCTCCACAACCAAATGCTGCTCTACTCCCTGGAGTTGCCCAAAAACTCACTCCACAGTTCCCGAGTCCCGAAGCATAATCGTAACTCAACTCACTAGGCCAGAGGACCCAGGTTCGATTCCCGGGCTGGGGGCCAAACCTTAGGACAACTTTCCGAGCTGTAAAGTAGTGACCCGGTTGTTAGTCGATTGGCGGATCGCTTTATGAGGGATAATAATACATCCCAACCTCCCCCCCCCTCCCACCCCCCCCCCCCCCCCCAACACCCAACCCCAACCCCCCCCACCCACCACAAACAAAATGCGATCACTCAATCCCCCACTGTTTGTGGGACACCACTGTGTTCAATTCTCTTCCTCGTTTCTCCCATAAAATATACAATCAATTCACTTGACACTATATTCTGTGAAGGGCTTTGAGACGTCTCGAAGACTTGATAAGGCGCTATATGACGTGCAATATGCCCTAAATACAGGATTAGTGGGGGGTGGGGGGGGGGTAGGAATACTAAGGAACAGGTTTAATAATAATAATCCTTGCATTTGTTAGAGCGGCTTTTCACGTCTGCTAGACTGTGTCTCAAAGCGCTATACGGGAATATACTGTAGAGTGAATTGACTGTATGTTAAAATTAACAAAGCCAGTAAATCAGCTACTCACTGGACATTCCAGTGATATTTTCATTGAGACGAGAATTTTTTCTTTGGTGGGGCTCGGGGTTTGGTGGTGGGGGAGAGTGGGGAGGGGGGGGGGATTGTAACCATTGTCTCCATGTTGAGGGAGCTACAGCAGCATGAGACTAGCGTTTACTGTGTTAAACATAGCCCCCCCCACCCCCACCCCAACACCCCACCTTCCCACCACCCACCCACTCACCACCTACCCACACGCTGACATTATTGACACTTCATCACTGAAACACACACATTTACACTCATACTCACACACGCTCACACTCACACATGCTCAACACTCTTCCTGTGACGCAAACCACACTTGTAAGAACAAGTTTCCAATGTGTTGAAATATCTCACTGCGCTTTTGCGCTAGTCACTGTACAAGTCAGTAACACAGCAGCCAATTGGTGTTAAACCATAAGCAGTCAGTTTATCTGCAGCCCGTGTACTATCCCGCACCCGCCTTCGCGACTATATAACCCCCACCCTCGCCCGTCTCCACTGGCTCCCCATCCTCCAGAGGATCGAATTCAAGATCCTCGTCCTCACCTTCAAGGCCTTACATGGCCTTGCCCCGCCCTATTTAACCAATTTACTCTCCCCCTACAAGCCCACCCGGACCCTCCGTTCAGCAGGACTTGGCCTGCTCCAAGCCCCCCGCCCAAACCGCCCCACCATCGGAGGCCGGGCCTTCAGTTTTTTTGCTCCCACCCTGTGGAATTCCATCCCTCAATCCCTCCGTCTCGTTTCTTCCCTTTCCTCTTTCAAGGCCGGTTTGAAGACTTTCCTCTTCGACAGTGCCTTTTGTTCCACCCAGAATTTTTCGACCTCCCCTTCGTGTTTCACCCCTTCCCGTACACTCCCCTCCCAGCTCGTGGTGGGGAATGGGGCCTGGCTTTACAACAATAATAATCACAATAATCCTTGCATTTGATACAGATCCTTGTCACGGCTTCGAGAGGAAGCACTCCCTGTCAACTGGATGTAGTGTAGTGACTGTGTATTTTGTGGGTGGAAACGCAGCAGCCGGTTTGCAGATGCACTGTGTCTCACAAACAGTCACCGGGCGAGAGCTCAAACTCTGAGCTGCAGGACTCCGCAAAAGGACAATGTTTGATGAACAAAGCAGTTGTCGAACTTTCCGTTGAACTTCCTGACCTGGAGTGAGGGAGTGAGGGGTGAGAGAGGAAGGGAGAGTGACGCACAGCGCCAAACTGGCGCCCCGGGGTCTGGGAGAGAGAGAGAGAGAGAGACAGAAGAGCTGGAGTAATAAAAATCCTTGCATTTCATATCTTGAGACATGTCACAGTCTATGGCGTTGAGACTGGTCACAGATTACGCTATCGAGTGAAGTGACTGTAGATCTCGTGGGCGAAACGCGGCGGACAATTACGCACAACTTCGGCGAGTTTCCTTACTCTGCACACACACACACACACACACACACCTAATAATAATCCATTCCCCCCCCAAAAAAACCCACAATAATTAAAATCGGTCATTTTCAATCCACGAGTGTTTATGTGAGGGGGGGGGGGAAACGCTGCTGTGCGCAATCGGCTGCCTCGTTTCACCTACAAATATAGATACAGTCGATTCACTTTACAGTATATTCTGTGAAGCGCTTTGAGACACAGTCGATAAGATGTGAAAAGCCGCTGTATCCAACGTAAGGATTATTATTAGTAGTAGTATTATTACATTAGTATCTCGCAAACAGTCGTGGATCGAGTGACCGATTTTTGGTTAAATGGATTCTTTACACCCCGGAAAACGATCCACCAACAACCAGGTTCCTACTTTACTGACAAGTAAACAGAAGTGTGAGGAAACTCGCCTAAGTTTCGCCCTATCCTGCCCTACCCTACCCTACCGAGACTATATAAATCTAAGTTGTTGTTGTTGTTGTTGTTGTGAGAGGAAGAGAGAACAAAAAAGGGGAAAAGAGAAGTATATAAATGGCTTGCACACTGACACACACACACATACACACACTGAGAGTGGAGGGAGAGAGAGAGAGACAGACCTGTTCATTTCAGTTGCAGTGGGAGTGAGGTCTTACTTACCAGAAGCAGGCACGGAGGGAAAGTCCGAATCAGGCAAATAATTAAGAAAAAACACACACATACACACACACACACACACACACACACAAATGTTTCATTTAACACACATGATTAAAAAGCAGAACAAAACAGAACAAACTTTGCTTGTACTCTGGCTGAACTGGAGTGCACAATGAACCCTTTTCCTGGGAATCCCGAAGACAAATGGGAATAATATTTGCACTATGTTTGTGTGTGTTGGGGATGGGGGGGTGGGGTGGTGGTGGTGATGGCGGTGTGGGGGGTCTTTGTGATGTTAACGGGGATTTCTGTCCCTCCACAAACAAACCCCCCAAAAAAACAATGGCTCTGGTGTGTGCAGCCTTCGGTGCGAAAAGGGAGACTGGTGGATCTCAAAGAATGGGGTTTCCCCAACACACACACACACACATCGTCACACCGCCCACTAACCATTGATATGTTCAAAACATTCATCAGCGAACCAAAAGACACACGGCAGCGTTCAGTTAGAGTACAGTACAGTTTGCTGCCTGACGAGGATGATGTACCCGATTGCACAGATCTGCGCTCTCTCCTCTCTCCTCACAGCAGTCACATTGGCTGTGGATTGTCCCAGAGGTAAAAAGAGTTAAGAACTATATATATATTTTTAAAAATAAGCTTCATCTGATAACGTGCCAAATGCAAGGACTGTTATTAATATTATTATTATTTACGTTTCTCTGCAAAGCTTGTTCACCAGTACTGCGCTGTGCACTTTCAAGGCTGTTTTTTGATTGCCACTTCAAAACATGTTTTGTTGGCTTTTTAAGTGTTTCAAACAGAATTCCTAGTGAGATAATGCTGTCATTTAACTCAACTGTGTGTGTGTGTGTGTGAGAGAGAGTACTGCATTCTGTGTATATGTGTGTGTATGTATGTATGTGTATAGTATTGCACTATATGTATGTTTGTGTCTGTGTGTGACTGTGTGAGAGAGTATTACACTGTGTGTATATACTGCACAATGTATATATGTGTGTGAGTGAGATTACTACACTCTGTGTGTGTTTGTTGCACCATGTATATGTGTGTATGTGAGAGTACTGTACTGCACTGTGTGTGTGTGCACTATGTATATATTGTGTATATATATATATGTGTGTGTGTGTTTGCTCGCTATTCCGCGAGACCAGGAGCAAAAATGAAAGTTGCTGCATTTTGGAAGAGTCTCACGTGAAAACTAATCAGTGATACTCAGCCTTAGCCTTGCTCAGATTCACAAGGGAGAGCGTGGAGTGCTGGGGGAAACATCATTGACTAAGAAAGAGCTGTCAAGAGTCTAAATATAGCGTAATGATATCCTGCAGCGCATTATATATAGAGATAGATTTAGTTTCTGTACAGAATTAAATCCAACTCGATCTCTTCTGCTTTAACCAAATGATGATATTATTCTTGGAATCATTTGGGCTTTACGAATGTACTTTGGCTGTCGTTAACGGTGACCAATACTCTGTAATCTAATCGACCGATGAAACGTTGACAAGTTTCCCCTTTAACTGCGCTTCAATGATTGATATTTGCGTGCGTGGGTTCGAGACTTTGCCCCCGTGTCTGACTGACTTTCTACCTTCGACCCTCCCGCCAAATCTCCAACGTGAAGCCAAGAGAAAGGAGCTGTGTGTAATGTAAATGGAAACTGTACATAAGGATGAAGTGCGGTGTGGAGAGAATAGGTTCTCTGTGGTGCGGCGTGCTGTGATGGGTTAGGGCAGTCTTTTTTTTAAAACAACAAAAAGAAACTAAAAGGATCATTCTTTCTGCTGACACAAAAACACCGAAAATGGGTTGCGCGTGTGTGTGTGTGTGTGTGAAGCTGGAGAGGTGGTGAGATAGACAGGTCAGGCAGGCAGAGGGTGAATCAGGGACGGGCAGGCAGAGGGTGAATCAGGGACAAAAAAAAATGTGGAGTAAAGTTTATTTAACAGGGTTAGTTAGCGAGCTCATCAGGCGGGTCAGGGAGGGCTAGGGACTTTCACAAGGCAGTTGAGTGGTAACAATAAGGTTAAACTCCCTTGGTGCCAACTAAATTCAGCCCACGGTGACTGGCAGTGAGTTAGAATCTTTCCCCAGAGAGGAGAGGAGGGGAGGGGAGGAGGGGAGAGAGGGAGGGGTTTGCAGATCGGAGTTTCTCAGAGTGGCTAATTCAGGGTTCTGTGAGTCAAACATTGAAGGCGCTGACCTCACTGTCCCTCCTCAGAAACCTACTTGTGCATTGCACCCGTCAAAGGAAGGGATTTAACCTTTTTAAAGAGGCAAATAACAGTAGCAGTCAGGCTTCCCCGGTTCTCTCTCTCTCTCCCCCACCTCCCCCACCTCCCCCCCCTCCCCCCACCTCCCCCCCCCCACCTCCCCACCCTCCCCCCCCACCTCCCCCCCGCACCTCCCCACCTCCCCCCCCTCCCCCCACCTCCCCACCCTCCCCCCCCACCTCCCCCCACCACCATCGCCCATTTCATGATCTTTACCCTCGTCTTCAAACGGCGATCAGACTACTGTTATTATTATTATTATCAACAAATTATTATTGAAGCTTCCTCCTTGTGTAGAGTGAGGAGAGCTGGACAAATGCAAGTTGCTTTTGCTGTTGTTGTTGTCTGAAGTCTTGAATAAAACTCTGATAAAGAGAGGGAGGGAGGGAGAGAGACATTATTATCTAGCCTAATAATTATTCTTTCACTGTGTGTGTGTGTGTGTGTGTATAGATTTAGTCACTGTACAGAGGTTCAATGTCACAGGCACAGAACAGGTATTTTTGCCCCTTCTGACTGAACATTCTTTGGTGCACAGGTACATACAAGAAGAACGATAAATGCTACGACTGTCCAGCAATGTCCTTCTCCGATAGGATAAACCTCCGCCAATGTCAGCGGTGCCAGAGTTGCGTCAGTGGTGAGTCTCAACAACACCAACAACAACAACAACAAGGACAACAAATTAGCTCGGTAGTTAGAGCACTCGCCATTGCGAGCGAGAGTCCAGCGTTCGATTCCAGGCAGGTCAGGGCGGGTCAGGACGAAACCTTGGGCAAGTTTCCTTACTCCACACACACACACACACACACGCACACACACACAGAGTTCGGGTGGGACTGAACGCTTTGGCAGTAATACTGCGGGTTTGATGGTGTGGATGACATTGGCAGCTGGGGGGGGAGGGTCAGGGGGGGGGGGGGGGGGGGAGGCGGAGAGGGGAGGGGAAGGCGGGGTGTCCGTCCTGTCTCTCTGAGTAACCAAATTCCTTTTTTTTCTCCCCCTGTCCGTCGCAGCCAAGTTCCAAGTGGAGCGAGAGTGTACAGCTGTCTCCAACACCAAATGTGCTTGTATCCAGGGCTACATGTGCAGCAACAATGACTGTACACAGTGTAAAGGCCATCAGTCCTGCGGTCAGGGTAAAAGCATTGTCAGAGAAGGTAATATATCCCCTTAACATCTCACCCAAATCCTCCACCCTCTCACACTCCCCCCAGTCACTCTCCCAGACCAAGGGGGCCTGGCTGACAGACACTCCCTCTGTTAGCCCAACCTGAGGCGAGGCGAGGCGAGGTCAGTGGAGCTCTTATTGTGAGCTCTCTGTAGCTCAATGGGTTAGAGACATTCACCTTACAAGCGTGAGAGACCTGTGTTTCAAATCCGGTCAGGTCAGGGCGAAACCTTGGGCAAGTTTCCTTACTCCACACACACACACACACACACACACACACAGACACACAGACACACACACACACACAGACACACACACACACAGACACAGACACACACACACACACACACACACACACACACACACACAGACACACACACACACACAGACACACACACACACAGACACATGCGCGCCTGATAATAATCCGTCCCCGCCAAAAAAACAACTCAATAATAAAATTGGTCATTTTCAATCCACGACCGTGTGTGTGTGTGTGCGGGGGGAACGAACGCTGCTGTGCGCAATTGGCTGCCGCGTTTCGCCCACAAATACATATACAGTCAATTCGCTTTACAGTATAACCTGTGAAGCGCTTTGAGACACAGTCGATAAGATGTGAAAAGCAGCGATATCAAATGAAAGGATTATTACATTATATTATTATTTACCAGACCATCATCAATTTCTATTCTCAGGCACCTCAAACTCCGACACCCAGTGCAGTAGCTGTAAGGAGGGAAGCTTTTCCAGCACACCATCTGAGGCATGCACAAAATGGACTGAGTAAGTGGCTATATTCACACCCAAGGGTATAACGAGGCTGTAGATACACACTCCTTTAGCACACATTACCTTGGGGGGAGGTGTGGGGGGAGGTTGGCAGCCCAGAGCGTGTGTTGGGGGTAACTGCTGGGAGTTTAACCAGTGAAACCCACCCGCACCCACACAATAGCTTTGCCATTGAGAGAGAGGACTGTCTGGCCAAGGTTTCCTGCCGCTTGTCCGGCTAGGACCATCCTCACCCCCACCCCCCACTCCGCGCTTGCGAGGAGGACTTTGGCTGCTGGGTTAGTTAGTAACAGGAGCTGAGAGTGGGAGGAATCCAGGTGACTGCTTTGCCCTTTAGTTTTACAAACTGAGAGGTAGAGAGAGAGAGAGAGAGAGACCTGTGACAATACAGCCCACCCCTTCACCCCCCTCTACCCCTCAGCCCAGACCAGACGTAGACTGTATGAGTTTCCAACACAGCCTTAATATGGGGGTTGGGGGTGGGGGGATTCGAACGCAACGACCTTGTGAATCGGAGGTGAGCGAGACAGACTGAGGCAGGCTGATGTCTGAGTCCCTCAGCGCTCGCTTTGCCCCCGTCACGAAAGGCATCACCAACAAATGTGGCCGAGTAAAAGGTCACTGGAGATCAGACCGGCAATGGAAACAACAGGTCACACGTCTGCCAGCCCCGTCTCTCTCCCTCTCCCCACACGAACACCCCACCGCCCCACCCCACTTCATTGCCTGGTCTTGGTAATGTCCCCCCCAACCCCTGAGACCACTGATAACTGGAGCGATTAGCCACCTGTGAGAGCAGTGATGGCTTGTCTTGGCTGGTCTCTCTCTCTCTCTCTCTCTCTTGCACACACACTCTCTGACACACTGCTTACTGTAACTGTACAGATTGGAGAGGGAGGGCGATCGGGCGGGCTGGTGGGGGGGGGTAAACATGAAACGGTCCCGTGCCTTTCACACTCTCTGGAGTAACTACAAACCACCCAAACCACATTAGATAACACGCCTACTCTCAGATGAATCAATCGGCCCCTGAAGACTTTCCGAACTCGCTGATGACGTTGTTTAATGTCTATAAGAAGCTGAATGGGCTTTGGTGCAGACTGAGTGTGTTGGCGGCAATGGGGGGGGGGGGGAGTGAGGGGGGAGAGAAGGTGGGTGGGTGGGTAGGGGGAAGTGGTGACATTACAGTATTACCATAAATGAACAAGGACTGTAACTGGTAATAATGTAGGCCTCTGTCACACTCATTCAGAAAGTTAACAAAGCCATTCAGAACAACCCAATCTAGTGCTCGCTCCCCCCCACCCCCTCCACCCCACCCACTGGAGCTCTCTCTACTCTAACCTCCCCATCCCTGCTCTCTCTCTCCCCCCCCACCATCGTGGAGCTCCAGTAGCTCAGTGGTTAGAGCACTCGCTTAACAAGTGTGAGAACTGTGTTCGAATCCAGGCAGATCAGGGCGAAATCTTAAGTTTCCTTACTCCACACAAACACCACACCCGCCTAATAATCCGTCCCCAAAAAAACATAATAATAAAAATTGGTCATTTCAATCCACGACTGTTTGTGGGGGGGAACGCTGCTGTGTGCAATTGGCTGTATATACAGTCAAATATATACACAGTACACCAAATATACTGTCAATTCACTTTACAGTACATTCTGTGAAGCAACTTTGAGACGTCGATAAGATGTGAAAAGCCGCTATATCAAATGCAAGGATTACTATTATTATCATCACGTCTTTACAGATCCAACCTCCAAGCAGAGAAAGTTCTTCATCCCCCCCACCACCTCACACCCTCTCAAGAGCTCCCCATCCCTCACATTAGGAAGAATGTTAAGGCATTGGAAAGGGTGCAGAGGAGATTTACTAGGATGGTACCAGGAATGAGGGACTTCAGCTATGATGCTAGAAAGGCTAGAGAGGCTAGGTTCATACTCGTTGGAACAGAGCGGGTTGCGAGGCGACCTAATAAAGGTTTTCAAGATCTTTGAGATGGATTCGACAGAGTAGATAAGGAAACACTCTTTCCACTGGTGGGCGTATCGGTATCTTGTGGTCACACATTTAAATAGTTTCAAAAAGAAGCAGAGGGGAGCTGAGGACAAATGTTTTCACTCAACGAGTTGTTCGAATCTGGAATGCTTTGCCTGAAAAGGATGGAGGCTGATTTGATAACAGCTTTTAAAAGAGAGGTAGGACATTTATTTGGGGAGGACGGGTTTGCGAGGTTATGGGGAGAGAGCTGGGGAGTGGGATTGAATAGCTCTTTTGAAAGAGCCAGCACGGACTCGATGGGCCGAATGGCATCCTTTTGTGCCATAAATTCTATAATTCCATGATTAATCTCTCTCTCTCTCTCTCTCCTCGCTCTGGTTTCTAGCTGTTCGGCCAAAGGGATGTTTATGATCAGAAACGGCTCCAGCTCTCGGGACAGGGTGTGTGGTCCAGCCTTAACCAGCGAACTCCAGATAGCAACAACAACAGCAGCAACCACTAGGTTATCCTTGTCCAGCACCTTCCTGTCAGGAGGACATCGCGAGGCATTGGAACCAAACGGGATCACTCAGGTACAGCTCCCCCACCCCCCCACTCCTCACCTTATAATCTGTCTCGTTGATCACATCCTTTCAACACCCCACCCAACTCCCCTAAACCCACTCCCCACCCTTCACCCTCATCATGCTGACCCTATCGATCGGGTCGACTGACTACTATTCCAGCACTTCCCAGCCTCAAAACTCACCCCCTCTCTCTCTCTTCTCCCCCCCCCCCCACCACCACCCCTCATTGACAGTGAATCCAGAATCTGATGATTGGCATGTGGCGGGATTCCTGGCGGCGTTCCTGGTGCCATGTCTGTTCATCCCCTTCACCTTGTTCGCTGTGATTTGGACCAGGAAACGGCAGAAACAGTTTCCCAACGGTGAGAGAGCGAGCATTGGTAACAGTCAATGTGTGTGTTCGTGTCCGTGAGCATGTGTGTGCGTGGGCTTGTGTGTTTATGTGGGTGTGTGTGCATACGAGTATGTGTAAATGTATGTAAGTGTGTTGTGTGAATGCATGTGAGTGTGTGAATGCATGAGTGTTTGTGTGTGTGCTTGTGTAAGTATGTGCGCAAATGTGTGTGTAAGTGTATATGAGTGTGCGTTTGTGCGTGTTTGTATGAGTGTGTGCGAGTACATGTGCGAGTGTGTGTAAGTGTATGACTGTGTGTGTTGGTGTGTGTGATGGAGGTACACAACGTAAGGTTGACTTAAACCTTGACACCCCCCCCCCCCCACGGTTTCTGTCGACAGTTAAGACACCTGTAGCTGTAGCCCAGGTGGAAGAAGACGGATGTAGCTGCCACTATCCAGAAAAGGAGCTGGGAGACGACAGCACAGAATCATCAGATAGTCTGCTGACAGTCTAAACCCCCCGCCAACAACAACAACAGCCACAATCAATCCCAGAACCATCCCTTTCACAGGCAGGGCCTGCGAATCGCAGAACAGAACAGTAGCCACCCGGCAGGTCAAGGCAGAATCTATGACGGAGAGAGGAAAATAATAATAATAATCCTTGTATTTGATATTGCGAATTTTCACATCTTATTGACTATGTCTCAAAGCGCTTCACAGAATAGACTGTAAAGTGAATTGACTGTGTCATATATATATATATATTTGTGGGAGAGTGAAACGCGGCAGCCAATTGCTCACAGCGGCGTTCCCCCCCCCCCCCCCCCCCCACGACCCTCCACCACACACAAACAGTCGTGGATTAAAACGACCAATTTTATTTTATTATGGGGGATGGGGGGTGTTTGAACGGATTAGTATTAGGCGCGTGGAGTAAGGAAAAGTGAGGAAGGAGTTAAGGTTTCAGAACTGACCTCAGGAAAGTCGTCAAAAACTGGGACCTTTTTAAACTCACTTTTTCCTCTCTCTGTAATAGATGCCACCCTGACCTGTGGAGTGTGTGTATGAGCATGTGTGTGTGTGTGTGTGTGTGTGAGTTGGGTCGTGCTGTCTCTGTGGCTTCTGTTTTGAGTTCAGACTTCTCAGCCCCTATGTAGTATTTTGCCTTTTGCAGAACCAGGATAGCCTGTCACGCTGTGGAGTGACACACACACACACACACACACATACACACACACGCTTGTGTAACAGTGGAAAAAGTGATATTTTGCAATCAGACTGTGTATGACTCACTCTCACACTCTGTGTATCGCTTACAAAAAAAACTGCCAGATTTGTAGCAGATCATAGTAACACAGATACAGTGCAGACTCCGCTATAATAATCATGATGATGATGGTGATAACATTTTATTATCGCAGCGCCCGATTACATCTTCGGGACGTCTCAAAACGCTTCGCACAATACACCATTGAGTATACATTTTGTGGGCAAAACACAATAGCCAATTGCATACAGCAGTGTCCAGAGCAGTGGGGGGGGGGGGGGGGGAGGAAACGGGGAGGGAGGGGAAATGCTGGGGGTGGGGAGAGGAGGGGGGGGCTTTGGGTAGACAGGTATTAGAGAAACATTTACAGGTGCCAATCTGCTTGTAGCAGCCTGGTGCTAACTCCAGAACCAGAACAGAGTTGAGAATGACAGATAGTATTACTCTTTTAATGTATTTAACACAGAAATTAGGGTCTGAAATATCTCTCATCTTCGGTACTTTAAAAATCGATGTTATAAATTATTATTTACGATTCACGCATCATATCGGGCCAGCAAATTGTATTTTTTATGTGTAAATAGATCAATGTGACATCTGTTTATACATATCTATGTACTGTATATATAATATATATATAGCCTTTGTAGGAAATAAAATCTTATTCTTCTAAACACGCTGCTGTGTTGTTCAATGGGGGCGGGTAATAAACCTTCCATTTGACAAACCACCGGATCATGACGCCTTGCAAAGGGCTTCACAGGATATCCTGGAAAGTGGAGTGACTGTGTCGTTCACCGGCCAAAATACGGCAGCCAATTCCACAAGGCAGTGTCGCCCACAAGCACTCACTGCGTGAGTGAGTGAGTGAGTATCATTTTTTTTATTTGGAAGATAAAGTAGTACTAACAATAGACCCAAATCCACCCCCCACACACACCCCCACACCCACCCACACACACACATATATATATATACTATATATATACATAAAAATAATCAGGGGAGCCCAGCAGGATTTCCCACTTCAGCCTCTCAAATAGCTCAGGCTATGAAGTGTCGAGTGACTGCATTGGCTCGTAGAACATTGGCTAACGTCAGGTCATTGAGGCCAGGGGGGGTTTGGGGTGGGGGGGGGGGGGTGTCTCTGGCAGAGTGAAACTTAAGGAGGACAAAGTCTTTGTAGGGGGGGGGGGAGAAAATAATTATTGGTGCGCTATTTGTTGAGATTTCTGAAATAAGAAAGTCCCTGTGGTGGGTGGGTGGTGGGGGAGGGGGAGGGGGGGTTGGTGGGGGGAGGGGGGGGGGGGGGGGTCATTCCCAAAAGATAGGATCTCTTGATTGTGAAATCCAATGAGGAATGACAGCCTCGGGCAATTCATGTTTTGTTGGAAGTCGGTGACCAGTCACCCTGATAAGAGACCGCTGTTCTTCCCCCAAAACCTCCCCCCCCCCAGTCTCACTACACACCACACACACAGAGGCTGCTGTGGAGGAGGTGTTGGGGGGGGGGGGGGTTATTGACGGGACGAGGGCTCGCTCAGTAAGTAGCCTGTGGGAGGGAGGTTACCGCTAACAGTCTCCCCCCCACCCACCATCCTCCCAGTCACAGGTCGCTTCCCACCATCTTCGGGTGAAAGGGCTACTCAGAGCGAAGGGAGAGTGGGGAGAAGGTGGGTGGTTGGGGGGGGGGGGGGGGGGAGAGGGAGGGAGAAGAATTGAGTCATAAGGTTACAGCGAATGATGAGCTCAGCTGGAGGGGGTGGGGGGGGCTTTGAGGCAGTTGGGTGGGGGGGGGGGGGGGGGGGGGGGGGGGGGGGGTCAAGGATGAGACTGATCAGAAATAATCATGTTTCAAACTGTAGTCTCTGTGTGTGTGTCTGTGCTAACCCTTGCGGTTTTCTTTAGCGTTTTTTTCACGTCTTCTAGACTGTGTCTCAAAACGCTTCACAGAATAGTGTAGTGTAAAGTAGATTGACTGTATATAAATGTATATATTTGTGGGAGAGCGAAACGCGGCAGGCCAATCCCGCACAGCAGCGACCCCCCCCCTTCTCCCCCCCCCCCCAGCACCCACACAAACAATCCTGGATTGAGTAACCAAACTATTATGGAATTTTCTTTTGAGGGATTATTATTATTAATTATTATTATTATGCGTGTGGAGTACAGAGGAAACTTACCCAGGTTTCACCCTGACCAGGAATTGAAACCAAGTCTCTCACTCGTGTGCGCTCTTGTGCGTGTTTATATGTATGTGTGTGATTATGTGTGTGTGTGTGTGTGTGTGTGTGGGGTGAAGAATGGGTTGCGAGTTTTACCATAAGATTTGTTCCCTTTCCAAAATACGTATATCATATACAATATATTATAAACATAAAAATTTTCCCCAAAAAAAGAAAAAGCAGTTACTCTGGATCTCAGTGTGTGACCGTAACCCCCTCCCCACTTCTCTCCCCCTCTCCCACCCCCCCCACCCAACATCTCTCCCCCTCTCCCAACCCACTTCTCTCCCCCTCTCCCACCCCCCCCAACCAACTTCTCTCCCCCCTCTCCCACCCCCCCCAACCCACTTCTCTCCCCCTCTCCCACCCCCCCCAACCCACTTCTCTCCCCCTCTCCCACCCCCCCAACCCTCTTCTCTCCCCCTCCCCAACCCACTTCTCTCCCCCTCCCCAACCCACTTCTCTCCCCCTCCCCAACCCACTTCTCCCCCTCCCAACCCACTTCTCTCCCCCCTCTCCCACCCCCCCCCCAACCCACTCTCTCCCCCTCTCCCACCCCCCCAACCCACTTCTCTCCCCCTCCCCAACCCACTTCTCTCCCCCTCCCCAACCCACTTCTCTCCCCTCCCCAACCCACTTCTCTCCCCCTCCCCAACCCACTTCTCTCCCCCTCTTCCCACCCCCCCCAAACCCACTTCTCTCCCCCCACCCTACACCCAGGGAGTTAGAAACCATCTCCACTCACTCACTCACTCACTCAATTGGTGGCTATAGCAGATCTCTATCGTCCCCTTGTGGGCCATGCGAGCGTAGCAGTGTAGAGAGATGTGAGAGTGAGAGAGAGACAGAGCGAGATCAGGGCCCAGGCTGTGAAGGACCTCTGTGGTGGACGGAAAATGAAGGGAGTTAAATACCGTGAGAGGGGAGGTGGGGGCAAGTGGGGGGGTGGGGCGCGCCGGGGAAGCAATGTGGGGAGCAAGGGGGGGGTAGGGGGTAACAAGATAAAAAGGAGGTGGTGGGGGAGGGTGTGTGTGGGTGGGTGGTGTGCGTGGTGGAGGAAATGGGACAGGATAAGGCAGTGTGAGATACTATCATTGGTGACAATCATTGGGTGGACCCAAAGAGATGGTGAGGGGGGGGAGGAGGGGAGGATACACGAGAAAAGCTGACAGCCCACACCACTCCCACCCCCCACCCACCCACCCCCCACCCTCACTGCTGTTTGCAGCTCTCCTTCTTGGCCTTGGGTTTTTCCCGGGGAACTTCTCCTGGTGACGGTGGGTGGGGGCCACGAAATCCGGCTCGGAATTGTCATCCATGTAGTCATAGAGACCACCGGGGGAACCGGGCAGGACCCACACAGCTCTGAAACAAGAGGGGGGTGGGTGGGGGGGGGATGGGGGTGAGCAACACACTGACACCTCCTCACCAACTCCCCCCACCCCACCCTATTTATACACACACACACACACACACACACAGGACAGCTCCAGCCAGCCATCTAATCTAGGGGTTAAATTAAATAATAATAATCCTTGCGTTCGATTACAGCGTTCCTTGTCACGTCGTAAAGCGGGAGTGACTGTGTGGCTTGTGGGCGAGACGCGACAGCCAATTGCGCAGATCGGCGTCCCCCGCGCAAACAGGCGGGAATCGATTGGACCAATTTTGAGGGCGCTGTTATTCTCTAACTTTTGATGTCTCCCCTCCCTCCCGCCCTCCCTCCCTCCCCTCCCGCCCTCGCTCCCACACCCTCCGAGCGAGCACCGTACCTGGTGTGAGAGGAGAGTGTGGCTCGGGCAGAGAGAGGTCTGTGTTTTGGGTTTGAAGGTGGGATCCAGGGCCTCTGCGATGTTCCTTGGGGTAAAGCTGCCTGCAAAACAGGGAGAGAATTCCCACGTCCACAGACGGCAGCAGCTTAGGGCTGCTCGCCATCTGGGAACATAGGAACAGGAGCAGGCCATTCAGCCCCTCCAGCCTGTTGCGGCCATTATAATATACCACCACTAATAAAAATCCTTGCATTTGATATTGCGCTTTTCACATCTTACCGACGTCTCAAAAGCCCTTCACAGAATATATACTTCTGTATATCTACTTCTCTATATACTACTATACGTCGGGGTGGGGAGGGACAGAGAGAGACACAGAGAGAGAGAGAGAGAGAGGCTGGGGCTCACCTGGCTTTCTGGGTGTGCTCTGTGGACCTATGTTCTCTTGGGGGGCTCCAGTCCCCGCTCGCCGACCCCTCCGAGCTCAGGCCTCTCCCCCCGGCCCCCCGCCCCGTCACTCTGCAAAGGAAATCGCAAGCCATTGATGTGGAAAGCCTCCTCGTCTCTCCTCTCCCCCTCCATTCAGATTATTACACTGTACATTACAGTACAGCATATAGCTTGGGACATAACACAGGGCATCTCTCTCCCACCCACCCCCCTCCCCTCCACCGACTCAGGAAAATATCCTGTTAATCCCCATTTTACCGAAAATTCCAGTCTCCTGGAACCCACTTATCCCCCCAACTTCTCCGAGTTCAAAATCTGCCTTAAGACACATATCTGAAGACAGGTTTTGCCTCCCTGCCCTTTCCCTCCCTCCCCCCACTCAGTTCCCCCTCCCCTCCCCACCCAGCTCCCCCTCCCCTCCCCCCACCCAGCCCCCCCTCCCCACCCCTGCTCTCTCTCCTCTCCCCCACCCAGCTCCCCTCCCCCCCCCACCCAGCTCCCCCTCCTCTCCCCCACCCAACTCCCCCCCCCTACCTGCCTCCCCCTGCTCTCCCCCACCCAGCTCCCCCTCCCCCTCCTCTCCCCCCCCAGTTCCACCTTCCCCTCCTCTCCCCCACCCAGCTCCCCCTCCCCATCCTCTCCCCCACCCAGCTCCCCCCTCCCCCATCCTCTCCCTCACCCAGCTCCCCCCCCCCCCCACCCAGCTCCCCCTCATCTCCCCCACCCAGCTCCCCCTCCCCCCCCCTACCCACCTCCCCCTCCTCTCCCCCACCCAGCTCCCCCTCCCCCTCCTCTCCCCCCCCCCCCTCCTGTCCCTACCTCTCAGATGCTCAGCCATCACTTCCTGCGTGGGGCACCTCGAGTATCACTATCCTGATGTGAAATGGCAGCCCAATGCCAGGATCATTACTGTTACATAGATTCACCCACACTCCATACTCCTCTCCCACCACCCCCCACTCTTTCTCCCCAGGCCCCCCCCTCTTTCTCCCCCCCCCCCCCCCCTCGCCCTCTCACCCTGGCTCGGTGACGATCGCAGGGCCTCCTGGCCTCCTCCTCCTCCGCCTGTTTCTGAGCTTTCAGCTCTTGACGTTGGATGAAGCGAGCCAATCTCCTTTAGCAAAAGCCAACAACCATTGGCTGTGTAAATCACAGTCACTACACTACACCCCAGCTCACCTCTCTCCCTCCCACACATATACTACAAACACACACACACACATTCACCACACACACATACGTCTAGAAGACGTGAAAAGTGCTATATCAAATGCAAGGATTATTATTATTATACACCCCACCCACACACTCAAACACTCACCATACACACACATGCACCCCCACACACACATACACGCACTTACACCCCGCCCCACAAACACAGGCGTCCCCCCACACACACAGCGCGTACACACTGCATACACCACACATGTGCCCCCACCACCCACACACACACACTCGTCCCCCTCACACAGACACCCCCACACACATACCCCTCCCCACCAGCCTCCCAATGTCCAGCCCCCCCCCCCCCGTTACCTCATCCTGAGCCACTTGCGCTACTCGGAAATCTTCCTCCTGGCTCCTCTGACTTTGCGATCGCTGTGAGGAGGCCATGAGATGCAGCTTTGTTAATAACCATCTAAGACAACAATCAGCAATGGTGGCGGCCGCCACACTCGCTTGCAATTGGGCTGCGGCGCCCTTATCACCTCATTGAGACGCCTCAAAGGGCTTCACAGGACATATGGAGCTCCTGTAGCTCAGTGGTTAGAGCACTCGCCTCGCAAGCTTGAGCGAGATTTGCGTTTCGAATCAGATAGGTCTGGCCAAAGTTTCCTTATTCCACTCACATACACGCGCGCGCGCCTAATAATAATCCCCCCAAAATAACATTAATAAAAATTGGTAAATTCAATCCACGGCTGTTTCTGGGGGGGGTGGGAACGCTGCTGTGTGCAATTGGCTGCCGCGTTTCGCCCACAAATATATATACAGTCAATTCACTTTACAGTATGTTCTGTGAAACACTTTGATATCTCTATCTGTCTGCGGCTGGAAGGCTTTGCGGACGGACCATGTCTGCGAGTTGGGTCTCTCCTCATCCTGCAGGCGCCTGGCCAGCTCCTCGTCCCCCTCGCGGACCCTCCTCCGTGTCCCTCCGGCTCCCGCTGGGGGTCCCGGATCCCCAGCCTGGCCACACCCCTGTCCAGCGACCACGACCGACCCCTGCCCCCCAACCCAGAGAGAGAGAGAATCGTTGGTCATTGGTCACTGCAGCCCAGACACACTGAGCAAATCCATCCACCCAGCCAGCCCCCACCTCCACCCATCAATACCCACCAGCCCCCACCCCCACCCACCAGCCCCCCCACCCTCACACACACCCACCAACAGCCACCAGCCCCCACACACAACCACACACCTCAGCCCCCACTTCCCTTACCCGCTCTCACCTGCCCCATCCCCACCCCTGGCTTCTCCCCTCCCACACCACCCACCTTGTTCCCCCCACCCCTCCCTCACCTGCCCCACCTCTGAGCTCACTGTGAACCTCCTCGTGGGTCAGGGGTGGGGGCTGCTCTTCCGCCCTGGCCCCCCCCCTCCCCATCTCCAGCTCCTCTTCCTGCAGTCTCAGGGCTATAGCCTGAAAATATAAACCACAGGGAGTGCAATCAGTCACTGTGAACACACACGACAGACAGACAGACAGGCAGGCAGGCAGGCAGGCAGGCACACACAGACAGGCAGAGAGACAGGCATACAGACACACATAAAGACACGCACAGACCGACAGACACACAGAGGCACACAGCCAGAGAGAACGCACACAGACACACACACACACAGAGACAGACAGACAGAGGTTAGCAGAGCGTTACAGCGTAACTTCCCACCCCCACCACCACCCACGATGTTCGGGCAGGAGGTAATCCTGTGCCCAGGAACCTGCCCAACTGAGACAGTGGCCCCAGTGGCTCAGACTGAGTGTTGGAAGTTGCTCAGATCCCTGCGCTGCTCCCGGCGGCCACCGGAGGGCGACAACACCCACCACGACCTTCACCGGTCACCACTGTGGAGACGTCTCAAAGCGCTTTGCAGAATTTACTGTGGAGTACCGTGAGTTGGCGAGGGGTGGGTGGGGTGGGGGGGGGTGGGGGGTACGTGGTTAGAGCCACTCACTCGTCTTACATGCGCGAGACCTGTGTTCGAATCCAGACAGATCAGGGCGAAACCTTGGAGCAAGTTTTCTTACTCTCTACATCCCCCCCCCACACCCCTCCCCCCCCCCCCCCCCCACACACACACACACACACACGCGTGCCTAATAATAATCCCTCCCCCAAAAACCAGTAATAAAAACCAGTCATTTCAATCCATGGCTGTTTGGGGGGGTGGGGGGGGGGAATGCTGTTGTGCGCAATTGGCTGCCGCGTTTCACCCCCAAACGCAGAATGTCCAGTGGACCCCACCTTGACACGTGTGGGAGTCCCTCCCGCGAAGGGCTTTGGGGACGACTCGACGAGTGGTCTAGTGAGAGGCAACAGGTGGCGGGCGGGCGGGAGGGGCTGGAGTGGAGAGGAGAGAACCCTGGGCTGTGGGCAGGACAGGAGATGAGAGAAGGAGAGGAATGGAGAGAGCCCTGGGCTGTGGGAACGGCTGGGTAGTGTGGCGATCACCAGGCGGAGAGACGGAGGGTTTGGAAACAAGAGAATGAAACTGGGTGGAGGGTGGGGTGGGGTGGAGGAGGGAAGCAGTCAGTCCACCTCTTACCCGACCGTCTCCCCTCCTGTTCACCCCCCACCCACCCACACCCCCACACATACTCTCAGCCTCAGCAACTCACTGAAACGTGCAGCTCATTAACAGCCGCCACTTTAATGTCTGTGTTTTTCCCTCACCCCACCCCACCACTCCACCCGCTGCCTAAACATTAATTGTCAGAACCGTTTGTGGTTCAGTTCCTTGCTCTCAGTTTGAAGCTGTTTCGCAGCTTGTTCTGTAATCAGAGGCACATTTTCCAGCTGGCGTGCACACACACACACAGAGACAGAGAGCTTTGTACTTTCAAAGTGAGCAGGTTACAGCCACAGCCACCGCCCTCAGATGGTATGAGAGAGAGAGAGAGAAAGAGAGACAGGAGAGATAGAGAGAGGATGCTGCACGATGTCCAGGGTTGTCTGCTCAGGGGAGTTGAACGCTTTGAGTCGGTCGATCGGTCACTCAGTGTAACTGTGAAACCTCGTCTCCTATTGCTCTGTGTGAGTGTCTCAGACCAGCTCGTCTCCCTCTTGCCCGTTTACTGTCGAGCCATAAATCAGACGCAACCGTTTGCTGGGGCTCAAGACACACGCGTACATGCCTCACCTCCAGTAAAACCAGCTCGTAAAACAGCCGAGACGATCAGACACATACAAGACACGGACACATGCACACACACAGACACATGTGTACACACACACACGACATATGCACACAAACACAATAGTAATAATAATAATGCTTGCATTTTGATATCGTGACTTTTCACATCTTATCGACGTCTCAAAGCGCTTCACAGAATACACTGTAAAGTCAATTGACTGTATATTTGTGTGTGAAACACGCACACAAGACACAGACACACACACGCACAAGACACACACACACACACCAAACACACATACATAAGACACACATACCAGATTTAACATCTGTAATTAATCTGTAGTTGAGAGGGTGGAAAATTGCTGGTTACGCTCAGACCTGCACAGGTACACACACACACGCACACGCATGCCCGCCCTCCACATTTGGACTTGTTTTTTTTTTCAAACTTTCAGCTGCCCCCCCACCCCCATCACCACTCCAGACTTCACTGGCTCAGGGTAAAGCCCCTTTTAGAAGAGAAGTTGACAACAAAGGGGGAAAAACTTCAGCCAGAAAATTCCAACGTTGAATTTACGACCAGGGCAGAGAGAGAGAGTGAGAGAGAGAGCGCGCGGGAGAAAAACTCCCTCTACTTTTCCAACAGTCTATTCTGTTCGGTTTAACATCTCATCAAAAGGACAACCTTGCGTATCTGTCTGTCTGTCTCTTTTCTCCAGCCCCCACTCCACCATTTCTCTCTCTCCACCAACCCAGCCCACCCTCGCGCTTCCCCAATCTCTCTCTCCTTCCCCTTGTCTCTCTCTCTCTCTCTCTCTGTCTGTCTGTCTCCATGTCTCTCTCTGGCACTGTGTTAAACGCGTGACTGATGATGATGGTGAAAGCTTGCCTTGGTGTGAGTTGTTGGATGGAGCTGAGGTTTTGTGTGTGTATATGTGTATATATATATATATATATATAAATATAAAAACAGCCTGGTGTGCTGTCCTCACTCAGTGGAAACTGTGAATCAGGCGCAGCTCATTCTTGGCCAAAAGTGATAGGAAACTTTTCTGAGCAAAATTTTACAAGCTGACACACTTAGCTTACAACACTCTCCCCCCCCAACACCCCCCTCCCCACCCCGCCTCCCACCATTGTCCCATTTCCCCCTCTCCCCCACCCCACTCCCCTCCCTCTTCTCCATTCACAGCTCCCACTGCCGGCCACAGGAATCGGAGGGGGGAGAGTGGTGGGTGGGGGGGGGTGGAGGGCGGGGGGCAGGGGCGGGTAGGTAAATCACATCACCTTCACCCCCCCCCCAGGGCTCTGTCTGGCCTCAACACGACTCAAGTGTTTTTTTTCTTCACATCTGTTGGTCACCGTGGTGGTGGTGGTGGGGGCGGGTGGGGGGGAGAGGGCATTAGAGAAATGCTTGATCTGGTTTTAATGAGACCTTTTCAGACAAAAGTTGGCGAAGAGGAGAGACAGACAGAGAGAGAGAGAGAGAGAGAGAGACACACATACACCCCGCCTCCACACGCACCCCCATCCCCCCCCTACCTTGTCCTCCTCCTCCCTGTCACTCTGCTCAGACGCTTGGCTCTGAATCTCGTCCTGCACAGCCCTGGCCAACTGGGAATCCTGTTGTTCCCTGGACACACACATGCATACACACACGTAAGCCCCCATCATCTTCAGTATACAATATCAGAGCCCCACCACCACCCCCCGCCCACCACCCACATCCATTGTCGGCCCCCCCCACCACATTCACCCTCTCCTCCCCATGTTAAACACAATACCAAATCGCCCTCCCACCCCAACCCCCCACTCATCAAACCAACCTAGAAACAGCCTCAAATGTCTCGCCACTTTCGACCACCCACACCCCCTCCCCACCCCTCAAACACACACCCCACAACCATGTCAAGCCCCCCCGCCCTCCCCTCCCACATACACACACAACATCAACAACAGTAACATCTTGGAGCCATGTGTGTGTATGTGGGGGCGGGGGGGGGAAGGGGGAGGAGGATTGGGGCAATGGTAGCCATTAGCAAAGTCGAGAAGGAAAGTCACATTGACGTGAAAGGCGCTCTATAAATGTAAATTGTTGTTGTTGTTGTTGGGGAAGGACGTTCCAGGACACTTAACCCATCCCTCCCTCCCACCTCCTCTCTCCCTCCTTTTCACCCCCTCCCTCCTCGCCTCCCTCCCTCCCTCCCTCCCTCTCACCCCATCTGTCCCCCCCCCCCCCCAGTGTGACATGCCTGTTGTGTTCCTCGCGGCTGTGACTGTGAGCTTGTCTCTGCTCTTGGTCCTGCAGTATCTTGGCCACCCTCACGTCCTGCCTCACCAGTTGGCTCTTCTGGATGTTGGAGGCGTAATGTTGTTCAACTGCAACAGCAACACACAGACCAACCCTGACAGTCACTGCTTGCGTACATACACAGAGAACCGCGTTTAGGGTCTTGCGTACACACACATACATATATATACACACACACACACACAGTAAAAGCCTGTTTATCGTGACCCGATCAACCGTAGCTTCCGTACAACCCGCACCTCAAAAACAAAGTCCGCATTCGATTAATTGGAATTTATCCGGTACAATGCATTTTTTTAAAGATATTTTTGTTTTTGTTTTTGTGTGTTTTCGGCCGAATATCCGGCACGCGTTTTAACCGTCATTGGCCAGGTCCTGAGGGTTCTGGATAAACGGGCTTTTACTCTATACACACACAGGTATCCTCCGATTTACTGCGTTTCTATTTACACTGTTTCAATTTAACGAACATAATTTTTTAACAACTTTTTTGTCGATATACGACATTTGGTTTCGTTTTAACGACAAATTTTTGGGGGGCACAACTATTTTGCGCACGCGCAGTAATATAGTGTATATACGGGTTATATAATGGGACCGCATGGGGAAACCGCATTTTGATTTATAATGTTTCGATTTACATGTAACTTTTCCAGCAACCCTGTTGTAGATCAGGGGATACCTGTATATGTGTGTGAGGGTGTGTTTACAGCCCGTGTATATAATACTGCTGTTGATAATCACTCCTGTATTTGATGGGAACACCTCGTCACCTCACAGACGTCTCAAAGCGCCTTCACATGACACACGGTTAAGTGGATTAACCCTGGATTTCATGGGCGAAACGTGGCAGCCGATTGCGTACAGGGGGGAGGCACACTAACAGTCGTGGATCGAGCGAACAAATTGTTTTGTTTTAAAAAAGGAGTGTGGTGGGGGTGTCTCACTTACTCTCCTGCTCCTGGAGACTGTACGCCAACGCACCATCCTCCAGCAACGCAAATCCTCGGCAAACTACACACACACAAAAGAGCAAGAGAGAGAGAGAGAGAGACTGTGAGAGAGGGAGGGAGAGAGTATGGAGGTGGGGATGGGGGAGGCACGGTCAGGACTCAAACCAGACAACACCCAGAACATCACCGAGCCAATGTATCCTTCCTCTTCTCCACCCCCCCCCACCCACCCAAACAAGACTCTGACTTAACCACAGGGGAGTGGGGAGGCAGAAGGCAAACAGTAAACAACAGCAACAACAACAACTTGTATGTATACAGCTCCTCTCACGCAGGGTAGCGTCCCAGAGCGCCTGAGGTACAGATCAGCCATGGTTTCATGTTTTGTCAGTGCCTCCCTCCCCTGTGGTGACGGGACTAGTCTAAACAGAGGTGGTTAGAAAAACCAGACAATTTAGCCACACGCGCACACCCAGCCGACAATTTGTGGCTCGCAAGCCTACATTACATACTGCCCACATCTTAACAGAGAGGGGAGGGGGTTTAAAAAACACACACACACACACACACAAACCGGTGTGAGGGAGAGTGAGAGACACAGACACAGCAAGAGAGAAAGAGACAAAGACAGAGCAGTTAAGAGACTGACCACAGTGAGCTAGACAGGCATAAACAGGATTTAGGTTTAATAATTCACCCAAAAGGGTCATCTCTGACAAACAGGGCTCCCCACCATCCCCCATCCCCTCTAACTTTGCTGGAGAATTAGTGGGGTTCGAACCCCGAGTCAAGAGATTCAGATGGAAACAGGATAATAATAATAATAATCCTTGCATTTCACACAGCGCTATTCACGTCTTCTAAACTGTGTCCCAAAGCGCTTCACAGAGCATACTGTAAAGTGAATTGACCATGTTTTGTGGGCGAAACGCGGCAGCCAATTGTGCACAGCAGCGTCCCCCATACAGCCCTGCATTGAAAAGACCAATTTATTATTATTTATTTGGGAAACGATTATTATCAGGTGTGTGTGTGTGTCTGTGATTGTGTGTGTGTGTGTGTATCTGTGATTGTGTGTGTGTGTGTGTGTGGAGTAAGCAAACTTGCCCAAGGTTTCGCCCTGACCTGACTGGATTCAAAACCCAGGTCTCACGCTTGTAAGTGGTGTGGAGTGGGGGGGGGGGGGGGGAAGAACGTAATCGAAGGCTCGATCGAAGAGGAAG
The DNA here is from genome assembly GCA_035084275.1 of Hydrolagus colliei. Taxonomy (NCBI): domain Eukaryota; kingdom Metazoa; phylum Chordata; class Chondrichthyes; order Chimaeriformes; family Chimaeridae; genus Hydrolagus; species Hydrolagus colliei. Next base: position 4,869,271 of record CM068767.1, read on the forward strand.
GTCTTGAGAATGTCAGGTTTGTATAACACGTGTGGGCGTCTCTTACCCTCCTGGACTTTCGGCAGCCGGGACTGATCGATCGCGATCTCAGCCATCGTCAAACATCAAACCTCAGTAAGCCTCAGCGCTCCGAGCAGCTCTGGAAGAAAAAAGAAATAATAATAATGATCCTGGCATTTGACACAGCGCCTTATCTTTCGAGACGCCTCAAAGTGTTTCGCAGAATACACTTTGCGAAGTGTTTTGATTTGACTGTATATATTTGTGGGCGAAACGCAGCAGCCAATTACGCACAGCAGCGTCCCCACACACAGCCGTGGATTGAAATGACCAATTTTTTTTTAGGGATATTATCAGGTGTGCGTGTGTGTGTGTGTGTGGAATAAGGAAACTTGACCAAGGTTTCTCCCTGACCTGCCTGTAATTGAACCCAGGTCTCACGCTTGTAAGGCGAGTGCTCTAACCACTGAGCTACAGGAGCTCCACAAATTGCTGCACTCAGCATTGCTGGGAAACCAACAGAAAATGATCAGAACGCAAAAACTTCTGAAAAATGGACTGATGGGATTTAATGCCATGAATGGGTGCAAATCATTACAGATCACTCCCCCTGCACACACCAACACACAGACCAATATATATCTCACACACACACACACACAATTTGCCTTTATATAGCAACCTTCACACAGGGTAGCATCCTAGAGCACTTGAACACATATACACATATCATATATATTAGTACTGTAATAATAATACTTGCACTTGATATTGCACTTTTCACGTCTTCTAGACTGGGTCTCAAAGCGCTTCAAATACTTTACATATACTGTAAAGTGAAAACAAAACACAAAATACTACAGATGCTGGGAATCTGAAACAAAAACAGAAGTTGCTGGGGAAACTCAGCAGATCAAACATCATCCATGGAGAAAGGAAAAAGAGTCCACATTTCGGGTCTACAACCCTTGGTCCTGACGAAGGGTTGTAGACCGGAAACGTTGACTCTTTTTCCTTTCTCCATGGATGCTGTTTGATCTGCTGAGTTTCCCCAGCAACTTTTGTTTTTGTTTACTGTCAAGTGAATTGACTGTGTATTTGTGTAGGCGAAACGCAGCGGTCAATTGCGCACAGCAGACATATATTATACACACACACAAATACATATACACACACACAAAGATGAAGTCACCCACGTATAAACACAGACACAAACATTGAAATACAGTCACACAAACACACACACACAGACACATAGATACAACAGATACAAAGACATATACCCACATACAAAGGAACAGAGACACACACACACACAGAGACACTGAATTCAGACAATGAGAAAAGTCACATTGATTTACTCTCTATACACACACACACAAAACACAAAACTCCCCCAAAAAAGTACACTTTTTTAAATCACTCAAAAAATAAGTCGAACAAACCAGAGAGACAGACAGAATGTCGCCGTTTGGGGATTAGCCAGAGAGAGAAAGAAAAGAGAAAGACACAGAGAGAGAGGAAGGAGTAAATATTTTCTAGGTCAGGGGGGAAAAAAGTTAGGAAAGTTTTAATAAGCCACAAAACAGACAGCAAGAGAGCAAGACAAAATACATGTTTAGATCAAATAAAGTGAATTGAAGTTGAACAAAGCGAAAAAAATGTGTCTCACTCCAACCTCTGCCTCTCCTCCTCCACAGTTTGCAGAAACTTGTACAACAGTAATGTGGACACACACACAATTCTCTTTATTCTCTCTGGACTTGCTGCTAAATGCCTTAATCTCTCTCACACACAGTATTCCCCCTCCTCTGTCTCTCTCCCTCCCTCTCTCTTTTATACTGTTTTTCTGTGTGTTTGACTCCACCTCTTATTCCAACAGCTGGCTGTGTGTGAGTGACTGTGTGTGTGAGAGAGTTTTTCTCTCTGCACCAGAGAGCAATTAAACCCCAAACCATTTAATCTCAGCCTTTCAAAAGCCTGGACATGTTTGTCTGTATTTGTATGAATGTATATGTTTATGTGTGTGGATGTATGTATGTGTGTGTGTGTATATATATATGTTTGTGTGTGTGTGCATGTTTGTTTGTATGTATGTGTTTGTATGTGTGTGTGTGAATCACAACCAAACCCTGTCACACAAAAGCCTTTTTGTTACAGGCTGGCACCCACCCTGAGTGGTATGTGGGTGAGTGGCCAGGTTTATAGCAAGCTGGTCAGACAAGACATTCCTCTCCTACCATCATTTCCCCCCCACCCCCTTCACCCCCCCCCCCCCCCCCCCCCACGTCTAGAAGACGTGAAAAGCGCTATATCAAATGCAAGGATTCTTATTATTTTTATTATTAAAATCATCTAATTTGTTGTTGACAGAATCTGCACTTTCTGCTTTCACCAGCGAGTCTGTTTCATAAGTTTTTCTGTGGAAGTTATCAGTGTGTGAATATGCGTGTGCTTGCATGTGAGTACTGTATGTGTTTCTGTTTGTCAGTGTACGCGTATGTGTGTGTATCTGTGTGTGTTACACACGCACACACAGACACACACACACTCACAGACATACACACACAGTCACACACACCAGAACACACAATGCGCGTGTGAAGGTGGGATGAGATGTGTGACCGGATTTACTGGGATTCACGGCTCAATCTCCTGTTGAGGCTGAGCAAAGTGTCCAGCGAATGGCAACAAAATTTCTCCAATTATAAACCTCTCCGCTTCCTGCGGAATGTGCCGGAGCGAGCTGTGGCCAGGGAATCTCTCCCCCTGCCCTCCCCTCTCCTCCCCTCCCCTCCCACAGGATGCAATTTGCAGTGCTTGAACGCTGTTAAAATAACACAGAAATTCCCACAAGCAGAACAAATAAACTCCCGACATCTCTCACACACACAAGGCAGACAAGACTATGAATAATAATAACTCTCACATTGGATACAGTCAATCGTAGCCACGTAGGAATAGGAGGAGGCCATTCAGCCCCTTCGGTCCTGTTCCGCCAATCCCTCAACCCCAATTAGCCCATATCCTTTACTTCACATCAAAAAGTACTTCCAAAGTATTTGTGGACAAACACAGCAGCCAGTTTGCGCACAGCACCCACACATACACCCACACACACCGAGTCTTAAAGTGAACAGGTGAACCTAGTTCAATGGTCAGAGCACTAGTCTTACAAGTGTGAGACCTGTGTTCGAAACCAGGCAGGTCAGGGTGAAACCTTGGGCAAGTTTCCTTACATAATCCTACAGACACCACACACCACCTAAAAACAATCCGTCAAAAAAACCCTATAATAAATTGATCATTTCAATCCACGACTGTTTGTGGGGGGACACGCTGCTGTGCGCAATTGGCTGCCGCGCTTTGCCCACAAATATATATACAGTCAATTCACTTTATAGTATATTCTGTGACGTCTAGAAGATGTGAAAAGCGCTATATCAAATGTAAGCTTATTATTATTATTTACCTGTGGGATTATCGGCAGGGATGCTGGCAGAGAGAAACTCCCTCTTTTTTCCCCACAGCTTTCCAGAATGTTTAACTGAGCAGGCACAGACGGGAACTTGGTTCGACGTCTCGTCTGAAGGACGGAGCCTCTGACAATGCAACACTCCCCACATCCCCAGCACTGAGCTCA
>CM068767.1:4873113-4905331 GCA_035084275.1 Hydrolagus colliei
TGGGGGCAGGGGCGGGTAGGTAAATCACATCACCTTCACCCCCCCCCCCAGGGCTCTGTCTGGCCTCAACACGACTCAAGTGTTTTTTTTCTTCACATCTGTTGGTCACCGTGGTGGTGGTGGTGGGGGGCGGGTGGGGGGGGAGAGGGCATTAGAGAAATGCTTGATCTGGTTTTAATGAGACCTTTTCAGACAAAAGTTGGCGAAGAGGAGAGACAGACAGGAGAGAGAGAGAGAGAGAGAGACACACATACACCCCGCCTCCACACGCACCCCCATCCCCCCCTACCTTGTCCTGCTCCTCCCTGTCACTCTGCTCAGACGCTTGGCTCTGAATCTCGTCCTGCACAGCCCTGGCCAACTGGGAATCCTGTTGTTCCCTGGACACACACACACGCATACACACACGTAAGCCCCCATCATCTTCAGTATACAATATCAGAGCCCCACCCCCCCCCCCACCCCGCCCACCAACCCACATCCATTGTCGGCCCCCCCCACCACATTCACCCTCTCCTCCCCCATGTTAAACACAATACCAAATCGCCCTCCCACCCCAACCCCCCACTCATCAAACCAACCTAGAAACAGCCTCAAATGTCTCGCCACTTTCGACCACCCACACCCCCTCCCCCACCTCTCAAACACACACCCCACAACCATGTCAAGCCCCCCCGCGCCCTCCCCTCCCACATACACACACAACATCAACAACAGTAACATCTTGGAGCCATGTGTGTGTATGTGGGGGCGGGGGGGGGAAGGGGGAGGAGGATTGGGGCAATGGTAGCCATTAGCAAAGTCGAGAAGGAAAGTCACATTGACGTGAAAGGCGCTCTATAAATGTAAATTGTTGTTGTTGTTGTTGGGGAAGGACGTTCCAGGACACTTAACCCATCCCTCCCTCCCACCTCCTCTCTCCCTCCTTTTCACCCCCTCCCTCCTCGCCTCCCTCCCTCCCTCTCACCCCATCTGTCCCCCCCCCCCCCAGTGTGACATGCCTGTTGTGTTCCTCGCGGCTGTGACTGTGAGCTTGTCTCTGCTCTTGGTCCTGCAGTATCTTGGCCACCCTCACGTCCTGCCTCACCAGTTGGCTCTTCTGGATGTTGGAGGCGTAATGTTGTTCAACTGCAACAGCAACACACAGACCAACCCTAACAGTCACTGCTTGCGTACATACACAGAGAACCGCCTTTAGGGTCTTGCGTACACACACATACATATATATACACACACACACACACACAGTAAAAGCCTGTTTATTGTGACCCGATCAACCGTAGCTTCCGTATAACCCGCACCTCAAAAACAAAGTCCGCATTCGATTAATTGGAATTTATCCGGTACAATGCATTTTTTTAAAGATATTTTTGTTTTGTTTTTTTTGTGTGTTTTCGGCCGAATATCCGGCACGCGTTTTAACCGTCATTGGCCAGGTCCTGAGGGTTCTGGATAAACGGGCTTTTACTCTATACACACACAGGTATCCTCCGATTTACTGCGTTTCTATTTACACTGTTTCAATTTAACGAACATAATTTTTTAACAACTTTTTTGTCGATATACGACATTTGGTTTCGTTTTAACGACAAATTTTTGGGGGGCACAACTATTTTGCGCACGCGCAGTAATATAGTGTATATACGGGTTATATAATGGGACCGCATGGGGAAACCGCATTTTGATTTATAATGTTTCGATTTACATGTAACTTTTCCAGCAACCCTGTTGTAGATCAGGGGATACCTGTATATGTGTGTGAGGGTGTGTTTACAGCCCGTGTATATAATACTGCTGTTGATAATCACTCCTGTATTTGATGGGAACACCTCGTCACCTCACAGACGTCTCAAAGCGCCTTCACATGACACACGGTTAAGTAGATTAACCCTGGATTTCATGGGCGAAACGTGGCAGCCGATTGCGTACAGGGGGGAGGCACACTAACAGTCGTGGATCGAGCGAACAAATTGTTTTGTTTTAAAAAAGGAGTGTGGTGGGGGTGTCTCACTTACTCTCCTGCTCCTGGAGACTGTACGCCAACGCACCATCCTCCAGCAACGCAAATCCTCGGCAAACTACACACACACAAAAGAGCAAGAGAGAGAGAGAGAGAGACTGTGAGAGAGGGAGGGAGAGAGTATGGAGGTGGGGATGGGGGAGGCACGGTCAGGACTCAAACCAGACAACACCCAGAACATCACTGAGCCAATGTATCCTTCCTCTTCTCCACCCCCCCCCACCCACCCAAACAAGACTCTGACTTAACCACAGGGGAGTGGGGAGGCAGAAGGCAAACAGTAAACAACAGCAACAACAACAACTTGTATGTATACAGCTCCTCTCACGCAGGGTAGCGTCCCAGAGCGCCTGAGGTACAGATCAGCCATGGTTTCATGTTTTGTCAGTGCCTCCCTCCCCTGTGGTGACGGGACTAGTCTAAACAGAGGTGGTTAGAAAAACCAGACAATTTAGCCACACGCACACACCCAGCCGACAATTTGTGGCTCGCAAGCCTACATTACATACTGCCCACATCTTAACAGAGAGGGGAGGGGGTTTAAAAAACCACACACACACACACACACAAACCGGTGTGAGGGAGAGTGAGAGACACAGACACAGCAAGAGAGAAAGAGACAAAGAGAGCAGTTAAGAGACTGACCACAGTGAGCTAGACAGGCATAAACAGGATTTAGGTTTAATAATTCACCCAAAAGGGTCATCTCTGACAAACAGGGCTCCCCACCATCCCCCATCCCCTCTAACTTTGCTGGAGAATTAGTGGGGTTCGAACCCCGAGTCAAGAGATTCAGATGGAAACAGGATAATAATAATAATAATCCTTGCATTTCACACAGCGCTATTCACGTCTTCTAAACTGTGTCCCAAAGCGCTTCACAGAGCATACTGTAAAGTGAATTGAACCATGTTTTGTGGGCGAAACGCGGCAGCCAATTGTGCACAGCAGCGTCCCCCACACAGCCCTGCATTGAAAAGACCAATTTATTATTATTTATTTTGGGAACGATTATTATCAGGTGTGTGTGTGTGTCTGTGATTGTGTGTGTGTGTGTATCTGTGATTGTGTGTGTGTGTGTGTGGAGTAAGCAAACTTGCCCAAGGTTTCGCCCTGACCTGACTGGATTCAAAACCCAGGTCTCACGCTTGTAAGTGGTGTGGAGTGGGGGGGGGGGGGGGAAGAACGTAATCGAAGGCTCGATCGAAGAGGAAGGTCTTGAGAATGTCAGGTTTGTATAACACGTGTGGGCGTCTCTTACCCTCCTGGACTTTCGGCAGCCGGGACTGATCGATCGCGATCTCAGCCATCGTCAAACATCAAACTTCAGTAAGCCTCAGCGCTCCGAGCAGCTCTGGAAGAAAAAAGAAATAATAATAATGATCCTGGCATTTGACACAGCACCTTATCTTTCGAGACGCCTCAAAGTGTTTCGCAGAATACACTTTGCGAAGTGTTTTGATTTGACTGTATATATTTGTGGGCGAAACGCAGCAGCCAATTACGCACAGCAGCGTCCCCACACACAGCCGTGGATTGAAATGACCAATTTTTTTTAGGGATATTATCAGGTGTGCGTGTGTGTGTGTGTGTGGAATAAGGAAACTTGACCAAGGTTTCTCCCTGACCTGCCTGTAATTGAACCCAGGTCTCACGCTTGTAAGGCGAGTGCTCTAACCACTGAGCTACAGGAGCTCCACAAATTGCTGCACTCAGCATTGCTGGGAAACCAACAGAAAATGATCAGAACGCAAAAACTTCTGAAAAATGGACTGATGGGATTTAATGCCATGAATGGGTGCAAATCATTACAGATCACTCCCCCTGCACACACCAACACACAGACCAATATATATCTCACACACACACAATTTGCCTTTATATAGCAACCTTCACACAGGGTAGCATCCTAGAGCACTTGAACACATATACACATATATATATTAGTACTGTAATAATAATACTTGCATTTGATATTGCACTTTTCACGTCTTCTAGACTGGGTCTCAAAGCGCTTCAAATACTTTACATATACTGTAAAGTGAAAACAAAACACAAAATACTACAGATGCTGGGAATCTGAAACAAAAACAGAAGTTGCTGGGGAAACTCAGCAGATCAAACATCATCCATGAGAAAGGAAAAAGAGTCCACATTTCGGGTCTACAACCCTTGGTCCTGACGAAGGGTTGTAGACCGGAAACGTTGACTCTTTTTCCTTTCTCCATGGATGCTGTTTGATCTGCTGAGTTTCCCCAGCAACTTTTGTTTTTGTTTACTGTCAAGTGAATTGACTGTGTATTTGTGTAGGCGAAACGCAGCGGTCAATTGCGCACAGCAGACATATATTATACACACACACAAATACATATACACACACACAAAGATGAAGTCACACACGTATAAACACAGACACAAACATTGAAATACAGTCACACAAACACACACACACAGACACATAGATACAACAGATACAAAGACATACACCCACATACAAAGGAACAGAGACACACACACACACACAGAGACACTGAATTCAGACAATGAGAAAAGTCACATTGATTTACTCTCTATACACACACACACAAAACACAAAACTCCCCCAAAAAGTACACTTTTTTAAATCACTCAAAAAATAAGTCGAACAAACCAGAGAGACAGACAGAATGTCGCCGTTTGGGGATTAGCCAGAGAGAGAAAGAAAAGAGAAAGACACAGAGAGAGAGGAAGGAGTAAATATTTTCTAGGTCAGGGGGGAAAAAAGTTAGGAAAGTTTTAATAAGCCACAAAACAGACAGCAAGAGAGCAAGACAAAATACATGTTTAGATCAAATAAAGTGAATTGAAGTTGAACAAAGCGAAAATAATGTGTCTCACTCAAACCTCTGCCTCTCCTCCTCCACAGTTTGCAGAAACTTGTACAACAGTAATGTGGACACACACACAATTCTCTTTATTCTCTCTGGACTTGCTGCTAAATGCCTTAATCTCTCTCACACACAGTATTCCCCCTCCTCTGTCTCTCTCCCTCTCCCTCTCCCTCCCTCTCTCTTTTATACTGTTTTTCTGTGTGTTTGACTCCACCTCTTATTCCAACAGCTGGCTGTGTGTGAGTGACTGTGTGTGTGAGAGAGTTTTTCTCTCTGCACCAGAGAGCAATTAAACCCCAAACCATTTAATCTCAGCCTTTCAAAAGCCTGGACATGTTTGTCTGTATTTGTATGAATGTATATGTTTATGTGTGTGGATGTATGTATGTATGTATGTGTGTGTGTGTGTGTATATATATATGTTTGTGTGTGTGTGCATGTGTGTATGTTTGTTTGTATGTATGTGTTTGTATGTGTGTGTGTGAATCACAACCAAACCCTGTCACACAAAAGCCTTTTTGTTACAGGCTGGCACCCACCCTGAGTGGTATGTGGGTGAGTGGCCAGGTTTATAGCAAGCTGGTCAGACAAGACATTCCTCTCCTACCATCATTTCCCCCCCACCCCCTTCCCCCCCCCCCCCACGTCTAGAAGACGTGAAAAGCGCTATATCAAATGCAAGGATTCTTATTATTTTTATTATTAAAATCATCTAATTTGTTGTTGACAGAATCTGCACTTTCTGCTTTCACCAGCGAGTCTGTTTCATAAGTTTTTCTGTGGAAGTTATCAGTGTGTGAATATGTGTGTGCTTGCATGTGAGTACTGTATGTGTTTCTGTTTGTCAGTGTACGCGTATGTGTGTGTATCTGTGTGTTACACACGCACACACAGACACACACACACTCACAGACATACACACACAGTCACACACACCAGACACACACATGCGCGTGTGAAGGTGGGATGAGATGTGTGACCGGATTTACTGGGATTCACGGCTCAATCTCCTGTTGAGGCTGAGCAAAGTGTCCAGCGAATGGCAACAAATTTCTCCAATTATAAACCTCTCCGCTTCCTGCGGAATGTGCCGGAGCGAGCTGTGGCCAGGGAATCTCTCCCCCTGCCCTCCCCTCTCCTCCCCTCCCCTCCCACAGGATGCAATTTGCAGTGCTTGGAACGCTGCTAAAATAACACAGAAATTCCCACAAGCAGAACAAATAAACTCCCGACATCTCTCACACACACAAGGCAGACAAGACTATGAATAATAATAACTCTCACATTGGATACAGTCAATCGTAGCCACGTAGGAATAGGAGGAGGCCATTCAGCCCCTTCGGTCTGTTCCGCCAATCCCTCAACCCCAATTAGCCCATATCCTTTACTTCACATCAAAAAGTACTTCCAAAGTATTTGTGGACAAACACAGCAGCCAGTTTGCGCACAGCACCCACACATACACCCACACACACCGAGTCTTAAAGTGAACAGGTGAACCTAGTTCAATGGTCAGAGCACTAGTCTTACAAGTGTGAGACCTGTGTTCGAAACCAGGCAGGTCAGGGTGAAACCTTGGGCAAGTTTCCTTACATAATCCTACAGACACCACACACACCTAAAAACAATCCGTCCAAAAAAACCCTATAATAAATTGATCATTTCAATCCACGACTGTTTGTGGGGGGACACGCTGCTGTGCGCAATTGGCTGCCGCGCTTTGCCCACAAATATATATACAGTCAATTCACTTTATAGTATATTCTGTGACGTCTAGAAGATGTGAAAAGCGCTATATCAAATGTAAGGCTTATTATTATTATTTACCTGTGGGATTATCGGCAGGGATGCTGGCAGAGAGAAACTCCCTCTTTTTTCCCCAACAGCTTTCCAGAATGTTTAACTGAGCAGGCACAGACGGGAACTTGGTTCGACGTCTCGTCTGAAGGACGGAGCCTCTGACAATGCAACACTCCCCACTCCCCAGCACTGAGCTCCCTCTGCTCTCCTCCTCAGTGATTGTATCAGTTAGAACACTCGCCTTGCAAGCCAGAGAGCTGGGTTCGTTTCCGGCCAGGGCGAAACCTTGGACAAGTTTTCTTACTTCACACACATACACCCTGGTATTAATCCCTCCAGGAAAAAAGCAATCATAAAATGGCCATTTCAATCCACCCCTAACTGATTTTTTGGGGGGAACGCTGCTGTGCGCGATTGGCTGCCGCATTTTGTCCACAAATACACAGTCAATTCACTTTAACAGTGTATTCTGTGAAGCGCTTTGAGACACAGTCTGGAAGGCGTGATCAGGCGCTGTATCAAAGGCAAGGATTATTATTATTATTATTCGCTTTTCCTTCTTATTATTTATTGTTAACTGTGAAAGATTGCAAAGTTTCTTCCCAGTTCTGTGTGTGTTTTCTTGGGCCTGACACTGCCGCCTGGTGGCTGTTTGTGTTGACTGCAGGCGAGACAGTGGGATAGATACACTACAAAAATTATACTGCAATACAAAAGTTACATGTGTAAATTTGGTCACACACAGACACACACACACACAGACACACACACACACACGCACTCTGCTCGTGGCTCCTTGATTTCAGGGCAAAGCCAAAGCTCGAAGGATTTGCATTTCAAATGTGTTTTCCTCCATCTTAAGTTTGTCAATTCTCTTCAGGGTGTTTGGCTGCCAAGTGACAATTGTCCCCAAATCAAACCTCCCCCAGCTCCCAAACCCTCTTTATTGCCGCTGTGGTCCAGGCAGGAGCTGGGAGATGCATCTATTCTGAAGCAGTGACTGTCCCAGCGCCTTGGGACAACCTATCGACATGAAAGGGTCGCCCCTCTCAGCCTTACTTAAAACTTAATTGGATTTTTAATATTTTTTTACTGTTGCAGTCAAAAGGGGAGAGCCTGTAGTAAAGTGTAACCCAGTGAGTCACCAGGGTTTAACTTATTCTAGCAGATAGTTTGCTCAGTGTCGGCAACACCATGGATTAGAGACACAGTAAAAAGCTCCCTCTACACTGTCCATCCACACTCCCAGGTTAGGATAAGCTCCATCTATTCTATACTGTCTGTCCACACTCCGGCATGAGAGATAGCACAGTGGATATTGGGAAGTATGGGATCAATTCGGATAAAGGAACATTCAAAACCTATTGTAAGGAGAGGAGAAGCTGGTGAGGGAGTGTGTGTGTGTGTGTATGTGTGGAGATAATTAAATACACGCGTTTAATACAACAATAACCATATTTCATGTCAAAACCTCTCGATCACTCCTGCGTCACTGAGGTGCCTCGCAGTAAATCTCCCCACAAAACCGGCGACCGACAAGAGAAAAGTCAATTTGAATTTTTGTTTCATATCAATATATTATTTTTGCTTTGAAACAAAACAACGGCGTCTCGCAACTCATTTGCACTTTGAGTGTTTTGATGGTGGATAAATGGGACAGCTGTTTTATGCATTAACCTTGAAGCTGTGAGTCAGGAGGTTGATGGGGGAGGAAAGAGGTTGGGAGAAGGATGGGTGTCGGGATTATATAAAGCTGTGCGCTCAGGGGTCTGCGTGCTGCTCTCTGTCTCCCCTCATTATGACCTCCCTTGCTCTGGTGGTGGGTGCCTTGCTGTTCTGCTACCCCTGTCTCCTCTCCCTTCCCGTTTCCGACTTCCAATACAACAGAGGAGGTAAGAGCGACAGTCTGAGAAGTGGGGGGGGGGGGGTGGGGAGGGTGGGATGGGGGGGGGGGAGAGAGGGAGGGGAAGGGGAAACAGCTTATCAAAATACAAGGATAATTATTGCTATTAACCAAATGATCCAAGACACTCCCCTGCGCGAAGGGCGCTGTATAAATGCAAGTTGTTGTTACAAAAAAAAAAAAATCCTGGCATTTTGATATAGTGGCTTTTCACGTCTTCTCGACTGTGTCTCAAAGCGCTTTACAAAATATACTGTAAAGTAAATTGACTGTATATTTGTGGGCGAAACGTGGCAACCGATTGCTCATACAATGTCCCCTCACACAAACAATCGTGGGTAGAAATGACCAATTTTATTATCGTGGCATCTTTTTTAAAGAAACTGATATCTATCTTTCCCTCCTTCCCTCCCGGCATCGGCCCCAACCCCCCACCTCATCCCCAACCTGAATAATTCCCCCGTTCCAGTCTTCAGTAGAGGCGAGGAGATTCCGAGCAGGGATGGAATGAGGAACGCTCGTCAACTCCGTGGCTTCCCGGTATTCCTGTTTGGGAACAGCTTTCTGGACCCGACCAGACCCAGAGAAGAAACCAAACTTCACCACGAGAACAGTAGGTTACATCGACTCCCCCCTAACCCCCTCCACCCCACCAAAGTTCAATCAATCAATCAATCAATCAATGAAAATTACATTTATATAGCTTCTTTCACGTCGGGTGGCTGAACGGTCAGGTAGGGACCAGACTGGTGGGGTTGGGGGGTGGGAGAAGGAGAGTAAGAAAATTGACTGTATATTTGTAGGCAAAACGAGGCAGCCAAAGTTTGTCTAATACTTTGCTTTACTGTTTTGAGAGTTAAGTTGGAAATGTTATTGACTTGAATGAGATTAGCAGACTGCCACCTGCTGGCCACACAGCGTATATATATATATATATTAATTGTATTAGTTTGCACCTCAGGCTCAATCCCTCGCTTCCCGTGATAACAATAATATTAATACGTGAATCTGATACCTAGTTTATGCAGAAGTCTCGTAGCACTTCACAGAATAGTTTGTAACGTGGATTTGACTGTGTATTTTGTGGGCGAAGATTTAATGACCATTAAATGATTTTTTTTGATAAACAGAGGTGTGTGTGTGTGTGTGTATGTGTGTGTGGAGTAAGGAATAATGCCTGAGAGCGCGCTCTAATAACCTAGGTTACAGGATTCCACAGATGTCTGCACTCAATGCGCTGCTGTGCCCTCCGGCTCCCAGACTCAAACAAGTTTGTTTCCCGACTAAGGGTAGTTTTCTCTACTTTCTGCAGGTGTGAAGTGGGAGAATTTCCCTCTGACCGAAAATCTCAATGAGGTGAGTGTCCGCACACACACACATACACACACAGCTCAGGTCCGTTCGGAATCCACACATGGACACTCCAAGACCTCTGATTAGATCCAAATTTACTCCCCGTCACCACCTCTCCGTGCCTCCCCCTGCCCACAGAAAAAAAACAACCTCTTTTTGCCTCATTGTTTTAAGATGTTTGGCTGTTAAGCCAGCAAACCAGACCCCTAACAGATCCGTAGGCCACAGGAAGCTTCCCAGACGTTGCTCTGAACGGATAAACCGTGTGGTTTTAGATGACTGAGCTGCACAAGTTACCCCATCGCTCTCTGAGAGCATTTGGCTTTTGCCAACCTGTACCTGGTTCTCTTTCAAATCAGGTAATATAGTAACAATAATAATAATCCTTGCATTTGATGTAGCGCTTTTCACGTCTTCTAGACTGTGTCTCAAAGCACTTCACAGAACATACTGTAAAGTATGTACAATATATATATTCGTGGGCGAAAGGCAGCGCCAATTGCGCACAGCAGTGTCTTCCTCTCCCCCCCCCCCCCACGAACAATTTGTGGATTGAAATGACCAATTTGGGGTTTTTTCATGTGTGCATTCCCAGACCTGGGGAAATCTGTGCAGATGAGATTCAGATACATATAAAAGGGTCCACTCTCCCCTACTATCCCCACCTTCCCTCCTTGCCACCCACCCCACCCACCCACCCAAACACACACGCACACAAGCTATTGTTGTTATTGTCGTTTGCTCTTACCGAGCGGAGAAGATGTAACAAACTGAGGTTAAGATGGATGTGATTTTCCTCGCTCTATCTCTGTCTCTATCTCTCTCTACAGATCCTATATGGGAGAAGGTCCCAGCAGCCTAAGGTCAGCTTCCAGAAGGGTTTAGAGGAGAGACAGTACAGAAAACGCAGCAATTTCTCCGAGTGTTTCTGGAAATACTGCGTTTGAGGAACTGTGGTTTCCTCCTCCCTCCCCTTCGCCCCCCACGCTGGGAGCGGTTATTATTTTATATAAACCTGCCTATGTTGGAAGATACTACTGTATATATACGTATTCTTGAACTGAGCCAAAGGTGGCAGCATTAAAGGATAATAACAAAGCATTTGCTAATATTTCTGTTTCAATCTTACCAATAAAATCCTTGCGTGGTTTGCAAAACACTTTTGTGGTTTATACTCAAACTGAAAAATGTTCCTATCCATTCCCCCCATTCTCTTCCCTCCTTCCCTCACCTCCCCCCCCATCACCCCCCCCAACACCCACCCACTTTACCCTGACCAAATTTGGTCTCTCCACCCATGACTGTTTGCGTGACATCCGTTGCACTTCCGCCCGCAAAATACAGTTACTCCACTATATTCCACAATATATTCCGTGAAGCGCTTTGAGACGTCCCGACCAAGTGATAAGGCAGCAAAATCAAATGCAAGGATTATTATTATTGTTATTATTATCACCGGCTGGATCTCTCTGGATACCAATCTCCAGGGAATCATTACTGGTCACTGGAGCAGGTCATTCCATGTCCCGTCTGTGCGTAATATATAATAAGCAGTCCCCCGACCTCTCCCTTTCGCTTGATGATCTTAAGTCGACGCGCTCCAGCTACAGATTTCACTGGTGAAAAAAGGCACGAGAGATGCTTTCAAAGAGACTTTTAATTCCCTCCAACATCACAGGGAACTGTCCATTCCGTAACCTCCGCAAAAGAAAAACAATTACAGTACGAGCTTTTGGAAAAAAAAATGAAATCACCTTTGAGTCGCGGAGGTGAACAGTATGTGGTGGTGGTGGGGGGGGGTTTGGGGATGAGGTGGTGAGAAGGGAGACATGGAGAACAGTCACTGTGGCAACCAATCTTGCCCAATTAGCACGGAAACCGATGCAGAACGCAGTGTCACATCCCATACTCATGTGCACTCCCAGCTCCCCTCCTCCCCTACCTTCTGCCAACCGTCCATCTCCTGCCCCCCACTCCTCACCCACCCACCCAATATTTATTATCTTGCAAACACATAAATACAATTCCTTTCAGACTGCTCTCTCTCTCGTAGTAAATAACATAACGAAACACCAACGCGCAGACAGAGTGAATGCAACGACGCACAACACACAGCTGCTCGTACACAGTGGAAGGGCTATTTCCTCTTCCACCCGTCCCCAACCACATCCCCATCCCATCCCCTTCCCCCAGCCACTTGCCCGAGCGAGCTGCAGTCACAGAGACATCTTTCACAACACAACGTCTCCCTCTCCGCCACGTCCTCAGGGCAGTGATGGACACTAGGCCAGGTATTGGGAGGACAGCCGGGCAGAGCTCCCTATTCTGTCCAGGGGAGCGGAATACCTGGGCGGCTTGGAAATCCGTGGGAAGCTCCTGTGGGGAACAAAAGTTTGGAAAGAACGTTCGCTCGGAATTGTGGCAAGAGGCTACTTTCTCCTCTGGGCGGATGTCCCGTCAACTCTTTCCCCCCCCCCCCCCCCTCTCCACCCACCTCTCCTGAAGGCTCTTCAACCCGTTCTGATCTCACCCTTCAAAGTACGCCCACCCGAATATCTCCCAATGGATGTAATCAAGCGGTTCTTTAAACGAGTCCCGGAACTCACCACCCTCCCTCCTTTTCCTCGCGACTTTAAAATGATTTATCCAGTTGATTTGTGAAGGAAAAGCTTGAACTGCAATTGCCCCTTTTTGCAACTCGAAAATCCCAAATCCACTTGTTCTTCTGCTGTTCTGGATCCATCCCATACTAAGGGTCCTGGGGTTTTCATTTTTATCGACGCCATGTTAAGACATTACACCCTGCCCATGTGAAAGGTCTCGTCGGAGGGTTAAGTTCTCAGAAACAACAACAACAACAAAAATTACATTTATAGAGCGACTTTCACATCGAGAGGACATCCCAAGGCCCTGAAAAGGTGCGGATTGGGAATGGGTTAATAAGCGCGGCAAAGTCCCGGTTACCTCTGATTATTTCTGGCTGGCCACGCAGACAGGTGGTCGAGGGGCAGACCAAAGCTGGGGAAACTCCTCTTCTGCTCGCTTACGATCTTCGACCCATCTTCCTCTGAGGACTCCGACTCTTCCAGGAAGCCCATGCTGTCTGCCTCCACCCTTCCTGCGGGAGGCACCCCAGCCAGGGCTTCCTCAGCCACCACCAACTCCACCAGCTGCAACGCAAGAGACTAATCCTTGTATTTGATACCATCACAAACATTCCACATGCATGATTTTTTCCCCACCCATTGAAACTCCATCCCACAGTCTGTTTGCCTCTATCCACCTCCCTTAGCCTCCCTCCTACCCCTACCCTCCCCCACAGCCCTCCACCCTTCCTAATTCCCAATACCCGCCCAGCTTGGATGCAAATCCTTCAGGTCCAGCACCTTGGGACGTCCTCCCGATGTGAATGTAATGCAATTTGTTGTTGGCTTCACTAGCTTTGGTGTAAAGCGAAGTGACTGTGTGTTTTTGTGGGCAGACGCATGTGGCTCCACAACTGAATTAAAATTGGAACATGGAAGTTAAAAAAAAAGGGAACAGAAGGAAATGTAGGAGGGAGGGAATAGGTACCAAACGTGGGATTATATACGGAGGATTGAAAGGCGGAAATCTTGCCGCGATTTACCTGTTTAAGTGCGCTCAGTGGGACCGCTTTTGGGGAGCCCTGTGGAAGGAGTAGAGCAGCCAGTAGAGGCACGAGCCAGCACTTCAGGCACATGTCTGCAAAAACTATAAAGAGAGGTGACTGTGATCAGACTGAAATACTGCCAGCGGGCACACACAGAGAGACAGAGAGAGAGACATTGAAAGAAAGGGTAGGAAGGAAACTCATTTTATCTCACCTGGATCGGGGGTGGCAGGTGAGTTCACTCTGGCAGGTGAGTTCGCTCTCTCTGTGTCTCTCCCTGCGTCTCTCTCTCTCTCGGTCTCCGTGCTCTGTCTCTTGTTCCCCCTTGTGCAGCACCTTGTGAGTGTGTGTTATATATACCCCTCAGATGCGGTTCTCTCTCCCCACTGTTTACGTATTCTCCTGACGCCGTGACATCTCGGGTGGTGGTGGGGGGGGGGGGGGGGGGGGGGGCTGAAAAATTAACACAAAATTAAATTGCAAGGCCTTGACTCTGCCGTGTGACTCACAGAGATTGGTTTTAATAAATGACGCGGTAGCAAATTAAAAATGTCCATTGCTGTCTTCATGCATAATTTCCCCGCAGGAACAGTCATTAATTTAAAGGCTGGGATCACACGAGCAGATGAGAGAAGAGGCGTTCTTAACCGAGCGGTTGCCTCACATCCCCTCGCTTTCCCACTCAACCCCCATGTGTGTCCTCCCACCTTCTCCAGACTCATTTTCGAGTCCCTGACATTTTACAGACACAAGGTGGTGGCATCTCCCCACCACCTTCTCCACCCCCCATTCCAACCCTCTTACCTTACACATTCTTGATGCAGTCCTAAAGTGCTGAGTGTTCAATCAATGCAGAAAGCATCACAGATTCTAATTCCAATCTCATCAGAGTCCTCAAATCCTTTGGTTGAGACGTTAAACCCAGGTCTTTAAGATATCGTGACATCATATTACGATGATTATCAGCGCTTCTTGGAAGGGAAATGGGACAATTATCTTGTTCGACTGCTCACTGACCCACCATCAACAGGTTGAGAGCCATGGGCACTAAATGAAGGCAATGGAAAAAGTCAACCAATTATTTTAAAGGTTAATTTTGGCCCAGTTATTACTGAGGATCAAGGTGATGGAACTGTTTATAATTGCTGTTCGTCAGTGGCCACCGAAGCAAGACATCAGTTCTCTCAGTCACTGTGTATAGAGCACTCACCCACCCACACTGTATAGATTCTCTTGGGAGAGATGCACCCTTTTTAAAGTGGAAGGATGAGAATTCATCACAAATTGGGTTGCAAAGAATGTGGGATCGATCCCCACCTCATGAGGGGAGCTTTGAGTTGACAGTCCAGGCAGACAGTCCAGAGCTGTTCCAAATGAGACGTTAAAATGTCGTGGAATCCCTGCAGCTCAGTGGTTAGAGCGCTCGCCTTACAAGCGAGAGACCTGGGTTCAGATCCAGGCAGAGCAAAACCATGGGCAAGTTTCCTTACTCCACACACACACACGCCTAATAATAATAATAATCCCTTGAAAACAAATTAGACATCTCAAAGTACTTCACAGAATATACTGTAAAGTGAACTGAATATGTGGGCAAAACGCGGCAGCCAATTGCGCACAGCAGTGTTCCCCCCCACACAAAACATATTATTATGGTTTTGGAGGGATTATTATGTGCGTGTGCGTGAAGAGTAAGGAAACTTGCCCATGATTTGACCCTGACCTGCCGGGAATCAAACCTAAGTTTCTCGCTTGCAAACTTTGAGCACTCTAACCACTGAGCCACACGACAACCAAGGGACTTGAAGGAGGAAGGCAAAAGATAAGTGGGGGGGGGGGGGGGGAGGTGGGTGCGAGGCGGAGGGAGGGAGGGATTGCGGGAGGGAAGGGTATGGGGGGGTGGGTGGAGGAAGGAGTGAGGGTGAGGAGACAGTGGGATGGAGGGTCAGTGATGCTGTCTCCATGGCAACAGAAGAAGCTTTGCACCATTTCCAAGATGGCGGTCGGGGGCGGGGCGGGTGGGGCAGATCACGTGACATCTCTTCCTCCCTCCCTCCTCCCCGTCCCCCCCTCTCCCGCCCGGACACCAACGCCGCTTGGCCGCCATCTTGGAAGTACAGTTACAGCGTTCGCCTTAGGCCTCGCTCAAGCTCGCTCGCCACACAGAGCCTGGGACCCTGAGTTTGAGGAGAAACGACGTGGAGGCATCGTAGAGGCCGGGAGGAGGAGGAGTGGGTGAGTCACCGTGAGGGAAGGTTTATTTACCTTTTGGAGGGGGAGGAACGGGGAGATGCTGAAGTGGATGAAGCCTGTGTGTGTGTGGTGTGTGTGTGTGTGTGTGGCGGGAACTACAACTCCCAGAGGCCCCCCGCGCTCCGAGCATGCGCAGAACGTGCGGGGCAGTGAGCGGCGCATGCTCAGTGAGCTTTCCTCCTCTCCTCTCCCCCCCGCCGCCCCCGCCTCAACCTCCCCCCCCCTCCCACACCCATGGCCATCTACAAAGGCTAGTGTCACTGCAGATATAAGGCTCAGGATCATTGAGGGGGGAGGAAGGAGGAGAGAGAGAGAGAGGGAGGAAGGAAGGAAGGAAGGAAGCTAGAGGAGGCTCCTGGGGCTGGCTGCAAATCTCAGCCCAACAGGTAAGGGAGGGAGGAGAGAAGCTGAAGGCTTGCACACAGGCATGACATATATCCATTGGGAAGGACATTATTTTGCAGAGAGAGAGAGAGAGCAACAGAGTGGGATTGATTTGGACATCTCTTTTGGTCAAATCTCTCTCTGTCTCTCTCTACCGTGATATGGATGGGCAGAATGGCCTCCTTCTGTGCCGCGTGATTCTATCATTCTACCTCCTCTTATTATCCTATTATTATTCTTACCCAGTAAACTGTAGCTGAGAGGCAGGTAGAGGTTTGATTTGGTTTGGTTTGGTTCAAAAGGGCTAGTCCCATAGTCATTCATTCAGTCATTTATTGCGCTGTAAGCTTCACAACATTTCCCACTGATGGTGTCTTTGGCTCCCCTCCCTCTCTTTAGGTTGTTATAAGGAGTGTGCCTTGGCATTTGGCCCCCCTTTTGCTTTTCATTTGGACCCCCTCCCACCCCCCTCCATACCATCCTCATCATCCAGCAGGAAATAACAAGCCTTGCGTTCGATACAGCGCCTCATCACGTCGTCGGAGAAGAGCTTATCACTGTTCACTCACTGAAGCACTGTTTTCCGGGTTTGTTCAGAGTTTTCCACCCCCCTCCCCCACCCTGACTTCAATCGCAGGCTGTGTCTTCTGGTTCTACTTGTGACTGTCCCATTGACACTTGTTTCGCCTCAAGACTCTCCTCTTCAATGGACCCATCGGCAATTTCTAATCAACAACAAAAACGACAACAACTTTGATTTGTATAGCGTCCTCCACGCCGGATAGTGTCTCAGAGCGCTTCATCCCCTCCCCTTCCACCCCTCCCCCCCCCCCCATCCTCAGCTCGGGTCTGAAGCAGTGACTGTCCAGCGCCTTGGGACGTCCTCCTGACGTGAAAGGCGCTATACAAGTGTCATTTTGTTGTTGTTGTTGTGTATTTTGTGGGCGTTGCTTGGACTGATGCTGTACTTTTTGTTAAAATAAAAAAAAACACAGAGCAGACATGGAAGACTACTTTGCCCAACACAGCAAGAAGATCCTCAATGCCCTCAACAAGCAGCGGGAGGAAGGGACATTCTGCGACGTAACTCTGGACGTTGAGGGCCGCTGCCTGAGAGCGCATCGCAGTATCCTGTCCTGCTGCAGCCGCTTCTTCCACGGGGTGTACGGGCAGGGGACGTCCTCCGATCTCCGGCTCCCGCAGAGCTGCGCGGGAGTCCTCGGGCTACTCTTTGACTTCATCTACACGGGCGACCTGCGGCTGACTCGAGCCAACGTGAGCGAGGTGCTGAGCGCCGCAGAGGAGCTGTGTATACCCGACGCGGTCGAGAAATGCCGCCATTATCAGCGGAGCCTGGCGTGCGACGGTCGGGGGGAGGGTGGGGTGGTCAACGGGCCCCCGGCCACCAAACCCGAGGCCGGGGAAGCGCTGGCTTCGAACCGGCTGACGTCCAAGTACCGATTGAGACGGCAGAGGGCGGAGCGGTGCGGGCGGGCGGGGAGGGTGGTTCAGCTCCTGCTGCCGGCCAAGAGGGTCAGGGAGAGGCTGGAGGACTCCGCCGAGCGGGGCCGGGACGGGGAGCGCGCGGTGACCCCTCTGGAGCGGAACGACAAGACCAAGGAACCCGGGGAAGGCGGCCGGGTGGAGTGCGAGCAAAACGGACTAGGGGGCGCGAGGGGGGCCAGGGATAGCGACGGAGCTGCCCTGGAGACGGATGTTGCCAAGAAGGAGGGGGAGAGTGAGGAGCAGGAGGAGGAGGAGGAAGAGATGGACGAGCGGGACGAAGTGGATGATGATTACGTTCCGGTCAGACACTCCAACAAGAGGCGGAAGAGGCCGACGTTACCGAGAGCTGCTGGTCAGGGATCGGAGGAGTCAGAGGGGCAGATCCTCGGAGACTCCAGAGACACGGCCAAGAGCGAGCCGGTCAAATGCCTGACGTGTCACAAGACCTTTCTTAGCAAATATTACCTCAAGGTTCATAACAGGTATGTACTGTTTCGTACTACAACAACAACAACAGAATTACATTTGTGCAGTGCCTTTCCAGTCAGGAGGACGTCCCAAGACGCTGGACAGATATTGCTTCAGACCTGAGCTGAGGACGGGAGGTGGGCGGGTGGGGTGGGTGGGGGGAGGAGTTGCCGATGGGTCCACCGAAGAGGAGAATCTTGAGGCAAGACTTGGAAGGAGGCCGGGGAGGGTGGGGGGGGCGAGCGAGACGGAGGGACTTTAGGATGGAGTTCCAGAGGTTGGGAGCTGAAGTGCTCGCCCCCCAAAAGGTTTATACTCATGTAATGTAATTGACTGATCCCTCCCTCCCCTCTCTCGCCCCCACACGCCCCTCGCTCTCATTACTATCTTGCTCTTGTCTTCAGGAAACACACGGGCGAGAAACCGTTTAAATGCAGCAAGTGTGGGAAGTGTTACTTCAGGAAGGAAAACCTGCTGAAACACGAGGCCAGGAACTGCCTGACCAGGGCCGATATGGTAAGGCAACAGCAAAAAAAAACAACCAAATCCTTGCACTGTTGGAAACAAAATTATAGCCACACGTTATTATACATTTAACTCACACTTACGTCTCTGGAAGACGTGACAAGGCAAGGCTGTATCAAATGCAAGGATTATTATTAATAGGTGTCACAGTCGTGGCAAAATGCATCGTTTTTGTTTAACCCTCCCGTCAAACCTTCGTGATATTTATTGTAGCTCTGAACATTTCCTGTCCGGTCACGGCCCCAGCAATTAGTAACCGTCTTGAAACATCAGGCTACGTTTATATTCTTTCCGTTCTCTTATATTATAACTGTGGAGCTCTTGTAGCTCAGTGATTAGTTGGAGCCATTCACTCGCCTTACAAGCGAGAGACCTGGATTCAATTCCAGACAGGTCAGGGTGAAACCTTGGGCAAGTCTCCTTACTCCATACACACATACGCACACCCACACCCACCCACACACACACACATATGCCGGATAATAATCCTTCCCCCCCCAAAAAAGGATAATTTCAACCCACGACTGTTTGTGTGGGGGGACACGGCTGTGCGCAATCGGCTGCCGTGTTTCGCCCACAAATATATACAGTCGATTCACTTTACTATATTCTGCGATGCGCTTTGAGATACAGTCTAGAAGATGGGATAAGGTGCTGTATCAAATGCAAGGATTAGAGTGTTAGGGTGTGTCTTTAGTTGTCTTTGGGTACTGTATTTCCTTCTTCTCCACGTCCCATTTCCCTGACCGACTCCCTGACCCCACCGCTGGCTCTTCGTCTCTGTGTTCTGTGTGCGGCTATTTGACTCGTTGATTTTTGTGACAGATTTACACCTGTCCTGAATGCAAGGAGACGTTCAAAGGAAGGATCGAACTGAGGAAACATGTGGTTACGCACACAGGCGAGATGCCTTATAAGGTGAGAGAGTGCGCTGGGGCAAGTTTCCTTAGTCTACGCACACACACGTCTAATAATAATCCCTCTCCCCCCCAAGACTGTTTGTGTGGGGGACGCTGCTCTGCGCAATTGACTGCTGCGTTTCACCCACAAATATATACAGTCAATTCATTCATTGTGAAAGGCGCTCCATAAATGTAATGTTGTTGTTGTTGTTCCAGTGCCCGTCATGCCCTCACCAATTCATGCAGAAGAGGGACCTGCAGAGCCACATGATCAAATCCCACGGAGCCCCCAAACCTCATGGAGTGAGTAACTGAGAGTGCGGGGTGGGAGGGTGGGTGGGGAAAGGAAATGTCCACTGTCATTGCTGTGTTGTGTGTATGGTAGTGGATCTGAGACTGGGAAGATCCCAGGGTGGAGATAACACTCTGGCAAATAGTCGGACTGACTGAGAAGTTATTCCTGTAGCGTAGTGGTTAGAGCACTTGCCTTTCAAGCAAAAGGACCCAGGTTCAATTCCCGGCCGGCCGGCTGGCCTCGCAAATTTCCTGACTCCGCACCCCTCTGTTTACCCAGCAGCAGCAAGTAAGAAACATGGTTGTTAGTCCATTGGCGGATCGATCACCTTCCGGGATGATAATCCCTCCAAAACGGAATCGATGAATAAATAAATTGGGGTCAATCACTCAATCCACGACAGTTTGTGGGAAACTGCTGTGAAGTTATTAGCTGCCGCGTTTACCCCCCACACACACACACAAACACACATACTCGCGGTTAATCCGCTTTACAGCAGATTCCGTGAAGCGCTTTGAGTCGTCTCAGTGACGTGATATAATAATAATAATAATTCTTGCATTTGATATCGCGCTGTTCACGTCTTCTAGACTGCGTCTCAAAGCGCTTCACGGAATATACTGTAAAGTGAACTGACCATGATAAGTGATGAGGTCACTGTAACAAGGGTAATGTTAGGTTTATTTTTAGGGGGTTTAATTACGCCAAGTAACGTCTCCCTTCTGCCCGCAGTGCCCTGCTTGCTCTAAGCGTTTCCTCTCCCGGAATGAATTGCACCTTCACGAAGCATCTAAGCACCAAGGTGAGAGGCTGTTTATGTGCGAGGAATGTGGTCACAGGGCTTCTAGTCGCTATGGGCTGCAGATGCACATCAACTCCAAACACAGGTACAGTGTGTACACACACAAACTTTCCGCTTCACGCTGAGGCGCGAGTGAGTGGGGAAGTGAGGGTGGTGGTGGGTAGTTGTGGGTGGGAAGGGAGATATAAGGGATGGGATGCTTGTTCTCCCCAGAGATAATGTGGCTTCCTACTTTGAGCTTGAAATTTGTTCGCGAATTTATTATGAAATAGCAAGGCGGAGTAGGAGTGAGTTCACTCTGTACCTCTCTTTCTCGCTCTCTGTCTCTCTTTCTGTCTGTGGCTCCATACCAACCTCTCCGGTCAGCGGACTCGCTCTCCTTTACCTGCTTGGAAGACCCTCTTCTTCGACTACACCTTTGATCACCCCCTTACGCCCACCAAATTCACTGTACATTTTGTGGGCGAAACGCGGCAGCCAATTGTGTACAGCAATGTCCCCCACAAACAGCCGTGGATTGAAATGACCAATTTTATTATTTATTATTTTTTTCGAGGGATTATTATCAGGCGAGTGGAGTAAGGAAACTTGCCCAAATGTTTGGCCCTATTTTATTGTGTTATAAATACTTGGATTCTATTATTGTGTAAATGAGGAGGAGTTAAACGGAAACGCAACAGTGGTGGGGAGGGAGGAAAGAGTAGAGGAGAGAGAGAAAGAGAGAGAGAGAGAGGGGAGGATCTGAAGGGTTTTTTCATGGCACGTGTTGTGCTCTTGTGTTGGCAGGAACGAGCGGCCGTACGTGTGCGAGTACTGCAACCACGCCTTCACCCAGAAAGGGAACCTGAACGTCCATCGCCGTACGCACACCGGGGAGAAACCATTTCAGTGTCACTTTTGCGGGAAAACCTTCAGGATCCAAGGTGAGGGGAGGGGGGTACGGGGGACGGGGGGGGCACGGAGAGGGAGGCAGGTGGGGGGGTGCAGAGGGCGGGCTGCACTCGAGCACAAGTTCCAGAGAACCTCTCGCTCTCTCTCTCTCTCTCTCAATTGACAAGATGAGTTAGACTGTTAAGTTTATTCCCCGTTTATTCCCAAGGCGCAGTAGAGGGGAGCTGAGGAGAAATTTTTTCACTCAGCGAGTTGTTCGAATCTGGAATGCATTGCCTGAAAAGGTGGTGGAGGCTGATTCGATAACAACTTTTAAAAGGGAATTAGATCTTTATTTAGGGAGAACGGGTCTATTAGGCTATGGGGAGCGGGCAGAGCAGTGGGATTGAATCGCTCTTTTCAAAGAGCCGGCACAGACTAGATGGGCCGAATGGCCTCCTTTTGTGCCGTAAAATTCTATGATTCTATGATTCTATGATTCTATGATTCTATGATTTAATAATAATCCTGGCATTTGATATAGCGCCTTTTCACGACGTGTTCTAGACTGCGCTTCACAGAATATACTGTCAAAGTGAATTGACTAATACAGTATATATATTTGTGGGAAAGTGAAACAATTGCGCACGGCGGCAGTGTTCCCCCCCTCCCCTCCACAAACAGCTGTGGATTGAAATGTTTGGGACTGTGTCGTCAATCTATTGTGATCTCTTTTCTCTCTTCTTCTCCCACCCCTCCCTCTCTCCCCTCCCCTCCCCCCACTCCCCATCCCCCACCACCATCCTCCCGGCAGCGAGTCTGGACAAACACAACCGTACCCACACAGGGGAGCGTCCGTTTAGCTGTGAGATTTGCCAGCAGAAGTTCACCGAGCGGGGACCTCTGCATCGACACGTGGCCAGCAAACACCAGGAGGGTCGGCCGCACTACTGCAACATTTGCAACAAGACCTTCAAAGGTAACGGGCGCACGAGGAGGTCCTCGTCTCGTCTGTTGATTCCCGTCGGTCGTTCGTTCAGTCGTTTGTTCAGTTGTTCGGTTGGTTAGTCAGTCAGTCGGTCAGTCAGTCAGCGAGTGAGATGCTTTGTTGTGTTGCAGCCATTGATCAGCTGCGAGTGCATGTGGGGCGTCACAGAGGGATGCGGAAGTTTGAGTGCAGCGAGTGCGGCTACAAATTCACACGACAGGTAAGAACTTGGGTGTAATGCTGCGGGTGGTGGGGGGTTGCGGAGTGGATGGTGGGGTGGGGTGGGGGCGTGGTTGGCTGGAGTTGGACTTGGGTAGTTCTTGTTTCTCCATCGGCAACAGGTTTCCACCTACGTGTGTGTGTGTGTGATGGCTTAAAATAAAATAACAGCTAAAATAATCCTTCGCACCCTCTGAGGTGCTGTATAAATGTCGTTGTGACGTGAGACACTTGTGTTTTTTAAAAAAAACCTGCCCCTTTTTTCCTGTAAACCCCCCTTCCCTACCACCCCCCCTCCCCTCCTCTCTCCCACTCCCTGCCCCCCCACCCCCCCCATTCCCATCTGCAGGCTCACCTGAGGCGTCACATGGACATCCACGGTCGAGTGGAGAACTACAACCCGCGGCAACGAAGACTACGCAACCTGGTGGTCTCAGGAGAGGGGTCCGGGGACCACGGTGTCAACAACACTGGGACTGAGACGGGGGTCCCCCCCGGGGCTCCGGTCGAACCACCCCCCCAGAGCGAGACAGACCGGGAGATCTCTTCTGCTCAAACCCTGCAAGACCCTCACCACGAACAGACGGAGATGACGGGGGTGGGGGTGTTGGAGGTGGCGGGGGAGGGGGGGGAGGGGGTGGGGGAGGAGGAGCCGGTCGCCTTGTTGGAGACATGTGTGGAGGAGAGTCCGTCGGGATAATAATAATAATAATAATAGTAATCTTTGCATTTGATGTAGCGCCTCATCATCACGCGTCTCCGAGACGCCTCAAAGCGCTTCACGGGACACGCTGTAAAAGTGGAGTGACTACATTTTGTGGGCAACCAGGCACAGCAGCATCCCGCAAACGGTCGTGGGATAGGGTGTGAATGAGCTTCCGAGTATATGTGTGTGTGTGTGTGTGTGTGTGGGGAGGGGGGTGGGGAGGGGATGGATTTGGTGCGGGATGTGGTGCGAGAGAAGGCAGTCTCTCTTTGAGTGAATGTCCGACTAAAAGCAATTTGGGTGTTTTTTTTCCAAATGAAAATAATCACCACTTGTTTCTAACGAGTAGCTGAAGGCAATGCCTTCGCTCAGTCAGTCACTCGCTGGCTGGTGGTTGGGTGGGAAGAGGTGGATGATGTGAATTGGATGTTTTTGGAGGGGGGCTCTCTCGCTCGGCTTGCCACCCCCCTAGGACAGTGTGTGACGCCATGTGACGATGCTGGGAAACTGCTTTATATCTTCTGAGTTTATAATTTAACGTGCTTTTTTAAAAAAAAGTTAAGGCTGGTACATTGTTTTTAAGAACAAAATACACTGTTTTCCTTATACACATACACACATACACATATATATATATAAAAAATTTAGCTGCTATCGCTGAGGTTTCTTTCAACTCATTTGGTTAAGGATTGAATTCTCACTCCTGCCAATCACACTTTACCTCATCGCTTACAAACTCTTCCCAAAGACCCAAGCTCCTTGATGATGTGTTTTGATCACAGTTCGCTCCTTATTTTAGTGCAATAATAATAATAACTTGCATTGGATTATGTACAGTTCAGTAAACCTCACTTAAATCACGTCAGTCGTTACCATATATTTAATACTACTTGTGCAAAGTATGAGGTGATGTCAAACTTGCATAGAATGTAAGCTGTTGAACGTTATGTAATAATAATACGAGCGGCTTTTCACGCCTTCTAGGCGGCGTCTCATAGATTTTACTGTAAAGTGAATTGACGATATTTGTGGGAGAGTGAAACGTGGCAGCCAATTGCAAACAATGCATATGTTTTACTATAATGCCTCATCGCATAGGAGGTCTCAAAACCCCGTTACAGAATATGCTGTATAAAGTCAATCGATTGTTGTGGGTGAAATATAACACTGTATATATATATATATATATATAGTCATATAGTGTGGGTTGTGTCTAAGGGAAGTACTACAGATTTGAGCTATCGTTTATTCACGTGTTGTGTAACTCTAGGTTTGAGGTGTACAGGCACCTGCCCCGGTTGAGGAGTGTGTAGGATTAGGACAGTATGGAAGTAGCAGTTTGCACACCGTCCCAGTGAAACCAAACTGAGCCTTGTTCAGGAGGAAGCGTAATCTTTCCCCCCCCCCACTCCCCTTCACGTCACTCAGGTAACCAAATAAAACTGATCGATCGACCGACCGTGGTTTGTATGCAGTTGTAAAGTGAGAGAGTGACTGTATTTTGCGGGTGAAAACGCGGCAGCCAATTGCACACACAAACAGCCGAGGAGTGAGTGACGGATTTTATTTGGGTGACTCGTTAGATCAGGTAGTCGCACAAAAAAAAACACACGCTCAATTTGGAGAGAGAGAGAGAGAAAAAAAGACCTTTCCATTGGAATAACCATGTATTGATTTATTTACTCATTTAGTAGTGTTCTACATTATGATTTGGATGTGTAAACTACAAATGTATGGGTACAATATGCCACAGCACTTAAAATGTAAAAAAAAACAAAATCCTTCAAAAACCTTAACATTTGCAGAAAACTAGCTTTGGGCACAATTCTAAACCCAACTCATTAAATAACACGCTAAACTTCTCACATTCAAACAGCAGCTGTACTTCCTCTCATGTTGGTTTGATGCAAAAATTAATTGCCCTTCCCTCCCTCTCCCCCCACCATCCCCAATCCAACAGAATCCCTTATAGTGTAGCATTTTGCGGAGTCAAAATACTGAGGTTACAGCTCCACTTGAAATGTAAAATGCTCCCAATTGACTATATATTTTGCGGGCGAAACGCAGCAGCCAATTGCGCACAGCAGTGTCCCACACAAACAGTCGTGGATTGAAGTGACTGATTTATTGTAGGTTTTTTTGTTGGAGGCATTATTGTTAGGTGTGTGTGTGTGTGTGAAACTTGCCCAAAGTTTTACCCAGATCTGCCTGGATTCGAAACACAGCTTGTAAGAAGGCAAGTGCTCTAATCTAACCACTGAGCTACAAGGACTCCACAGGGAACTGAGGGAGGGAGTTCCAAAGTTTCGGGACACAGTGGCTGAAAATTCCGGCACCTTGGGAGTGGACGTGGGGGAATGAGGGGCAAGTAAGAGGCCGGGATACAGGGGCAGAGGGTAGCAGAGTGGAGGAGCAGGGAGGTCAGACTGGGTGGGGAAGTGCCACAGAGGAGGAGGGACTTGTGGATGAGTGAAAGGATCTCTGAAATCGATCCATGGTGTGAAATGGGGGAGATTGCAGTCGGGCTAATTGTGGAAACCTTAGCAACAATACTATTTCCAGCTCAGCGTCCGAAGGGGGCGGGAGGGAGGGTAACTTGAGAGGCTGAAAAACATTTACTGGCAGAGCCACACTGCAGAGGATTCATGGGAGGTTTGGGATGGATCTTTGACCCAAATACATATCCTCTCATCCCAATTATTGAATAGGAATGGGGAGGAGGCCATTCAGCCCCTGGAGCCAGTTCTGCTGTTCTATTAGCTCAGGGCTGATCTGTACCTCAACTCCCATCATCACAATTGAAAACTTTTGTCAATAATAATATCCTTGAATTTGACATTGCACTTTTCACGTCTTCTAGACGTCTCAAAGCGCTACAGAGTGTACTGTAAATTGAATTGACTGTATATTTGTGGGAGAGCGAAACGCGGCAGCCAATTGCGCCCAGCAGCGTTCCCCACAAACAGTCGTGGATTGAAAATGACCAATTTATTATTATTGTGGGGTGTTTTTTTGGACAAATTATCATCAATAAACAGCCCCTGATAATATCACCTCAATCGCACAAACCTAAACAACCTTTTGATGCCCCCCCCCTTTGAGACTGAACCAGGACAGATCCGCTGGCAAAATGGACTAACGACCGGGTTCCTGCTTGACTGTTTAGGTGGTGACCAGGGCACGGGAGCTGTTTGAAATTAGGCGCAGAGCCTTTTCTCGAGGGTCCCATTTCTCTCCCAGCTGCCGCCCGGCGGGCGAGGGGAACCCAACGTGGGACTCTCGACCTGCGGAACACGGGGCCAGTGCCGGTGAATCCGATGCCTCTGCGGTCCGGCAGCGTGGGACACGAGTGCGGGGTGAGTGTTCCTGAGACTCGGGACCTAGAATGTCTTTGTTGGAAACTGGCAGATATGTAAACGTTGTTTGTGGGGACCTCCGCGTTACTCTTCCACCTGATTTTACACCTTCCCCCCCACCTCCACCCACCCTGCCACCTCTCCTTTGGTTCCCTCTCTTCCCCACACACACGCACACATAAGGCAGGTAAGATTTCTTACAGTAACAATAGTAATCCTTGCATTCGATTCGGCGCTTTTCATGTCTTCTAGACTCAAAGCGTTTCACAGAATGTACTGTAAAAAGTGAATTGACTATATATATATATATATTTGCGGGCGAAACGCGGCAGCCTAATTATGCACAGCAGCGCTTTCCCCACCCCCCCCACACACACACAGTCGTGGGTTGAGAGCCTGATGTAGCTCAGGCATGGAGAGTGAATGCTTTCGCCAAGTCACCAATCGACCTGTTAAGTGCTACGTGCTCGTGCAAGCCAGGCTAAAATCTGAAGCGGTTGGGGTGGTGTGAGTGGGAGGGGTGATGATAGGGTGGGCTAACAGTAATTGACAGGGTATCAGCCAAACCCCCCCTCCTCCTCTCCCTACGCTCTCTCCCCCCCACCACCTCCCTCCACCCCAACCCCCCTCACACCTAATCAAGGCTAAAGGCAAGTGTGACCGAGAGCTCCCATGGCAAACAAGCAGCCAGGGCGACGGGACGAAGAGTGTAGCCCAGTGTCAGTCGCACAGCAAGTCCCTGTTTGCCGGTAAGATCTGGCTGTTTGCGGTGAGTCCCCTGCCTCCCTCCCTCTGGGTCAGGCGGGAGGACAAGCCCGGTCAGTGAAGCGCCCTCAGGTTCTCGTTGTGTAGGTGTCGGCGATAGCGAGTCAGGTTCATGACGTTGATCTCGTGGTTGTGTTCCTCTCCCGGCGGCGTGCCGAGCCTGTCCACCTGGGCGGTCGGCATGAACTGCCGGAATATACTGACGGTGCCGTGCCAGAAGGAGGGCTGGGGGAGGCGTCCCAGGACCCGCCAGGCCCCGCTCTGGGGGTCGAAGGCCTCCACCACGTCGGACAGTTCGAAGGTATTGTCGTAGCCGCCGGAGACCACCAGCTTCCCCCCAGGGCGGCCACACTGCCCCCCACGTGGACCTGCCAAAGGACAAAAAGGGCAAGTCCACCATCATCTCACTGCCACAGTAACCCGCGCACACAACCGCGTGTCTCAAAGCGCTCAATAAATACTGGTAATAGTAATAATGAGTCCTGCCCGTTTGAGGGAGAGCGCCGTATCACATCGTCGAGACGTTTCAAAACGCATCTAAGACAGTAATAATAATATAGTAATTATAGTCAATTCACTTTACGGTATGTGCTGTGAAGCGCTTTTGAGACACCGTCTAGAGGAAGACGTGACAAGGCGCTGTATCAAAATGCGAGGATTATTACTGTTGTTATTAAGTGTTATGGTAGACGGGAAAGCAGTTTGACCGCGCGCATTTTACGAGAGAAAACGCGGCAGCGAATGATTGTGAAACCTTTCCGATCGCGTCGCGGGAACTTTAACCCCTGCCTTTAGCAAGGAGACAAATGGGACCTTGCTTTAAGTCCTCGTCCAAAGGACATCATGCCTGTATTTTCACCCCGCCCCCACTCCCTGGACGAGGAGTCCCCGACAATGGGTGGAGGGTTGAGCCCAGAACTTCCAAGAGCTTTCAAGCCGGCTTCCCCACCCCGTACCTGATTCATGGGCGGGATTTTGTCCCATTCGTTCTTGATCGGATTGTACACATCGACCTCCGAGGAATCATCTCTGCGGGAAGAGGAGAAGGATTTAGTAATGTCACATCTCTCCACCATAACCCTAAACCACCACCTTAACCCCTCCACCCCAACCAACCCTAAATCCACTGGCAACGCAGTGAGTTAGCGATCTCAACAGAACACCAGTCAGGGGTAGGATTGATCCCCTGACATTAGACTTGGGGCAGGGGGAGCCCAGTGCGTTGATGGGTGGGTAATTGCTGGAGTCTTCCATCGACAGCATAGCCTGGCAGCGAGCCACAGCCTCTGAGCTCAAAAGTCTTGACGTTGAGAGTTTGCAATGTGCAATGTTCAGACCTGGGGTGGGGTGCGGAGGGCGGGTGAGGTGGGGTGTTTATACCGGACGTACAGTTCGGGACGTGGATTGTCAAGCGACTGCCAGGGTTGGGCGGACGAAGGGAGAACAAACCTGGATGGACCTCGGGTCTTCTTCTGGCCTGAGTGAAAAAAATTATTCTGTCCGCAGGAAAGTGGGAGAGAGAGAGAGTGAGTGAGTGCGTGAGAAGGGGCCTGAGCCTACCTGACAAAGTAGATGAGTCCATTGAGAGTGATGGTCTTGGGCACGAAAGACCAGGCGGGCAGCGAGCCACAGGCAGCCACGCTCCAGCTGTCGGTCTCTGGGTGATAGCATTGGATGGCCATACACTCCTTGCTGGCCAGGGAGCCCACAGCGTAGAGCTGCCCTCGGCAGGCCGCGGTAGAGCAGTTGTCCATGGGGTAGGGCATGGGTCTCAGCTGCTCCCAGGCGTCCGCCACGTGGTCATACCTCTCGGTGCTGTCCGAGGCCACCACGTAGACCCTGCCCTTCACCACGGCCATACTGTGGTACTCCCGGGGCTTCAGCATGGGCGCCACCTCCGTCCACTCGTTCACGCTCGAGTTGTAACGCCAGACAGAGTCGTACAGCGTCGTCCCATCGGACCCGCCTGCGGAGAGAACGCAGCCATCGAGCCACGAGCGTTCAATAGAGGCCCCAAAACGAACGCCGCTCATAAGAACATAAGAATGAGGAGCAGGAGTAGGCCATTCGGCCCTTCAATAAGATCATGGCTGATCTTCTCACCTAACTCTAATTACCTAACTAATTAATCGATTCTACGCAACCGAATCAAGCCCAGCTGTCCTACCTCCCACCAACACCACCTCACCGCCCCGCTCCTCTCCCTCCCCTCCATCTGTCCCGCTTTGAAACCCACCCTTTACGACTTCACTCCTCGTCACGCGTCTTCTCCCAAAAGAGTCTCTTCGCAGGATAGAATTATTGATGAGTTATTGATAGACCGGGAAAGTTTGTGTGTAACGTTTCTGCCAATTTCAGTGTCGGTGGTGGTGTCCCCACAAACAGCCAGTGGATTGAGCAAAGTCTACCTGTAATAATACCGGGGGGAGTGGTGGGGGGGGGGGGGGGGTGAGCGGGGGCGGGCGTGGACTTACCGGTGACGTACATGTCGTTGCCGGAAAGCGGTCACGCTGTAGCCGCCGGCCAGGTGATCAGGGAACTCCGCCAGGTAACGCCACTGCCCCGTCTGCGGGTTGAAGCAGTCGACGGTCACCAGCTCGTCGCAGTCCTTGTCGCAGCCGCCCACCGAGACCAGGATCTCGGCCAGGCCGGTGGAGGGCCTGGGCCTCATGCGCTGGCACGGGTAGTCGTGCCGGTCGTATTGGCTGGACTGGAATGACCGAGCCTCGTGGACCAGCTGCAGGCACGGCGGGGAGTAGTAGACCAGGGGGTCGCTCTCCACGTAGGCAGGAGGTAGAAACGCCGGATGAAAGGCAGCCGGATGCGTTGGAACAACTCGGGCCAGAACCTCTGCCGGCGTTTGAGGTCGGCCTTGACCCAGCGCAGGGCGATCTGGTAGGCCGCCTCCTCCTTGTCCACGTGGAGCCGGTCGTCGCTCACGTACTCAGCGATCCTCTCCCTGGGCAGGGCCTCGAAGCCCTCCTCCCTGGACAGCTCCACAATGTGCCGCAGGATGAAGCGCTTGGTGTCCTCGGCCAGGCCCCGGCAGGCGTAGGCCTCGGCGAACTCCTGCATCTCCAGGCAGTTGTCCACGTCCAGCCTCTGCTGGAGGTAAGCGCAGCAGGCTTCCTTGACCGAGTGGAACTGGAAGAGGTCGGCGGCCTTGAGGAGCACCTCCACGTTCTCCTCTGTCACCGTCAGCCGCCCGCTGTAGGAGAAGTCTACCAGCAGGCCCAGGACCTCGGCCGAGACCTGGTGGATCTCCACCCTGTCCATCGAGCTCTCGCGCAGCTCGCCCGCGAACATTGCCTTGAAGTAGGTGCTGGAGGCGGCCAGGACGGTCCTGTGGCAGGGTAGCTCCTTGCCCTCCACCGACAGAGTCACGTCAAAGAACTTGCCCTCGGACCGAAGCTCGTTGATGCCCTTCAGGATGTTCAGGGCGTGGGACGGGTCGAAGAAAGGCATCTGAGGGGCTGTGCCCCCGTGTTGGGTAACTCCATCAAACTCCCCCAAACCCTCACACCCACCCTCAGGTCAGGTTCACCAAGCTGTAACACAACCACAACAATTTGCGTTTATTTATCTGGAGCTATCCTGTAGCTCAGTGGGTTAGAGCCACTCACTCATTCACTCGCCTTACGAGCGTGAGATGAGAGCTGTGTTCGAATCCAGACAGGTCACAGCGAAAGGGCAAGTTTCCTTAATCCGTGCGCACACATTACACACAGGGTGGGGGCTGGGGGGGGTGGAGCGGGGTGGGGACACGGCGACACATGAACAATTAAGATGTTTGTGGGTTACTGAAGGACAAGTACAAAGTAACTGTGTGGTTATATACACTATATATATATACACACACGCACACTCATACACTCACACACAATCAAGATACACACACACTCACTCACACGCACGCACATACACACACACAAACATGCACTCAGACACACTCACAAACTCACTCGCACTCACAAACTCACTCAGACAGTCACTCTCACACTCACTCAAACACACACTCACATACACAAACACACACTCAAGACACACACACATACTCACACTCAGATAGGCACTCTCACACTCACTCAAACACACTCAGGCACACTCACACCCTCTCAGACACACACTCAAACACACTCACACACTCAAACACACTCTCAGACACACACACTCACACATACAAACTCACTCACACACTCTCAGACACACACACTCATACACAAACTCACTCAAACACACAGTCTCACGCACACACACACAGTCTCTCACACACTCACTCACGCACACACACTCACACACAGTCTCACACTCACTCTCGCACACACTCACACACAGACGCTCGCGTTGGTCAAAGGGGAAAACACAGCCACGTAGTGAACTTGAAATCCATTCTCCTGCCAACAACATTCACACAAGACTGACCACCGACACAAACACACTCTCTCCTCTCCCTCTCACACAAACTCCCCAGGGAGGGGCGGGGGGAGAGAGAGAGGGATGGGGGGAGAGAGAGAGAGAGGGAGGGATGGGGGGGGAGAGAGAGAGAGGGAGGGAGTGAGGGGAGAGAGGGAGGGATGGGGGGAAAGAGAGAGAGGGAGGGGA
>CM068767.1:4905531-5188286 GCA_035084275.1 Hydrolagus colliei
TATCCACCTCGGATTTCCCACTCGATCATCCATCCACATCAACTCTGTGAGCTGTTAGAGAGAAACGCGGATATTAGTCTGTGTGTGTGTCATGGACCACCAAAGTCTGTCTATTTGTCTGTCTCCCACTGTGTAACATGCTCTCTCCCACCAAGAATTAACATTTACACTTGCCTCCTACACTTTCACTCATCTCTGCCTCACAAGAGGTTGAATCTCTCTCTCCCCTCCCACCACCCAGCCACAGAGATCTGTTTGCGAGTACAGGTGAAGTGATGGGTCACGGCTACTCACATTGCTTGGGTATTCTCAGTGCCTCAGCATTACCCGTCATGACCTGGTGCAAGACTCCTCGGAACAAATAAATCACCTTCAAACTCTTATCCTCTCCAACACATGGGTCGTAAAATCCAGGCAGGCCAGACTGAGGGGAAAACAACCACACAAAACATGCGCATAACTACCCACATACATCATCTCTAAAACTCACATGAAGCCTGAGCTCCCCTCTCTCACCCCCCACTCTCTCCCCCCCCCACATCTCTCTCTCTGTTCCCCCCCCTGAAGGAGAAATATAACAATAATAATCTTTGCATTTGATACAGCGATTTTCACATCTTCTAGACGTCTCTCAAAGCGCTTCACGGAATATACTGTAAAGTGAATTGATTGTATATATTATGAGCGAAACGCGGCAGCCACTTGTGCACAGCAGCGTCCCCACACAAACAGTCGTGGATTGAAATGACCCAATTTATAATTGCTTGTGTTTTTGAGAGATTATCATCAGGCGTGTGTGTGTGTGTGTGTGGAGTAAGGAAACTTGCCCTAGGTTTCACCCTGCCTGGGATTGAATCCAAGTCTCTCGCTCGCAAGGCGCATGCTCTAACCACTGAGCTGTAGGACTCCACAAGGAAATGTGAAGGGTGTCGCTTGTCTTGGCCACACTGCAAACTCAGGCATAAGGAGACAACGCTAACACTCGTGTTACACTGAGTCTTACCTTACAAGCCTCGGTCAGGATGAGTTTGGAATCCTTCACCAGACACTGCAGAGGAACTGTCACGTCGATCACCTTGGCCTTCTCGTGTTTCCTGCTGTTATCGGTCACAAACTTCCCATACCAGGCGTTGGTTATGATTAGACCTGATTTCGGGTGAGGAGGAAACTGTTTCTGAAAATATTCCCCTTCGCTGTGTTAATTAAAACACTCCTCTTGAACCACCATCACCTCACACAGTAGAGGTTTAGATTAAAATCTTGTTCGACCTCATTCTCTTACAACATCCACTCTGAACACTGAAGGATTGAATGGCTTTTCTAAGCGAGTCAGCCCAGTGTTCCGATCTCAGCCATGCTTCCTGGTAATTTATGCCTGTGTTTAATTAGTGCGTGTGTGTGTGTGTAAAGAAACACTTCCCGGTCGGTATCTGTCTTAAATTTGCTCTTTACCAGCGCTGAATCAGTGCTCCCTTGTGTACATCTGAAAGTATGGTGGGATAAGTTGCTCTACCTTGCATTCTGCTGTAAAGTCCCACTAGGGATTTTGCTAGTCAAGGCTGAAAACTCACCCACACTTGGAAACGAGAATATCAGGAGCTGGGATGCTAGGCTTCAGCCCAAGATGCGTGTTTCTTTACCCCCCCCCCCACCCCTCCCCTCCAACATTTCACACATTAAACATGAAAATAAAAATTCCTCCCCCGAGGACCAGAGCAACCGTCTTAAAAGTCATAACTGTCAAAGCTCATAAAAATCCTCACCCATCTTGGATTCTTCAGTCTCTATAATCCTCCTCACAGATTCCTGCATCAACCGGACCTACAAACAACAGAAGTTACGAGGGAAAGCCCCAAAGAAACGTACACACAAAAAGTACAAATTTAATTTTCTCGCTCCGGCACTCTCAGGCTTGTTGTTGCTGTCAGTGTTGATGTGATCAGACACGGCAGGCACAGGAGAAGATACGATAATAATAATCCTTGCATTTGATATGGCGCCTTATCGCGTCTTCGAGACGTCTCAAAAGCGCTTAACAGAAAACGTTCACAAAGTGAATGAGCTGTATAATTTGTGGCGAAATATAGGATAATTCACTCACTTAAGAGTTGCTCATTTGGTGATTTCTTGGGCTATCGTGATGGACAGCCATTGGAATAGCTGGGCTAATGCTTACTGCTGCCACCCGGTGGCAGAGTTCCATTACTGCAGCAGCAGTAATAACACTGACTTGACTTGAGTTTTGATCCCCTTTTGTCTTATATTGACAGTTTATCCTAAACATCTGATCCAGCACCTGTATTGTTGACGTTCAAACGTCTCCAAGCCCTTCATGGACTTTTACTATGAAGTGTAGAGACAGTGCGCTTGTTGGAAGCAGTTTGTGCACAGCAACGTCCCGCCAACGGCCACAAAACGACATGAGCTTTTTAGCTGTAACGTCTAAACCCCCGCTTTCATTCACACAAACACGCCTCAAAGGTGTTGTGGCCTCACAAACAGGCTCACTCTTATCTCAAAAGCATCTTGTAGTTACCAGCCTAGCAAGAGTCTAGCAACAGGAATGGGAGGCTTTAATAATAATAATAATCCTTGCATTTGATATAACGTTTTTCACATCTTACTGACGTCTCAAAAGCATTTCACGAATAATACTGTGAAGTTAATTGGTTGTATGTTTGTGGGCGAAATGCGGCAACCAATTGCGCACAGCAGCGTCCCCCACAATCAGTGGATTGAAATGACCAATTTTATTATTGTTTTTTTTTGACGGATTATTATTAGGCACTTGTTTGTGTGTGTTGCCCAAGGTTTTACCCTGACCTGACCTGCCTGGATTCGAAACACAGATCTCACGCTTGTAAGGCGGCGCTCTAACCACTGAGCTACAGGAGGCTCTACGCCGAAAGAAAAATGGGAGGAAGC
The DNA here is from genome assembly GCA_035084275.1 of Hydrolagus colliei. Classification (NCBI taxonomy): domain Eukaryota; kingdom Metazoa; phylum Chordata; class Chondrichthyes; order Chimaeriformes; family Chimaeridae; genus Hydrolagus; species Hydrolagus colliei. The sequence continues at coordinate 4,908,457 of CM068767.1, forward strand.
TTGTAGACTCTGTATGTGTGTCGCCAAAGGTGTGAGGCACACACTGGAGCGAGGAACCCAGCCTCATCATTCACCCAAGAAACAGCTGTACAAGCGTTGAAATAATCATGAACTTTTTACCATGGGCTAAAAATAGTAGCTGCATATCACTCCCGCAGGTTCTGTTACAAAAAGATAGCGATTTGAGAAATAATTCATTTGAGGAGAACAAGAGCGAGAGAGAGAGAGGATGTTTTTTTTCTCTCTCTCTCCAGATCAGGTAGATGGTTTTGAATAGTGGTTCCCAACCCTCTTGTCTTTATTTTAAGACAGACCTCAAACCCACATCGCTTACCGATGCTCAGCCTCTTGTTTCTTCACAGCAACAGTACTCGCCGAGCTCTCTCTGTGTTTTTCTAGTTCTCTGACGGGAGTGGTGGGGGGGGGGGAGGGGAGAGAAGGGAGAGAAAAAGAAATGGTTTGTAAATATGGCTGATTTTACACCCGCCCTGCCCGCTCTTTCTTGTAGGAGATTTGACATTTCTTTTCGAAATGAGAACTATAAAGTAGTTTGTACAGGTTCTTTCTAATAAGTCAGAGGCAATAATAATCTTTGCATTTTGATCCAGCGGCTTATCACATCTTTTGAGATGTCTCAAAAGATAATACGGGAAAGATTCATTCACTAAGGATCCCAATGGTTTCTCTAATAGGATAATAATAATCCTTGCCTTTTGATATAGCGCTTTCTAGACGTCTCAAAAGTGCTTGAATAATGGATCTCCTGGAGTTTTAAGAACTAAATTAAGACAGAATTCTAATTGGAAATAATATCTCGGGCTATAACACAGTATAGTTTGTGATCTGACTTATACAGGCGACTGCCAGGATGGTGGAAGGTGAACTGGATGGACCTTGGTCTAGCAAATTCTTACACGAGTGAGTTGTACTGTACAACTAGCTGTGTGTCTAAAGGCTCGATTGGCATCTCTCGCGTGAAGCAGAAAGACTTACTTTTCCTTTTGCGATTGGAGGTAGGGTTTGATGATCAGTTGGTGCATGGCAAAATAGATGACCAAGGGTCCCACCGTCGCATAGAAGATGGCGCTGGGCAGCACCTGGTCTGTGAGGTGAATGGGGAAGAAGTACGTCTGACTGGCTCTGTTCAGCCTGTAGCAAAAGGGAAGTTCATGTTATTAATCTCCTGCTCACGGAAATTCTCCCCTCCGTTATGCTCCTTTACTTGGAGATGGGAGGGAGGGAGGGGGGGGGGAGGGGGGGAGGGGGGAGGAGGGAGGGGGGAGGTTTTCATGAGATCCGTGAGCAGGGAATGTGACTTTCTCACCCCATAGAAACTGTAGCCCCAAATACGTCCCCCACAAACCTCCCCACCCCCACTCAGGCTGAGATCAGTAACTCAGGAAATTCAGTGGTCGTAATCTGGAATCTTCAACGGATAAACTCACTGCCTCCCACACACCCAAAATCACATTGCGCGACCACCCCCCCCCCCCCCCCCCCCCCCACTTTCCCCATCCTCTGGTAATAATAATAATAATCCTTGCATTTGATAATAGCACTTTTCACATCTGATGGACGCCTCAAAGAGCTCCACAGATAGACTGTAAAGTGATCAGTTGGCGACTCTTACTTGAGTTTGAGTGAGACCCCCTGGGGCACTCCTATGCTAACCGCTGCTCCCAACACACTGTGCCTGGAGATTTTCCTCTCCGCGCCGTATTCCAGCACGGTGCCAAAGAAACCAGACCTGCAGGAGAAACATAATGGAGGTTGTTTTTTTTTGTGTGTTGCTTTCAGCAGTTACAGGAACTACTACAGTCACCAAACCAAAAAACATCTTTTGCCACTATCAATTTTTGTGCTGGGAAGGGCGCGGGGGTGGGGCGGGGGGGTAGGGGCGGGGGGGGGGGGGGTGAGGGGAGGGAGAGTGGGGGTGTGGGCGGGGGTGTGTGGGGATTTTTCAGCATTTGTGGTGCATGAACTGCGAATATAATAATAATAATAATCCTGGCATTTGATATAGCGCTTTTCACATCTTATCGACGTCCCAAAGCGCTTCACAGAATACACTGTAAAGTGAATTGACTGGATATATTTGTGGGTGAAACGCGGCAGCCAATTGTGCACAGCAGTGTCCCCCACAAACAGTCGTGGATTGAAATGACCAATTTTGTTATTATGGTTATTTTTTGGAGGGATTATTATTCGGTGTGTGGAGTAAGGAAACTTGCCCAAGATTTCACCCTGATCTGCCTGGATATCAAACCAGTCAGGTCAGGGAGACTGGAATCTCCCACAGACCTGCCTGGAGTCTTAGGTTAATAATAATAATAATGAGAATAATAACAATAATAATCATTGTATTTGATATAGTGCCTTATCACGTCTTTGAAACTTCTCAAAAGCGTTTCACAGAATACATGTACGGTAAAGCGAATTGACTTGTATGCATATTTTGTGGACGAACCGTGGCAGTCAATAGTCCACAGCAATGGTAGAGTTTAGGTTGTACTGTGCTGTAAAGCTGGGTGTAGTGTTTTCTCTCGAGTTATATTTTTAAAGGAGAAGAAAATGAATTTCTTACTTGATGGATCCCTTCACCTTGGACTGATCTTCGTCCTGGAACTTATATTGATAACTCAACAGTACGAATGAATGGGGAATGCCGAGCTGTGAATTAAACCATTGCAGGTCAGAGAGCTTTTAATTCTGAGCAGACAACGCTGGACATCAACAACTCACATTCGTACAGCATTTCAGAGTGCTATTTAGTGCCATCTATAACCAACACATAGCTGGGGCAGAGTGAAGAGAGAAAAAAAATAATCACCCAAATCAGTACCCTTCCCATGTGATGCCCTTCAAACAATTAGCCAAATACAACAACAAATTTTATTTATATAGCATCTTTCATGTTGGGAAGGCGCTGGAAAGTGAATGGTTTGTTCCCGAGTTGCGGGCTGAAGTTGAGGAGTGGAGGACAGGGTGGGGGGGGTGGTGGGGGGGGGGGTGGTGGTGATGGTGAGAAGATGACCGCAGAACTCTTTCATTTCAAATAAACCCGCAACAGGACTTTCAGAATTCCAAGGCTGCGGATTTGAAGAGCAAGTTTGGGACAAAGGCCAGGAAGGTTTTCTTTCTACTGACAATGGCTGGAGTAGGTAACCGGGAGGAGTGGATTTTGATAGTGTTGGAAGGGAAAGCTCGACAATATGATGGCAGGGTGTTTGGGAAAGCATGACATCAAATGGGGTTGGGGAATTTCATCCCAAATCTCTTTTGATCCTTCGAATAGAGTGTAGACACTCTCCAGGCTGACATGGGAAATAACAGCTGCTGGTGTAGAACATTCGCACTCCGGAGGATGGAAGAAGTCACTCCAGGAAAGGAAAGGAGGGGAAATAAAACAGGAATTTTCATTTTTTTTCTGCACCCAAAAAAAAGGCAGAGAGACATTTTACTGAAGGAGAATTCTAGTGGGTTGGTCGCCTTACCTGGAACGCTAACGTGCAATGGCTGGTTTTGGTGTCTCGCACCACACTGGTGTTCATGGCAGACTGCATGCCCCATCGCCACTGCAGGTAACCCATTGTGTTCTTGTCCATGTTGCGAGCCAGGACCGTGGTCAGGCCAGGGCGGACACCACGCGAGGAGAACTGTAGCGCGCAATGGGTGGTGATAAAACTGCAGTGGAGGGAGGGAGTAGAGAGAAAAAACAACACACCAAGAAAGTTTGCAGATAATGTCATCATCGAATTAATCAATCAATCAAGTCCTCTCTTAATTTAGCCTTTTTCTCCATAAGAGAAATTCCTGGGAAATGGGAAGACGTTGTGAGAGAGCCATGATTGAGCAGATGGTTTCTTGGAGGTTGGTGCTGCTGGTTAAAACTAGTCGAAGCTCAAAGCTGTTAGGACAGACAGACCATGAGATATGGGGGCGTGGGGGGGAAAGAAAATATAGAAACAAAATGGAGGCACTTTAATCTGTAACACCCTGTTTAAAAAGAAAGTTGTAATAGCATCGCTTACCAGCGTGAGGTGAGGTTTCGAAATAATTTCAACCCAAACAAAGGTCCTTGAAGATCCCCGGCTCCAAATTCCAACTGTTGATGGTAACATACACAAGGAGTCAACAAAAACTCAATCCCTTCCCTTCCCTGTTCACTCCTGCAGTATAGTATAGTAATACAACTCCTGATCTGATTGTAACATTTAAGGAAGAAAAATGACCCTGTCAAAATTATAATATGTTCCAATTATCCTTGTTACTGATCAGCACGGCAACTTTAATTGATCCAAATGTCACTTTAGGGCAGAAACATGTTTTGGAAATCCATTCACATGTGTCAATTATGAGTGTCGGCTATTGTTTTTGTGTTCAGACCGATCGAACGGGTTGCGGATTTGGACGATGCCTGATTTTAATCCGCGGTTTGTAATAATAATTATATATCAAATGCAAGGGTGTTATTATTATTATAATATATACACAGCACAATTCCGATTCAATTCCCCGGACCTGGCAGGATCAGGGGATGTTAGATAATAATTCCAAGAATACTTTCCCGTAGAATATCCTTACCTCTCCCCAACCTTTGGCGGAAGTCACCCGCCTGAACGCAACGTTGATTGAGCCCCCGCCGTTTCCGTTCTGTGTGGAGAGGCTGCCTGACAGAACTGCTGTGTCTGTCGTGGTTAGAGGGGCCTGTATAAAAAAAAAACACAACAAACATTGAGGCCCATCGACTGGAGTCTGAACGGATTCCGATTTGTCCGTCTTGTTTCCTGAAGCCACTCGGATCATCGTCACTGAGTGAGAGAACACCCCAACACTCTTCGCCAGCGACTGTTCAGCATCTTGGGATCTCCTCCCGACATGAAAGGCGCTCTACAAATGTCATTTTGTTGTTGTTGGTTTTTGCTGCAAGGGTTTGGTTCCACCAGTGCCAGCCACACTCTGACATAACCCCTAAGGAGGCCAGTCTTTATTTGTGAATAATAATAATAATCCTTGCATTTTATATAGCGCTTTTCACATCTAGCCAGCGAGGGCTGCCAGTAGGGAGCATCTCACCAAGGCCCCCATCTTGACCTTTACTGAGGTTTACTCTACCTCTGATTGTGAGCTTGAACCCCCTGCACCACCAAACTCCTCTCCTTAACCCAGACTCAAATGCTGTGATTGACTGGGTTGGGCTACACTACTCGTCTTACATGGCTCAGAGCAGCTCTTGGGCTGTCAGAAGACAATTTAAGAACCAAGATTGCCAAGAAATAACCCGAAGCCATTTCTCCCCAAAGGCCACAGTGAGGCCACTCACCTCAATCGATTGTGATATGTGCATTTTATTAATCTCAATGTGAGGAAATCCACTCCTCGCCTCTTCAAAATCTTCCTCATAGCGGTCAAACAGATCCGTGGCGTCCACACCAACGCTTATAGTTCCCTGTTGGCGAAGATCGAACCAGTTACAGACTTTACTGGACGCAAGCTTTGGACCCTCCCCGGGAACAGGGAGAGCTCAAACACTGCGACGGTTTCGCCGACCATCAGAACCGCGACCATTTTGTTTCCTCAGTTAGCTGCTGCCGCCTACCTTGGGGTTCGTTCTCTGTTGCAGCCGCCTCTCTTCCCGCTCGTGCTGTAGCCTCTCGAACTCCTCCCTTATTTCAGTCACCGTCTTCCTCCTCTCTACCACCTGCGAAGAGGATTCACAGATCAGCTCGCAGATCAACCGACACAGATTGAATGAGCGTTTATTTAAGGCTGTTGAGGAACCCACCGTGTTTGCCTACAGAAAGAACAGTCACTACACCTGACAGCGATTACTTCCCTTTTGAAGACTTTGGGATGTTATCTTTTGATTATCAAACTGTTAATCACAATGATGGTAAACACAGCTCAGTACTGGGCAGTTAGTAACAGTTTTACACGGAATAAGGGCCAGCAAAGTATTGTCCAGTTACCCTTAGGGCAGGTATATGAACTTACCTCCCAGCCTTCCATATCCAGGCCCTTTTTGCCGTAGATATCATAGATGGCCCTGCTCTGCGGATCACTAAGTACTGTGGAGAGAAATAAATAAATGAGGTGGATCGCCAAAAAAAATCTGTTACCGTAAGGAGTAACCAGGGAGCAGTGTGGTCACTTAACGCTGTGTTTGGAGAAGTCTGGACTCTCCCATTCATTATCTTAATTAAGCCACATCTCTGCTGTGACTTTCTGGGCCACACCAATCAGATAGAGCTGACACCAGCAATTCTGCACAACAGCATCCCGGATTTCTCCGTGCAAGTGGGGAGGGGGGGGGGGGGGGGGGCAAAGCACGGAGGTCCCTCAGGCTCGGCTGTCACAGATAGCCTGGGAGACAGACTTAGTCAGTTCCTCACAACTGACTGTGGTTACCAGGTGAACCGATGGATGGCCTCGAAATAATGGAAGAGATTTGATAAACAGCGTTCCCCACCTCCCCCCACTGTTCCTATGATTTTAAACAAGGGGGACGTCAGGTTAAGGTCAGCACTGAGCCAGGGTGAAGTGAGATCAGTAAACGTTGCTTCACATCGAGGATGATAAGAATATGGGAATATGCTGACTGCAAAGGCTGTACAGGTAGAATTAACTGGGATGTTCAAATGGGGGCAAAGGCAGGGGGGAGCAAGTACAATGCACGGAGGGTGTAGTTGAGGTGGGAAGAAAAAGTACTCACCTTCATATGCTTGATGAACTAAGTTAAAGAGAGACTCTGCTTTCTGTTTTAGCTCAGGGTCTCGGTGCTTGTCAGGGTGGTAGACCATACACAACCGGCGATAGGCAGCTTTCAGCTCGTCCAATGTGGCCTGCAGTCAACACAAGGGTGATCAGGCAGGGTTAGAGCAATTTGCTCGTCGAGTGCATTGCATTTTCAAATGCTTACTGAATCCAGGGAGACAACAATATCATTCCCAGCTCCGGGAATTTGATAGATGGATTCAGTGTAGTGAACAGCCACCCGGTGGAAGCTTAGTCATAGAGAAATAACTTGTGGGTGGATTAAGTAGGTCAGAACTCCACAGACATGAGAGAAGACCTGTTCCTCCACCATGTTTCTGTAGGAGGAGAGTATCAGCAAAGTTATGGGTGCTCTCGAGACCGTGCTTTCTTATTCCTCCAAATCGGGGCAGCTGACTGAACCGGGCGATGTGCGAGTTTATTTAAGAACGTTGAAGAGAATAGAGATTTTTTTAAATACTTGATTCCTCGAGAAAGGATCTCGCCCAAAGAAATGCCACTGAAATTAAACATTTCAACATCATCCAGCTTCTCGCCAGTCTCCACAACCCTTTCTCACTGCACCTTCCCTATTCTTGCCTGCTCTGCCGCAGGCCAGACTTCCAGCCACCACACTCTGTACTCTGTAGCTCTCTTTTTAAACTTTTAAACTCCCTCTCGCTTGGGTGTCCATCACTTCCATTGTGATGCACTTTTTTCTTCTCTGCGTCAATGCCAGTTGTTGGATTGACTTGCTCTCAGGGTTCTCAGCGAAGCGGAACATTGGGCATATGAGATTCTCCTTTCTGGCCACTTGGAGCTGTGAAAAACACTCAGTCAATGCCATCATTAGAGGATTCCATCCAAAGATTTGGAAGGGAACATTCTAAGCTGTGGTTGCAGATCATTCCCTGTTGTCACATTGGCTCAGTTGGTAGCTCTCTCAGCTCTGCATCAGAGGTTGTGGGTTTAAAACTCACTTTGAGCTTTTTATTGGCAAAATATGCTTTTATTGGGCTGGTTCAATGGGCTCTAAATCCTCATCCATTAAGACCTGTGGCAGATTGCTTGACATCAATAACTCACTGTGTTAAAACTGTGTGCTCTTGTGGCAGAGGGGATTGAAAACGAAATCAGAGGCAAAGAAGCAGATTGCGTCCGCTAGGTGGGGTATATCGGATGGGTTTAGAGCTATGCCTTTTAAGTGGATTCTGTGGGACACCACCTGCCATCCTGGGAACGATTCCTCACCCAGTACAATGACGAAATATTGGTTACCAATCAAAGTGCACAAAGTCAAAAATGTGATTATTTGGCACGAGAGGGTTAATCCCACACAAGCCAAGATGTAGAGGCGCACTCTGAAACTCAACACCTTTCACCAGCAAGAAGTCAAGATGAAAGATAAAATACTACTGACGCAGACAGCCATGTCCCACACCAATATTAATCTAAAACTAAATTAGAAGTGAGAATCCTTGAATAGACATTTCACAAATGACCTTCGCTCTTTGCTCACTTGACAAATTGTTTAATAATCTATCGATTATGTGATACAAGTGAACGGTTTCATTTCTCTCAAAATACTGAATTCATTGAGACGGCAGATTGAATCGTCCATCACCGCTCGGTTCTTAAGGTCATGTGTTCAATACTCAGTGAATGATGGCTCGTGTCTCATGCGGTTATAAAGTGCAAGGCACCACTGCCGACTGATGGAAGTGACAAGCTGCATCACTCAATAACAATGCCTGCGTGACTCCATACAACACAGGGGTCACTGAATAGTGATCAGGAGGAACTTCAACAACTTGCCTGGACGTAGCGCCCTTCACACGCTCGGGAGCAGGCACTGTGAATTTTATTTGTCTCTCCCTCCCCGCTCCCCACCTTCCCTGGAACCTAAAGCACCCATCCTGGCTCGGGTCAACAAACTCACAGATGAAGATACTTGCTTTTTTTTATTCGCATAACTTATTCTCTGGGTGATCCACAGAGTATCAGAGGGTTTCTGAATCTCAAGATTTAAGTAAACTGATCATTTTTAAATACTTGCCCCCCGACCTTAAAGAAGACATTGAGACACAGTCTAGAAGACGTGAAAAGCACCGCATCAAATGCAAGGATTATTATTATAAATAAATATTGGGATACACTTACCCCAATAACCATGTGTGTACAGCTATTTGCAACCAGTATTAAGTGTTGCAGATTGACAACAAGGTTAAACCTTGGGCAATGATCCCTTCATTCTAGCCCCAAAATAGTAGATGCTGAACTGAATACTGTATATACTGTACTATATAAAAAGTGTACGTCAGCTTGGCTTAGTTGAAGGCTCTCTCGCTGGGTCAAAAGGTTTCTGTTTCAAGTCCGAGGTTGGGATATGATCTCACAATCCAGGCTGACAATCCAGCTCAGTACTCTGGAGAGCACCTCAATGTTGAAGTCACTATTGTTTGGATAAGCCGTTAAACTAAGGTCCCGCCTACTCAGCTATAAGTTAAAAATCCTGTAGTGCTATCGGAAAAAAGAAGGAAGTTTCTCTAGATTTCCTGGGTAATAAGTTCTGATAAATAATCATAAATCCTTGCATTTGATATAGCGCTTTTCTCGTCTCCTAGACGTCTCAAAGCGCTCCACGGAATATATTGTAAAATGGATTGACTGTATATTTTTGGGGTGAAAGGAGGCAGCCAATTGCGCACAGCAGTGTCTCCCACAAAACAGTCGTGGTTCGAGTGGGCAAATTATTCATTTGAAATAATGTAAATTAATCCTTCATTTTACCATGTGCGCGACCTTGAGGTGTGCAAATTGGCTGCCGATGTGACTCCCACAAACCAGGCACTACACTGGCTGGATTCCCTGTGGAGGGATCTCAGACATGAACATTTGAGGCATTGTGGAAAATGCAATTATAATATTCCTACAAATGGTCATGAAGTGAGTGAGCAATTTTATGTGGTCTCCTTTCTCTATCGGTTGCCGCATTTCACCCACAAGATAAATTTAACCTTTCCCTCTCCTCAGGCACCGTCCCTACCTCCCTTAAAACAGCCATCATCACCCCTATCCTGAAGAAACCCTCCCTTGATGCGTCGCAACCATCAAGCTATTGACCCATCTCCAACCTCCCGTTTTTATCCAATGTCCTTGAAAGAGTGGTTGCCTCCCAGCTCCGCTCTTTCCTTTCAACTCACTCACTCCTTGAACCCCTCCAATCAGGTTTCCGCCCTGCTCACAGTACAGAAACTGCCCTGGTTAAGGTTACAAATGATATCATAACCGCCTGTGACCAGGGCTCCCTCTGCCTCCTCGTCCTCCTTGACCTGTCTGCTGCGTTCGACACAGTCGATCACACCATACTCCTCTAACGTCTTTCCTCCCACCTCAACCTTCAAGGCACAGTCCTTGACTGATTCCATTCCTACCTGACCCACCGTTTACACTTTGTATCTTCCAATGGTTTTTCCTCAAACCCCCGCACAGTTTCTCACGGCGTCCCTCAGGGCTCTGTCCTCGGCCACCTCCTTTTCATCCTTTACACGCTCCCTCTGGGCGATGTCATCCGCAAACATGGGGTAAATTTCCACATGTAAGCGGACGACACCCAGCTGTACCTTTCTGCCTCATCCCTCAAACCCCAGACCATCGATGTTCTGACAGCATGTCTGTCAGACATTGAGTCCTGGACGAGGGAAAACTTCCTCCAATTGAACGTGAGTAAGACCGAGGTCCTCCTGATCGACTCAAGCCAGCGCCTCCTCACATCAGGCGCTGCCAGCCTCAACATCCAAGGCTGTACTCTCCACCTCACAAAGCCAGTCAGGAACCTCGGCATCACGTTCGACCAAAAACTCTCCTTCCTCCCCCACATCCGTGCCTTGACTGGCACCGCTTACTTCCACCTGCACAACATTGCCAACATTGCCCACAACTATCTTACCCCCCGCGCTGCCGAAACACTCGTGCATGCATACATCACCTCCAGGCTGGACTACGGAAACTTTCTCCTCGTCGGCCTCCCCAGTTCCTCCATTCACAGGCTGCAGGTCATCCAAAACTCTGCAGCCCGTGTACTATCCCGCACCCGCCTCCGCGACCATATAACCCCCACCCTCGCTCGTCTCCATTGGCTCCCCATCCTCCAGAGGATCGAGTTCAAGATCCCCGTCCTCACCTTTAAGGCCTTACACGGCCTTGCCCCGCCCTATTTAACCAATCTACTCTCCCCCTACAAGCCCACCCGGACCCTCCGTTCAGCAGGACTTGGCCTGCTCCAAGCCCCCCGCCCAAACCGCCCCACCATCGGAGGCCGGGCCTTCAGTTTTCTGCTCCGACCCTATGGAATTCCATCCCCCAATCCCTCCGTCTCGTTTCTTCCCTTTCCTCTTTCAAGGCCGGTTTGAAGACTTTCCTCTTCGACCGTGCCTTTTGTTCCACCCCGAATTCTTCGACCTCCCCTACTTGTTTCACCCCCTTCCCGTACACTCCCCTCCCAGCTCGGGTCACACGCCTCCTGTGCAGCGCCTTGGGACGTCCTCCCGACGTGAAAGGCGCTTTATAAGTGTAATTTGTTGTTGTTGTTGTTAACGTCAAATTTACTTTACACTGTAACCTGTGAAGCGCTTTGAGACGTCTCGAATACTTTATAAGGCACTGTATCAAATGCGAGGATTATTATTATTTGGCATTTGGAGTCCTGTCGCTCAATGGCTGTATATATCAATATATATAATATATAATACTAATATATCATCGGCTGTATAGCGGTCACTTTACAAGCGAGCAACCTGGGTTCGATTCCTAGCCAGGTCAGATCAGGGTGAAACCTTGGGCAAGTTTCCTTACTCCACAAACACACATACACACGTACCCCTAATAATAATCCCTCAAGAAAAAAAAGCAATAATAAATTGGTCATTTCAACCCACGACTGTGTGTGTGTGTGTGTGGGGGGGGGGGGGGGGCGGGGGGAGACGCTGCTGTGCGCAATTGGCTGCCGCGTTTCTCTCACCCACAAAATATATATACAGTCGATTCATGTTACAGTATATCTCGCAAAGCGCTTTGAGATGCAGTCTGGAACAACAAGAACAACAAAATGACACTTGTATAGCACCTTGCACATGCGAGAAGACGAGATAAGACAGGCGCAGTATCCAGTGCAAGGATTGTTATAATATAATTATTATAATACAATCATCACTACTATTGTTATTATTATTACTATTTATCATTATCTTGAGACGTTGAAACCAAACTCCTGACTCGAGAGATGAGTGTGATCAGCTGAGCAAGGCTGAGGTCCATACAATACAAAACATATACATGTTATATATTCTATAATATCTGTGTGTATTGAGGGGATGTATGTCACAGCTGTCAGTGTGGGCGGGAGGGAGGGAGGGTTGCTGTGACCCCCACTCCCTCACACAGGACTCCAGACCTGGAGCCTGACTACAGCGTCTCACCCCCCCCTCCTCCCTCTCTCCCCAGGTTGAGCAGAGGGCGGCAGTGACCCCTCCGGCACCCCTCACCTCCCTCCTGACGTTCAGGAGCGCGTAAAAGTCATCGTTGTCGATCTCTTCGTCCACCAAGGCCGCCGCCATTGTCACCTCTGACCTCCCTCTCCCGCCCTCCCCTCGGCAGCCGGGAGGCCGCGCCGAGGAGGGTGACAAGGAGGCTGAAAGAGGTGACTTCCGAGTCTCTGTGTGTCTCTCTCTCTCTCTCGCTCTGTCTCCCACCTCTCTGACTCGCTGCGGCGCGCACCCCCTCCTGGCCGGGAGGACTCGGAAGTACTCGCAGTCTTCAGTCCATTCCCACAGCCGCACACAGGGGCGCAGAGCACGTGATTCTGTCAGTCGTGGGTCACCTGCAACTAACAGAAAGCACAGTCACTACACCCTGCAATAAATCCTGTCCCAACACACACACACACCATATACACACACACAGAGCCACTCACGACCTGAATAAAACTGTATCAAATTAGTAGCAATAATAACCTTTGCATTTGGATGTAGAGAAGAATTCAAATTGAAGAGTTATTATATTAATGTAGATTTCTAATCCTGACATTCATTTAAAAAATAGTGACTGTGAACCCCCCCTCCCTCCCTCCCCCCCCCCCCCCCCCCCCCCCCTCTCCCCCAACATGTTGGTGATTAATGAGTGGGCAGTATCAAGGACTGACCTTGTATAACTGGCAATGTCCTTCATGATGATCTGCTGGTTACAGTATCGGTGGAATAAATCAATTGTATTCCCTATTCATGAATATTGCTTTTGAAATTCATGTGTGAGGGGCATATTTTGCGTAATAAAAATTGATGGCTGGTAACTTTGTGTGAACAATCCGATGGATTGACTATAACTTTCCTCTAACGAATCTAAACATAGTCTCCCAAGACTTTTCCTTCTCTCTTTACCGAGCGCCGAGCACGTCTACCACAGGAAATTCATTAAAGGCTCATTTGTGATGTAACGCCATCACTGTGAGGTCACGCTAGTGGAAATACAAGTTTATATCTGATTCCTTAAACTGAGGAAGAAACACTCTCACATCCCCAACATCAGGGCTTGAGTTCACAGTCTAGAGTGACACTGTCACTTTATTGACACACGGAAGAGGAACCATTCTTCAGATATTGAACTGAGGTCCTCGTTCACATGGACTATTTGGTTAATTAATTAAGAAACCCCACATGGCTCTTTGTGGGGGCTCTTGCGGTGTGCAAATGGCTACCACGTTTACCTACAACTGAATTGGACAGCAATTACCTGTGAAAAAAATGATCTTTGAGTCCTTTTGATGTTATGGCATTATTAATTGCGTTAAATGATTTATTTCTGCACTCGAGTCAAGGCAGCGTGAGTATCAGACCGATCTCGTTAAAGAGTTCCATTTTGCATTATTATTGCAAAAATAATAAACAGATCGCTTCAACTAAATTAATTTAATATCTCCTTTATATCTTTGCAGACTCTTCTCTTGTGTGTGTACTGGTGAAATAAGTGCACAATCAATTAAGCACTTATCAGGAGAGTGCTGTCGTGACAGCACCTTGGCAGCGAGCCTGGCTCGGGTGGTAACGTCTATCCTGGAATGCATCCAGAGTGGATCCACTGAAAGACATCATTGAAACCTCAGTTCTGGACTTGTTCCAGAGCAATAACTGTGCTCTGTACAGGCTGTGTGGCGCTTAGAGTTCCAGAAAGGCATCATCTAGGGTGGGGGGGAGGGGGTTGCATATCACTTAAATCTTCCCACTGCAGCCAGAAACAGATTTACTTGCCTGATCCAAAGGGCTACTGGGATACGGAAAGCTTGTGGAAACATATGTTGTTTAATGCTAGGCTGAACAAGCACTGTCATTGCCTCCCACGGCGGTTCATTGCTGAAGCCGCTGCCCAGAGTAAATGTGAGCTAAGCACACGAGGAAGGTTGCTGGTTCGATTCCCGGTCTGTGCTGAGTTAGCTGATCTCAGCTGGAGGCGGCAGCAGGAGAGATGCTACATTTGGCCTCAGAATCCCTGAGCCAGGAAGAAGGAAACTTGGCGGAGGTTCCCTGTCCGGATCACTATTCAGTCGTCCCCACTGCCGATGTGTGGCTGTCAGGTAAAGATAGGATCAGTCTTAAAGATAGGATCATGGCTGAAATTCCCCTGCCTCCCCCTCCTATTAATATCATTATAGGTGCTGTATCACATTGTCAATGTTGGAAATGTTATTTAATAATACTATTTTGTTACACACATTATATACATAGTAATATAAATATATAGTTTGTATATTTATAAATATTCAAAGTATATTTACAAACATCCACACCATATTTATAAATATCTAGAGTATGTTTATAAATATATAAAATGGAAGTAGATTTGTGTAAAATGTAAATCATGTTTATGTAAACACAGGCAATCCACTTTACAATATACTGTGTGAAGGATAGGTAATTAACTGGTGTCATTTCATAAATAATAATCCTCGCGTTGGATAATAACGGCTTTTCACGTCTTCCAGGCGTCTCTCAAAGAGAGCGTTTCACGGGAGGACGTAAAGATTTCATCTTGGTTTTAAAAGATGCGACGAGAGGCGGTGAACGATTCCTTTTATAAGGAAGACGCGGGGTCGTACATTCAGCAACTGTGCTCCCAACCACGTGGAGGCTCTGTGAGGGGAGCCCTGACTGTTATCTGGGAGACTGGGAGAAGCCAAACAGCCCACCTTGTGCTATTGATGCTGCTCATTGTGAAGTGTGAGAGGGAGGGAGGGGGGGGGGGGGAGGGTGAGGAGGGGAGGCACGCTCCTGCGTCGTGCGTCATCACGGTTTTTCCCACGCGACGCGCGCTCGGCACGCGGGTGAGGGCGGGAGGGAGGAGTGGGCGGGGGGCGGGGGGATCGTCGCGCAACCTAACCCGCTGACCGGAAGCCGGCTTGACGGGCGGCGGTTTGGTCCAATCGGGGAGGGATCCAGCGGTCGGGTGGGCGGGCGCCGAGTGGGCGGCGGCCAATGGGGAAGCAGCCGGTAGTTGGTGGCGAGAGGGCGGGGGGGGAGCTCCGGGAGCTGGGGCTGGGTCGGCGTTCGGCGCGCGCTGCAGGTTCGGTTGAGCCGAGGTCTTCTCCGGCGCCTCGGGTTTAGGGATGTAAGTGGGGGGGAACTGAGCAATGGCTGCCGAAAAGAAGCCGGAAGGTAAGGACTGAGGGGAGGGGAGGGAAGGAGAGGGGAGCGATCGTATGTGTTATATATATATATATATACACACACACATACATCTATATACTATATCTATATGTATATATATATGTATCTATTCACACACACACATCTATATACTATATCTATATGTATATATATATATATCTATTCACACACACACGGTAAAAAAAATGATTTGAAAAAATATGACAGGAACGACAATGAGGTAAATCTGACAGCAAAGGGCTGCCCGCCGAGAGAGAGAGAGAGAGCGAGAGCGAGCCGGCGAGCGAGAAAAAAACGTTATTTTTTGAATCCTCGCCCTCCCTCCCTGTCTCTGTCTGTCTGTCTGACAGGAGGAGAAAGCTGGAGGGTCGGTCGTTCGTTTGCTCTCTTTTTCTCTCCCTTCCCTCTGTGTATGTGTGTGTGTATCTCACTGTCTGTCTAACCTGTCGGTCTGTGTGTATGTGTGTATGTGTGACTCTCTGTATGTCTGTCACTCTGTGGTGTTAAACCGGAGAAGACGAGACGTGTCTCCTCTCTCTCTCTCTCCCCCCCTCCCCCCACCCACCCACCATCTCCGTGTATTATTCTTATTATTTTTTCCGCCCTCAGCCCTGTCACTACTTTGTGTGTGTGTGTGAGAGAGTGTGTGTGTGTGTGTGTGGGGGGGGGGGGGGGGAAGTGGGGGCGGTGCGGAGGGATCATTTTTAAAGACCCCCCCCCCCCCCCCCCCCCCCCCCCCCCCCCCGCCATCTCCAAATGCACTGGTTTTGCGGGAGGCGGAATCCCGCAAGAGGGCGGTAGTGGATTGTTTATCTGGGCTTTAAAGTGCTAAAGTCAAGTCAAGCTACTTTCCTCCTCCCTCTTTAATGCACAGCAAATTGTTTCCCTACCCCTACTACACACACACATATATGTGTGTATGTATATATATGTGTGTGTATATATGTATACAGTATATATATGTATGTGTATGTGTATATGGTACATATGTTTAATATATATATTTGTATGTGTATATGCTGTGTATATGTATGTGTATATATATATAAATGATAAGGGGGATTTATTAGAGTAGACAACATCCATTAGAAGAGTGTATTTGGGGGTGGGGAGGGCAGGGAATTATAATAATAATAATATAATAATAATAATCCTTGCATTTCACACAGCGCCTTTTCACATCTTCTAGATGTCTCAAAGCGCTTCACGGAATACGCTGTAAAGTGAAATGACTATACAGTATATGTGTACTGTATATATGTGTGTGTGTGTGGGCAAAATATTACGTAAAGTTGTCATTGATGCTGAGATAATAATAATAACTTGGTCACTCCATCCACGGCTGTTTGTGGGGCACAATTGCCTGCCGGGCTTTCCCCACAAAATCCGTTAGTGGCTCCCTCTTCACAGCACATTCTGTGAAGCGTTTTGAGACGTCTCAACCCGATGTGGTGCCCTAATCAAATGCAGAAGGTTATTATTGTTACTCCTACATTCCTTGGCCGCTGATTTGACTTCACCACTTTGGTGAATCGGTTCTGAAATAATTCAGCAAACAAATTGAACCAAATTTCTTTTCAACCAAAGTGGCTAGAGATGAAAATCGCTACTTCTTACAGCTGCAAGTTACCGTTGTGAATTTAATCTCAAGGAGTGCTTTTATGTTTGGGTGAGGGAGCTGAAGTATTAAAATTGCTTCTTCCGTTCGAAGAAAATTTGTGGGCATTTGAAATCCACTTAAAAAGTTTATTATTTAATTGTAAGAACTTTTGGTGAAATAAATGTTTCCACTTCACTGTGTTTATGTAAAACATAAATAACAATAAACAACATGACAATTCATTGTTTAAATTTGGATGAGAATTTTGAAACCTGAAAAAGTCTTCCCCACAGTGACAGTGGGCAAACTATAGGAATGTCAGCTGTTAGATGATGAAAATATCTGTGCATTTGCTTGATACACAGTAAATTGTGCAAACGGACAAGATCCCGCATGATGTAGTAACTCCAGGATTTAATTATAGTCCAATATGAGATATTCCATTAATATTTTACAATAACAGTGCTGAACGGATACTGAAACATTCTATCCCCGAACCCTACGACACAGCAGGACTATATAGTAACTTGTAAATTAGGCATAGGGTAGTGATAGTTTGTGCTCTTTAAGATCAATGGGTAAGGTTACTGGTGACATTATCGATACATTTGGAAATAATAATGTCAAGCACAAAAAAAGCACTGGCAAGGCAAACATTGGCAAGGCTTTTATGATTTCTGTGATTTTTATTTGGTGCAAATGAAATTCTCAGGTTCAGGAGTAGCTCACTGCAGTGACCCGGGGATATCCTTAAGATTTAAAAGGCTTCATTTCTGCCCTTGTTCATAAAGATTTGTTGTGGTTTGGTTTTTTTACAGGTTAATTTTATTTGATTGTGTTTTATTTCACTGCCTCTGTGAGACACGTAGAGCTGTTCTTATGGCGGTATTTTACATACAACAACAAAATTACATTTGTAGAGCGCCTTTCACGTCGGGAGGGAAATGATACCTTCCCGACTTTCACCTAAGGGAAATGATAGTTCCTCTCTGTTTTGGGTACCCCATTCATTATATATATTTAAAAAACATTTAAGCAAACAGGTTTTGTTGTACCCATGCAACGCATTTCTTCCTTTGCAAATTGCGGCTCCTGTCAGAAATGATTGTGCCAATCGCAATTCTATCAAACAATCTATTTTGATTGCCGCCAAGTTTTTTTTTGTCATCTTTTTTGCAGACTTGGCTAGGGTTTTTGTTGCTCCTGATTAAATTACCGTATCAGTTTCTCTGTCAACAGAAACACCAGCTTCAGAGTCAGAGAGCCACAGCTTGATTTAAGCAGCTATTCCTTGCTGCCTGTATGCATTCCAGTAGCTACAGCGTTACAACCATAAGGACAGCCTTCTGTGGTCAACTATTATCTCAGTCAAGCTTTCAGTTCAAGGAATCCTTTGTAGCTGTGGTAACTTGGTGCCAAGCAATCATGATCTTACTTTTGAGGGAGAGGAAGAAATATTGCCTTTTTTTGTTCTATGGACTGGTAGTGAGAGTCAGGATCAAGGCCATAGAAACCAGCAAGCAACTCGCAGCTAACAGTTTACTTGCTCATTGTAAAAACCGTTGCACAAAATGCTGACTATCTAATGTACACGTAGCCAATTCTAAGTTTGCAAAATGTACCCGTGAGAGAAGCTTCGTGAATATCCGAGATGTTGATTTTTGGGCCACCTGTGCAAGAGACATCTAGTGGCAGTCAGTGGGTGCTGTACTGCCTAGATTGTCTTCTAGTAGTGGATTGATTTCATTCCCTGGCCCAAATTACATGTGCTACTGTAGTTAGTTTGCGCTGCTATTGACTCTTTGAGTTAAATCATCAGAAGGTTTGAAGAAAGTAATGGCAATCCGAATATAACTTCAAAAAACCCCCCAACAAAATTACATTTGTATAGTGCCTTTCAAGTTGGGAGGACGTCCCAAGGCGCTGAAATATATTCATAAATTGGTGACTTGGATTGAGGAACCAGGGTGTTCAATCAGATATTGAGCAAGCCATGTGGCCTCCCCCGTCCCCATGTATGAAAAGGGGAAAATATCCTTTAATATTCTAATAATCTCCTAGTCAGAGGCAGTCAGAGTGGTTGAGACCTTTACATAAAAAACACTCAAAAAGAAATTAAATTCAAAGGAAGAGATTTTTTTTAAAAAAGGCCTTTAAAATGTGGATTATATGTTGCAAAACTGTTTGGTGATTCTGCATTACGAGGTGGCACAGGAGTACAAGTCCCTATATTTAGAAGTCATAAATATTCTTGTACTAGACTTTATGTTAAATTCATGCAACAGTGGTGCAAATTGGACACAGAAATAAAGCAGATGAATCACATTCGAATTGGACAGCTCCATGACAGCAAAACCGTGAAAGTATGTGGTGTAATCGCTGAACAGACACCCTGGAAACTATTGCATAGTTTTACTTCACTCATTGGTGGTAATCCTGACCCCTTCTCATCACCAGAGCAACAGATTTACAAAACAGCTGTGAGTAGATTGTAGGTGTGTATGGTAAGAATGCACACACTAGGGTGTAGAGTTTCCACAGATTCTCAAGAATGGCCTGGTAAATGGGTGGGTGCAAATAAAACATATCCCTGACCACACTTACCAATTTTGGAGGAAATGGAGCCAATGGTCAGAGATGCCTTCTAGCACCAGTAGAAGGACTTTGGTTTATTTACATCACTCACTGAGCATCAATATAACTTTGAGATAAAACAGCTGTATATTCATGACTAAAAAATCAGATATTATTCTATCGCTTAGAGCTCAAATCTGTGCACAAGTATACATTTCAAATAAATTGCCAAAATGGCACATTTTTCAAGGTACTAGCTTGATTTGCTTTACCATCATTCAGTTTAGCAGCTGCTTAATGTGAGTACCCTGAGGTGAGAGAAAGTTTCCTTTATCTAATGGATCCAATTAAACAACGACTGTGGATTATGGGGAGAATATGTTGATGCCTGAGCAAATGGTCCCATTAAAAGGATTTCCATTAAGTGGTACTCACCAGACAAGGAAAAACATCACTGAAGAAAACGATTTTGAGATGTATTCCCTGCTGAAGAATGTTAATTGTCGTCCACAACAGAAGTGGACACTTTTGTTTTTTTTTACAGAATCATAACTAGGAGGTATTTTCATTCTGGTTATATAAATGTGAGCCTTTTGGAGACTGAGCTGATTTATCTGAACCTTTCTGATGCCTGGGCAGTACTATTGATTGGAAGTGTAGATTAGACCCACAAGTCCATTACTGGTAACAAATACCTTTATCATTGGGGGGAAAATTAGAGTTTAAGGGTATTTTACATGAAGCTCAGTACAGTATATTGGTACCATGTTGTCTCCGTTCATGTCAAATATGTTTTTAATTCAGGTTTTTGTTTATTTTATGAGTTTGACAAATTTCAGACTTGAAATAAGTCGCTTGCAATTATTCATAAGCCGGTTGTCTTGTGTCCAATACATTTTATTTATTTGCCTGCAAAATAGCACTAGACTATTGTTGTGAAGTGCTTTGAGATGTTGCAGGATTATAGGTGCTATAAAAATACAAGTTCTTTCATTCTATTTTTTCCCCCCAAAAAAAGCCCTTTTAGAACTGCAATCTTGTGTTTTTGTGTATCTTCCAAAATCCAATGTTAAGCGTTTGCAATTTTCTTTTGTGTGTACTATACATCTGAGACGTGCTCTGATGTAGGAGTTCTGTACTCTGCTCTAGTACATTATGTTTTTGTATAATTAGATGTGTTGCAGAGCTCGTATCTTCAGCTTTGAGGTCTTGTTCCCCAGGGCCAGTGAAGCTGCAGAACTGCTTTACAATGGCAACGGTGGAGTTGATTGGTGGGTGGGGGGGTAAGGAGAGGAAGAAGGAAAACAAATTTAAGCAAGCATTGCAAAATTGAGTAGGAAACAGAATGACCACAAGAAAGAACAAATATGGAGCTTCAAGAGCTGAATTTTCTGCCACTGAGTCCTGGGATTGACTTGAACTTCAGGGGTCTTGAGTTTTGCTAAACCCCCTGTGCAGAATATAATTCAGGAAGCCAAACATGACAGAAAACCTTTTTCTGGAAAGGAAATCTTAAGAAATTACCTCAGTCCTTCAAACGAAATACGAAATTGGATTGTTTTTCTTTCATTTTGTATCTAGTCTTGTGATGGGAATAGATTGCTTTGGCTACATTACAAAGATAGTTTTTTATATATTGCCTTATTCTCGCCCCTTACCAGCAGCCTCCTGTAGAGTGCACTGACTGGTACCCTTTATCCATCCATCCGTATAGACCACAATTCGATCTAAGCATGTCAATATGGGACATTCTTAGATCAAATGTATTGGAATTCATTCATACCAGGCATGAGGTGTAGGGTGCAGTTCATACCACACCACATAGGCATGTGCTGTAATATACTACATGTCAAGCAATAGTGTACTACAATATTGTTTTATATTTATGTGATTTATATAATGTGGCACAAAGATAATAATATTAATCCTTGCAGTTGATATAGCACCTTATCACGTCTTTAAGAGTTTGCCTATGGTTTATTACAAATTGATAGTAAATTGGCTGACTTGCTTGGAGAGCCCACAAGGATGACAGATGTGGGTAGTGGATATGTCAGATTTGTGCAATAAGGGGTGCTCTACTGAGGCTGACCAATATTACTAGTGTAGCACAGCTTCCAATAGTACAAATGAAATGTTCTTGTTGCTGTTGTAGGACTGTATTGACTTTGGAGTACTTGGCGACATACCTCACCTTGATGCTTAGAATGGCAGAGATTGCACTTTGTTGCTTGATCTCTTTCAGCGAGACAATATCGTGCATCGGTTGTGTGGAGCATCACCTCGCTGTGTTCTTACTTGATGCTCACCGCTGGGGAAATAAAATAAACTGAAAACAGAATAAAACTGTTCTTGCAAACTCCAGAGTATATATTATTAAAAAAAACGATTTCAAGCCTATATCTTTCTGAGTTCAGTTGACAGTTACAAATTACTCAAGCTTCTCTGTTGCAGTTTCTGACACGCTATGAACCCCTCGATGAAATTACTGCCTTCCAATCTCTCCTGGATATCCTTCATTTTACATATAATATTGCATAAAACTGAAAGAACATTTGAAATAGGAATGCAATGCTGTTATTAGGTAAGACATTTTTTCAAATGACCTGCTTTAGTTTACACTAAATTATATATATATATTGATCACGTATCCCAGAAACATGCTGCTCAATATATCTAATGATAGAAAAAATCTATGTCAAGACAATATAATGTCAGTGATGCAAGTATCTATTTTATGCAGACAAGTTCGCTCAAGTAACAAGGCATGACATGGACTTGTTCTATCCAACTTCTGTTGGAGTTCATGAGCCGCCAGTTCTTCATCTGGTGGGTATTGTTTTGTATAGAGGCACACTGTTATTCTATTCATTCTTAAGGTGGACTACTGTGCAACAGTCCAGGTGGCTGAACAGATGAGAGCCAAGTACGTACCTACAAATGGTACAGTTCTAGTTTAGGTAGGCAGCTTTCAAAAATACATATTATGGGTTTTCAAGGAGAGAAAAAATATTGAGACAATTTCTGGTGTTTGGGATATACTGTGTAAGAAAGTGGAGGCTATTGCCGACAGTCTTCATGGGTGCACTGTTAGGGCACTTCTGGTGTTTTAATACTAAAGAATCTGCAATGATATAGTAACCAAGCTTTCTCTGCCGAAGGAGCTGTTTATGGGAGCTTGTGTGCAAATTTCCGACCACGTTTGCCTACAAATACATAGTCACTACAGAGGGCACAAGTGAAACGTCTTTGAGAGGTTTTGTGGTAGGTGCTATATCACACGAAGGATTATTAAGTATCTGCCTACCAGGAGTGAAATGCAATATGCCAGCTCCAGCTTGCACAAGAGTGTACAAGTAGATAAGCGTTTTTAACTGTTGTCTAAAATAGGTAGTGAATTATGTTCCTTTTAAGCAATTTCAGTCTGATGAATGGAAGACTTTGTTTCTGAGTTGGATCACAGTGGAATTTTTGTAGAGTTCATTTTACTGCTTGGAGGAATGCCAACTATTGTTTTTTTTAACTTGCATACTGTAGTTATGTGAGGAAGCTACCCACAGGAAGAACTGAAGTTCTGCTCAAGAAAACTGCTGTTCAAATAGAAACTTACACTTGCATGTAAAAAGGGCTGATCTTTAAGTGATAGTTAGCCAATGTTTAAGTTCAGTAATTTTCACAAGAAATTGTTGACAAATGACAACCCATACATAGATTTGATTGAGGTGTTATTGGTGCTCCCTATATGCATATTGATGACCTGATAATTAAAAATGGAAACATCCAAAATGTTACTTTAATTGTCTTGAAATTAAGAGATTAAGACCTGCAAATGATGAAGTGTTGGTCCACAGTAAAAGGCACTGGTCTGCCAACACATTAACTACTGTGACCAAATTATATTTTAAGACAGATGGAGGGTTTCTATATTTAATTTGGAAACTTCCTGTGTGGTGGAGCCCAATGGAACAACTTAGCATTTACCAAAGTTAGATCAAAGTTACCAAAGTTAGATTCACTGGCCTTGGACCAGTGTGCTGTCGATTGTGTTGCTATTGTAACTCGGTTTGTGAAACCGAGCCAAGAAGGTACCAGGATTTGCTGTGGCCAGATCTTAGCGAGAGCATCAGTCTCTCTGTTCTCTTGGGCTAGGCTGCATTTTCCAGCTATTTGATTAGGGTTAGTGGCTAGTGGCAAAAGCAAAAAGTGTAATTGATTCATGTGCTGGTTGGTTGTATCAACTGAGCTGTAACTGAAGGGTTCATTTTTGTGAAAAGACCCTTGGGACTCACATTAGTCATCTGTTTTCAACATTGAAAAGTCTGATACTTCAGGCAACATGCAGGCATCATCTGTGACCTCATTACTCCTGGCCGTGTAGAAAGTAAGTAATTCAGACATGTTTAATTTGTTTTTTTCATAAACTCGGTAGGTTTTTACACTGAGGGCACAGCTTGTGTTGAAGATATTGTGATAATGCGTTTAAGTCGGAAAATGGGAAGCTTTGCTATCTGAACTTGTGGGGCCCAGGAAATGACATCACTAGTTAATTACCTGCCACTGGGAGTCTCTGAATCCACTTGCAAAGCAGGTGTTGCAACCTATACATTTGACTTTGCCACTGGTTAGGTTTAGTAATTTAACCTAATGTCTTTTTCAGTGGTTAAATGGATTTTAGGTGATGCATTTGTTTTTTTATGGTTTCCAGCATTTTCGACACTTCATCCTATTTAGCTGTGGATTTAAGAAAGCCTGATGGATTATTCAGAATATTCTTGATGTTCTAGAATATTATGTATGTCTTCTAGAACTAAACTGCACAATACATGGTTGCACTCAATTTTCAATGTAGATGCCTTTAAGGTTTGTGCAATGCAAATTGTTTGATTAGCATAAGAAACAGGAATACCACCATAATGTAGAATAGGACTCCGAGTTAAGAACTCTTCACCTGCTTCAGTAAGCTGCTTGTTTGTCCCATATTCAGAGCTTTCTCACCAGTTTAAGCGTTTAACAAATAACACATCAGAAGGACTGAGTCACTTGGTTAAATCTGGAGAGTGCGATGTTGTTTGTTTTCACTTTGAAATAGTTCACTTCTCAGAATTTGTAGATTGACTTCTGCAGGCACTGATGCACATGGCTGGCGTAATGACAAGAGTGAGGTGTGAACCGTGAAAATATTCTTCTGTTCCATTTTTACATCCTGAATGCACAACAGGCTTAGTGATACACGCGGTCAGCTTCTCACACGACCTGCAGATTCATCTGTAATAGTTGTTAGTGATACATGGATGGATGTTTGGGTAATTTTATACTGGGATAATGTAGCATCTCGTTGTGTTAGGCCAAAATGCATTCAGCAGCAATATTGTGTTATTCATAAGCGTTTCATTCAAAGGTTAACTTTAGGTTTTGGAGAATGAGTGTCTGAGTTTGTCTTTTATGGTGTAATATATGCAATTTGCAAAACCATATAATTTGAAGTTTTTTTTTTTCCCTTACTGTATATTGCATTCTGGCAAGGGCATAGAGCAAAATGCAAGCCAAGTGTGAAAACTGATAAGATATTGCAGAGGTTGGATAATTTATCATTAACTTAGTCTTCAGATTGGCCCCTATTTCCTCAGATCATTAACTAATAATGTTAGCTGAAAATATGACCCCACTAAAGTGTCAGTTTGGCTAGTGTTTGGACCAGAAGGTTGAGGGTTCAGAACCCTGCAAGTCCCCAGTGCGACTTGAGTTTTGAGCTGAGGCTGCCATTTTGTAGTTGGGTGGGGGGGATTTCTGCATTGTTGGAGATACCATTATTGAGAAGAGATGTTAGTTATATTGTCTGCTCGTGTGGATGTTAAAAATCTCATGATAATAGTGGAAAAGCGAAGGGAGTTTCATCCAGTTTCCTGGCCAGATAAGATGATAACCAGGCAGGTCAGGGCAAAACCTTGGGCAAGTTTCCTTACTCCACTCACCTAATAATAATCCCTCCAAAAAAAATAATAAAATTGATCATTTAAATCTACGGCTGTTTGTGGGACACTGCTGTGTACAATTGGCTGCCATGATTCGCCCACATATATACAGTCAATTATCTTTACAGTGTATTCTGTGAAGCGCTTTGAGATGTCTAGAAGATGTGAAAAGCGCTATATCAAATGCAAGGATTATTATTGTTATTATAAACTGGTAGTTCACTTTGGGGACATTGCAATTTACAAACAGACGGTCCTGTTTGCCTACAGTCGTCGCCACAATTGATTACGGAGTGCTTTGAGTTAGTTTGAATTACAGGGTGCACAATAGGGTGTATAGAGGTCTTTTATAATCTACAGTTTTCTCACTTTGCCCTCCCAGCCCACTCGTCCAGTGAAGATAGAATGAGTAGGTGTGATCCCAAGTAATGCTGTTGCATTTTCAATGAACAACATTGCCTCATAGACTGTGGAAATCTTGAGATTGGGCCTGCACTGTTGCTTGATCTTATGATTTATTGAAAGTTCATTCTTTTTTCTTGGGAGTGGAGATATTGTGGACAAATATCGGATGGGAATGTCGTCAATTTTCTGTCTTGTTAAGGAAAGTATAGATTATTACACAGCATTTATTCATTTTCCTCTTCCTAAATGGATATTTGATGGAGAATGATTGCTGTAGAAACCACTCCCTCCTATTTCAGATATAACATTTAAAATATGTCATAATGGTTTGTCCAATAATGGTTAGGCAATATGCATGATGTAGTGATATTTAAAAGAAATTTATACTAGAAACTTGCTAATCTGATCATCAAACAGACTGAGGAATTTCTACCCTCTAGTCTCCACAGAAATGTACAGGAACCTTAAATCTTATGTTAACTGCTGAGACTTTCCCCCCCCCTTTGAAAGGAAGAGCAGCAGACGCAAACCCATCATGGCTTTCCATCATTAACATCATCATCCCTCCTCATCATAGATTAGGAGTCAACCTATGATTCACTAGCACATCTACAAGGTGCATTTGCTTGTTGAATCCTAGGGAAAGTTACTCCAATATCTACCATTAAACACAATATATTTTCTTTAAGCCCTGTCTATTTTATAGAAATCAAGATAATAAAAAGAGACTGTATGTTCGTTGTCATTGCGTAAAACTAAAACAACATTTGAAGCTTTAAATCCAATATTTTCTAATTTGTTGCTGTTGAGATCAGTCAGTGATACTTTGTAAACTATGATAGCTTTGTCACAGCTCCAATTTTGTGTGTAGAATTTCTACCGGTTCTGTATTTAGTTACTAAGGGAAGTTTTGGAGTTAAAACAGAACACTATTGATGAGATTACCTCTAAGTGGTGGCCAAGAACTAATATCTCAGAATAAATGAAAGCAAATTCCAGAATTGCATTATCTATCCAGACAATATGATTTTTAATTACATTTAAGCTTTGAAAATGTACCTAATATATTTCCCTTGAGCCTTTAAAGATTTTCTTCAGATGCCTTGTTCCTGTTATGGGATATCACTTTGTCCAAAAACTTGTCACAACTAATAATCATTTGCAGAACTTATGGTTATTTAAAGTTTGAGACCTGAGTGATTTGAAGAGTATTGAAATATTCTATATAAGAGGAATAGGATAATAGATTGCTGGCTTTGACAATGTCTTAAACCACAAGAGGTTTAAACTTGCTGACAACGGCTTATTGTTCTTTATAATGTGTAGTTCATTGAAAAAAAATTATTTTCCCCTCCTTTTTTGAAAACCTATTATACTGTGGATATGTTGAGCATAGTATATGCGCAATCATTCAAATGGAACGATGCACATAGATCATGTAATGCTTTGGATGCTCAGCTCTTTCCCCACAGGATTTTGTCGACCTTGCTTGGTGGTAGCTTTATTGCACCTGAGCCAAAAGATTGTGGGTTGAAGCCCCGACATTTTGATTTGGAATGACATCGTCTAAGATGACACTCCATTGCAGTGTCTGGGGTGGGTATTGCTTTGTTGGAGATGCTGTCTTTCGGATGAGACGTTAAACCTTATGCCTGTGCCTGTTCAGGTAGACATTAAAGATCCCATGTCACTATTCAAATGAGAAAGGATCAGAAACTTTTCTATACTCCTATGCGGTGTATATAGAATAATCAATATCTAGGAATACATTTAGAGCAGTTATCTAATTAGGAGGTTTAGTGAAGGTATATGATTGAAATATGAATCATACACTAAAATTATTGCACTTTTACTCAAATAATTTTTGAAAGAATACGCTATAATACAAAGGTTTATTTTGTATATCTTTGTTTAACAAATATTATTGAGAACTGCCTTATGCTGTCTAAGAGGAATAATTGTGATGTTTTATTGAACATCTGTATTGCAACATCATTTTGTATTTACAAACTTACAATGAAAACTTGTGATGCTGAGTTTCAGAACATTTCACAGAATGCTAACATGTAGAATAGGTTTTTGTTGGAATGGTACACTGGGACGTGTTGTATTTAGAAAAATAAAATAAATCACCGATCACCGTGCAGTCAATCCACCCAGAATACAATGTACTGTATGTAGAAAACAGGGAAAGTCCCCTAGTGATCACAAAATGCAGGGTTTGCTTAGTTCAGAAAAATTAGCAGCATATTATGATTGAATTTATGTTGGGGTGGGAAGAGAAGTCGCTACATTTTGAAATTAGTTTTTCTATTGTATAACAAAGTCTCTTAAAAAACATTTGAATGTGTCCTATTAATGGACAAAAACACTACAGTAATTACGTTTTGTTAAAGGTGTGAAAGAAATAGTGGATGTTTTAAAAACTGAAAGGATTCTTTATCCAAGGAGTTAAACCACAACACTGATTCTTCTCACTCCACAGGGTAATATTTTAGATTCATTACTGGCCTTTCCAGAATGTTTTGAGCTGGATTCTGCTGCACAAGTACTTTTCCTGTGCTCGTTACTCTTAGCCTAATGTGACCTTGGCCATATGTTGCTGGAGCAGTCAATAATTTATGCCGTGCCTCTTGATTTCAGATGATCATGGGAACAGCAATGGCAGTCATGTGAAAATATTCTTGCCCAAGAAGTTGCTTGAATGTCTACCGAAATGTTCTGCTTTACCAAAGGAAAGACACCGCTGGAACACAAACGAGGTACTACAGAACCTTTGCTTTTTCCACCTCCCTCCAACTGATAATGGTATAGTAATAATTTCCGCAATGTCCCTGATGGAGGAGGTATTGAAGTGGCAATAATATTAATTTGCGTTAATATAGTGGCTGTTGTAAGATTGGATGCAAGTAACAAAAGAGTTGGTATTCCAAGTTATGGCTGATAACCTAAAATCGTTACAAACTTCCGATGTATACAGTCAAAAGCTCATTCCTGTAACCTATGGGGAACCAGTAGGGTAGCTCATACTGATCGAAACTGTTCAAGATTTTAGCTTCTTGATCAATGATAATGGAGGTTTTACCATGAATAGGGACTGGGTTGGGGTGACTGTATTGTAGATCTCTGTAATTGCATCAGACAAATTTGCCTGAGTTGTCATTTTAAACAGGGCCTGAGACTAATGAGCTGAATTAAACAGTGTCTGAGCAACAGCCCAAACTAAATGAGGTTGAACAAAATACTGCCTGCACATAGGTATGCAATACTTGTTACCTGACTCTTGGTAAATGTGGCATTCCCATCTGTGCCAGGTTCTGCATTGAACAGATGTCTTTTGTGGAGAGAAAAACAAAAACTGATCATAATGCACCATTAAAATTATTTTTACATGAACAAACTAGCAGATGAGAACATTAGCCCTTTCCTAACCAATCCTAATGTATTTTGCAAAATGTATGTCTATTATGAACACTTCTTGCACTGAATTGTACACTAAAAGTAAGTTTATTGTCGTCAAGTGTCCTACTATGTGGCCATGTGGCATCAGAGGTATGAAATTGTGGTTTTCTAGAGATCCAAAAATGCAGTCCGAATTAAAAATCCAGTTATGCGATTGAATCTTTTTTATAATAATGAGAATGGCAATATGCGATTGGTTAAAATAAACTTGAGCCGTATTTATTAGTTTACTCAGATCAGGCAACAATCTCTCTTGTTCAAACCAATGCACCCCTTAGGTGTTGAGAAAATCAGCTGTTGCATTGCACTGAAGGACACTGATTGTGGCTACTTTCTATTCAGTGTCATATTGCATAATGGTTGATGTGAGTGATTTGTCATATTCATGCCGTGTTCACAAATAGTCTTAACAATGCAGCATAGGTACTTTCACCTTACAAGTGGTTTCGGTATATTCCTTGTCACTGAATTTACTACCGTTCCTGTCTATGAATACTCATTTTGTTTTCAAACGGCACTTTCCTTGTTTAAAGAAAAAAAATTATATCGCTGTTGACAGTGATGGAGATTGCAATGTTTCTGACTGCCTGCATTGACAGTAATGAGTGCTCTTTGATAATTCCCAATCTCAGAACAATGGTTCATTAGGTATAGTGAGAATTTTATTTAACTCAGTTGGACATACTGTACTCTCGGAGGTTGCACTGTATTGCTGAAACTTGCAAGGTGAAAAGCATAATACATGCAACTCTAATCAGAATTATGTTAGAAAATATGAATTCCTAATTTGGCGCTATTGAACAACAATAATAATACTACATTTATAGAGCGCCTTTCACATCGGGAGGACGTCCCAAGGTGCTGAACTGTCAGGTCGGGACCCGAGCAAGGGAGAGAGGCAGGGTAGGGGGAAGGGGTGGGAGAGAGTTGGGAGGGCAGCAGAAGGCACGATCGAAGAGAACAGCAGGTTAAGA
This sequence comes from Hydrolagus colliei, assembly GCA_035084275.1. Lineage (NCBI taxonomy): Eukaryota > Metazoa > Chordata > Chondrichthyes > Chimaeriformes > Chimaeridae > Hydrolagus > Hydrolagus colliei. The sequence goes on from CM068767.1 coordinate 4,938,911, forward strand.
GAGTTAGTAGGGGGCAACTTGTGATTGAAGCTATCTATGCAGACTTTTAACTATTTCGATACCCTCTTGTTCTGTTGTACATATAATCTTTTTATTTACCCTTTGCTGTTGTGATGATATTCAGCAAGTTGTGTTAAACTGCTTATCAGCATCTGAGCACAAGTTATATGCCTTTTGCTAACCATTGATTGATAGATCCCCAAATCTCAGCTAAAATCAAGGCATATGGAATGAGTTTGTTTTACTTCTCTGTCTATTGTGTTGGGATAATTTGCTTTAAATAGTCAATGAGAGCATCCAATGTATTCCCATTAGTTTAATACATAAATGTGGACAAATTGCTATTTTATAATTTAGAGAAAGTGGTTTTTGTATAAACCTGGGACAGACTGAGAAGGAGATTGGAAATACAGGCCTCAGGAGTGAGATCAGGATTTATTTGTGATTTTCACTACCAGTCTGAGCTAGAGAACATATATATTGGTGTATAAACTACATGCACCTAAAATTTCTTGAGTAAAGACATAAATTGTCTTCATTGGTTGGTCTTTGAGGAAGAAGCCAGAATGAATCATATTTATTTACTGATCGGTGAACTTGTGTATGATAATGCCCAATGCCCACAGTACTCTGGAGGAGACTTACCATTGTATTTATGGTGGTGGGGATTTGAGATTCATTGACTTGCTGACAAACTCAAACTATGGCTGAGATGTGTTTCAGGAGCTAGTTCGTCAGTGCTCTTGAGTTGCTTAGATGAAGTGATGGACTTGATTGACTACGACAAATTAGCATTAAAATGTGACATCTATAGGCGCGTGAAATAGGATATCAATCAAGTGAGGCCACATTTAGCTGTCATGAAGTTGATAGGAATCCTTTGTACTGTATTGCTTGAGTAATCTGTTGATTGACAAGCAGAGGTATTTGATCTGTCTCATTGAGTGTTCGATTGAAGTTTTCTTTCTAGTTATATCTTTTGTTATTTTGATTTCCTAAAATTGACTTTTTTGATGCTCTGTGTCTCACTTGCTTGATTTAGTTGCAACTCGATAGTGCATTTGTAGGCATTTTGGATGAGAATTTTGTTTTGAAATGTAACTTTTTTTCTCTGGTCTCTAGCGCGATTGCATATCTTATCATAGAATGTTTTAGCTCGGTATCTTTGACCTTAATGAGCGTAGTACTTACACGCAAGTAAACTTGAGGATAGAAATGGATGAGCTGCAGAACCCAGTAGATTCCACAGAGTGAGGGCATGAACCAAACAACTCATTACTTGTGAATTTGCTTCAGCCTGATGAGTGAAATGAGCTGAATGTTTTGCTTCAATGCCCATTGCATTTGTTTCGTACATAAAATGTGGGATCATTTGTGTTAAATTAACAGTTTTAGTTGGAACACAAACAGAGGTCAGATCTATATGTTCCATTGAGCTCTGACTGTCCACTATCTCAAAAATTCTTGAAAAATGTAGATGAAGTAAAATGTTAACAATGTATTCTCCAGATATCATTAAATTCAGTAAGCGTGGACATATCCTGAATAATTAGCTCTGAAGTCAAAACAAAATTGGACTATTGTATTGAATTTTTCTGTTACGTGCAAAGCCTTTTTGCTGCTACACTTCATACAAGTGGCTATAATTGAACCTCTACAAGGGCATGAATATCTAGTAGATTTAAGCATGTGGAGGTGGGGTTGGGTGGTGGGGGGAGGGGTGGAAGAACGAGTAAATCTAATTGAGAGTGAGATAATATATATGTGATACAATTTAATTAATGGGACGATATCTGATTTTCAACCTGGATTTATAAAATGGGTAACTTCTTTACGTCGATGCAAATGAACAGAAATTATTTCGTGTGTTTTGTGTTGGGGAAGGGACAATTGAAGAGAGCATTGCAGTGAAATCACTCTCCTGATTTCCTTTTGTAGTGAGTGAGGTAGTCAGAGGCCTGAGAACATGCTTGGCCTTGGGATGTCCTTCTGATGTGAAAGGCGCTACACAAATGTAATTTTGTTGTTGTTGGCATCTTGACTGAAAAAGGTTTATTGTGCATGGAGACCACAGGGGATAGCACAACCACAAATCTAGCAGGTAATGAGTATAACTTAAAGAGTACTATGTCCATAATTTTTCAGCTAGAACACAAACTCCTGTTTTTATTAGATATTCAATGAGTAAAATAAGTCAGTGTTTGGGTTTGAATGGTTTAAAGGCAGTTCATTTTCATTTAAATAGTGGATCCTGCAATACATTTTGTTAATGTTTATATGAGACCAATTACTGTGATTTTTCAGTAAGAAAACTAGAAAATCCTCCAAATTCTGTTCCTTGGGCCACTTGTTTTTAAGAAGACCAAATTCCTTTTTTAAGCTCTAGGTCCTAGAGGTGTTTTGATTGAAAAATAAATATGAATGATATTGGTGAGCAGTCAAGTCTGCACTGATTTAAGTCCGCAATTATCTTACCCCCCACGCTGCCGAAACACTCGTGCACGCGTACATCACCTCAAGGCTGGACTACGGAAACTCTCTCCTCGTCGGCCTCCCCAGTTCCTCCATTCACAGGCTGCAGGTCATCCAAAACTCTGCAGCCCGTGTATTATCCCGCACCCGCCTCCGCGACCACATAAGCCCCACCCTCGCCCACCTCCACTGGCTCCCCATCCTCCAGAGGATCGAGTTCAAGATCCTCGTCCTCACCTTCAAGGCCTTACATGGCCTTGCCCCGCCCTATTTAACCAATTTACTGTCCCTCTACAAGCCCACCCGGACCCTCCGTTCAGCAGGACTTGGCCTGCTCCAAGCCCCCCGCCCAAACCGCCCCACCATCGGAGGCCGGGCCTTCAGTTTTTCTGCTCCGACCCTATGGAATTCCATCCCCCAATCCCTCCGTCTCGTTTCTTCCCTTTCCTCTTTCAAGGCCGGTTTGAAGACTTTCCTCTTCGACCGTGCCTTTTGTTCCACCCCGAATATTTCGACCTCCCCTATGTGTTTTACCCCTTCCCGTACACTCCCCTCCCAGCTCGGGTCACAGGCCTCCTGTGCAGCGCCTTGGGACGTCCTCCCGACGTGAAAGGTGCTTTATAAGTGTAATTTGTTGTTGTTGTTGATTTCTGGTTGACCCACTGACAAGGGTATGAATTGCCACCACTCCTCTTCTGCAGGGCAGGACGCACAACCACACGTCTGTCGTAGTTTAGGTAAAATTAGTTTTTTAATGAAGTGTTCCCTACTGATATAATCTTTTACAGAGGGATGAATCTATAGGCCAATGGGAATAGAATGTTCGAATTATACCAGCCAGTTAACACGTCATGTTTTCAGCTAGCTATTTGCTGACATGATGCGTTTCCAGTGACTGAGCTCAACTGCCAATTGAAGGAAATAAAAAAAATTGCAGTGCGGGTGGGAGAGTTTTCACTTTGATCTATTGTTCTTTCACGCCTTGCATTCGTTGCCTTTATAAAAAGTGCCTGATTTTCCTTTTTCATATTTTCTTCTGATATTCCTAATATACAATTCAAAGCCCGTCACAGAGACTGTTAGTAATATTTTAATTAAGTATTCCATTTGGAACAGCAGTAATGAGTTGGCAAGCTGCAAAGTGGTGGAAGCAGAATGAATTGCTGCCCTTGGTTCACACACTCGCATGTATATATTCTATTGATTACAATTCAGGCAGAGCAATGACAACTGTTAATCAATGCCAGGGCATTAGATTTGTATCTTTAAATAGAAGTGTCAAGGAATGCTGCAAAACTTTATTAGCCTTACAAGTAAACAATCCACTAGCCAATATAGGTGAGACAAAATTGCCTAGAGCTTGTAACATTCCGTCCTTCTCCACTCACCTCTTCCAACAGTGAACGATAACAAGCCTTTGATCTGTGGAGGGCTTTGCTATATTACTTCTTTAATAAATCTTATCCCTGCTTTCTCCATCCACCGGAAAACAGAGGAAGGACGGATCGGACAGTTGTGTTGGGTATCAACGGTTGCTATATCCGGTTAATTGGAAAATTGATCAGATGTTTAAAAGTACTGTCCCAGTTTTCTACTCCCACCGGTACTTGGCTCTGCTTAGGGGGGAAGCGGCGGCTATCTTCAGGCTGATGCCTTTCTGTAACCATCTAGTAATTGGTATCCACCAGCAGTATATGTTGGCTCTGTTTTGAATTCTGCTTCCATTCCTTCCTGACAGCTCTGATTGAGATTGGAAAGACTCCGCGTGGGCAGTCATGAATGCACACACCCGTATCCTACCAATCTGTGGCTCAGCGCATGAATACACTGACCTGCTGTGCTGGTGGACTGACTGTTGACTGACACCAGTGTTGGTGCAAGGATCAACTAGCAGGCGGTGTACAATGCATCCAACTGTTACTGCAATGCTGACAGCAGATGTCGTTCTTATTGTGACCTGGCTGTAAACTGATTATCTGTAAAAAAAAGCACTGACCTGCTGGCCTTCACCATTGAATCAAAATATCACAATATAATTTTTTATATAGTTTGTTGATGTGCATTAATAAAATATGTGTGTGAGAGAGAGACCCCATTGAACTATTTGATCATTCAATGTGCCATTCTGTGGTCGAATTTGGGTAATATTGGAATTAGAAATAGTCTGTATTTGTACATGTGTATTTAATATACATTTCAAAACATTAATTGAAAGAATGTCTGTTTTAGTTCATATTCATCATGCATATTTATCAACGGTGGAAGGTGGTCAGAGCCTGCATTATTGAGTGTGTGAAGGTCGGAAGGCACATTACTGATAATTGCTTACTCCCCAAAAGCCTCTAATTGAAAGCTAGCACAACCAGTTTGTATCTCTATCTGAAAACTATTTAAAAAAAACAGAATTAATGCCACAAATATTTTTTGCCCTTTTTCATAACATGACTCCCAGAAATATACAGTATATTGAATGATATTTGAAACTTATATTCTAGTGGAATTTGCTCCCTTATACAAATATAATTTGTTGCTGATGTATATTTGTAGTTTTCGTTTTTAACGATTTAGGGATACAAAGTTTTAAGAGGTTTTGTCATTTTGCAGGGCTGTTTACAGCAAAATCTGTAGTATTTGTGCTTTAGCAGTATAGAGCAGTTTGTACCTTTTAAAGCAAAAAGGAATTTCCTGTTTTTTCCCAGGTAAAAAGATTTGTAGTCAGGTTCTGAAAGAACATTTATAAATGTAACGGCTATAGCTTGCCGGTGTACAGTTATGAGTTTTTTAAATATATACATATATATATATAACTGTTATAACATTTCAGGGTTGATCCAAGGTCATTTTTGATTTTTTTTCCCCTTCTGTTTGTTACACTGTGATGTAATGCAAGCTGACATGAGGAACCTTCTGTTCTTTTCTGTACTTAATTTTTAGTTGTTAATTATCATAGCTGCACCGAACCAACCTGTCTCTGTTTGTTCATTTGTGGAAAAGGTACCCTCCCTCCCGTGTAAAAAGTATAAAAGGGTACTTTCTCCCCAAAATTTCCCTTTTCTCCCCCGCCCGCTGTCCCATTATAAAACAGCAATGATTTGCACATAACAATTCTTATTTGACTCACTATAAACCTTACGTCCATCCAAGACATGAATGCATAATTGCTCAAATATGCTTTTTTTAAAAAATAGAAAAACTTTGTAACTTGTATGTTTTACTTGAGGTTGCAATGGTGGGAATTCCAGCTCAGGTGTCTAAAGAATGGTAAGTGGTATCTTGTTGGTCTTGCTATATTAGGAATTCTGACACAAACAATGATTTAATCTGGCATATTGCAAAACTTTAGCTGTTTTGACACTGAAGCAATACTTTGCATATGAATCAGCCAGGGGGAAAGGTTTTCGAGTTGTTTTTAACGAAGAAAAACAACACCTAAAATGGAGTACTAGATGTTTTGGTTTGCTGTAATGGAAAAAGCATGAGGCATGAGGTAACAGCTGCAAGAGGCCAGAAGAGATCAGATACAACAAGGAAACACAGAATTATTGGAGTTGGAGGGATAAACCCGGTGATATTTTGTAAACTGGTGCACTGCTTTACAGAAATTTGTCTCAGGTAAAGTAGCAAGTAGAATATTTCAATTGTGCTAAAGGTGAACTGTCTGTCATAATAATATTCATCAATACGTTTGATTATTATTAAATTTACATTGGGCATGATTTTTGTTTAACATATAAGGGAACTGGGAGTTGGTAACTTGTGTGAAGTGAGGGGTGGCAAGTAATACATAAACAATCAACATCAATTGTAAGTAAAATAAGACAGTTTATTCTTTATTTTTCTGAAATGAAATGCAGGAAAAAGTGTGCAAAGTTAAGCCATTATCAGCCATGGCATACGCTCCAAGAGTAACGAAAGGATTATTCGACAGTGCTAGTGTTAGCTTTGATTATCAAATTCATTGCTAAATTTTGAGATTGTGTCAATTGCAGGGCTGGAAAGTAAAAGGGTGGGAGGGTGGGTGTTATGACTTCAGGGGTTGATTAGATATTGATCTTATGGTTGGAGTTGATCTGATGATTAAATCAAGAGTGAAAGCCTGAAGTGCTGAGAGGTTGGGAAGTGGGAGGGCCAAGGAATCGGGAAGTGAAAGTGATATTTATTTTAGATCTATTTGATCATTGACCCAGTTGGAATTTACAACTTTTAATTGTAACTTATTGCATTCATTTTGCACCTGATTTTATTGTTTGTAAATATATATAATTGGCATCAGTTAAACCTTTTGGTCATTTATTTTTCAATTATTGGTTCCAAGTTAAACATGGAGCCGTAACTGATATTTTTTTCTGAACGTGAAACAAATAAGCACTTTCTAATGCTTGGTGGGATAACTGTAGGGAAGAGATTAAATTGGGTAAATTGGGTAAGATTAAATTAAGAATGTGGTGCAGCATAGTGATAAAAGTTAATATGTTCATATTTTGAGTGATACCGTAGCAATTTTGTGAGAGGCAAAAAAGGGGCGTTAAAAGTCTTTAATTCTGCATTTTTTAAAACATTGCAATAATGTTAGAAATTTTGATTTACTTGTGCAGTTATACAGTAATTGGCTTGACATCCTCAAATGTTATTTTAGAAAATGTATTTTCTATAAACAAGCTATTTATTCGGCCAGCAGTTTCTTAATCTTGTAATACATATGAAGCATGATGTGGCCCATCACTTCAGTTTACGTTGCTTGGCACACTTGCAAGCTATTTCCTCCAGCGTATTAACTTCTTTCTCTGGTAAGTATGGTTTTTTTTATATATATGTGAGTGGAGCCAGAATTTATTTACTACTTTATTATTCCACCTTCTAAGTGAATTTCGAGTGTATGAGTCAAAGAGAATGTAGGGTGCTCGCGCACACAGCAGCAGTACTGCTGGCAGATCGTAGGTTGCTGTGGGTTTTGATAACTTTATCCCCGCACCGTACCCGAACATCACAAGCAAGTGTTTCGAACCAATAGATGAATACCTCTTGAGTGTTGCTAAGCAACAGAACACACAGCAATGGCATTGAGAATGTGAATTTCCTTTGTCCTGAGTTAACATTCAAAATGTAGGTCCAAGCAATTCAGACCTGTCGTTCCCACTCCGAATGAGGCATTGCTCTTGACCACCCACCCCCCACCCCCTCCCCTCCCCGCAAAAACAAAACGGCCAAACTGTGTAATTCTGATGACCAAGGTTGTCGGTAGGGCTCTAGTTTAATTCAATTCGACTGGCAAATTTCTAGCAAATATTTCAGTTCCAGCAGTAACAATATTCTTCCAGTTTATGCCTCATCATAACAGCAGTGAATGTTTGTGGGTGGAATGTCGTCATGTGAGAAAGCGAAGACAGGATTTCGATATTTTAAGTTGTCAAGGTTCAAAATGATACCTCACTTTCCTGTCACAATCTGTATTATAAATAACAACGGAATAAAAACCAGTGTATTCAGGGTGCACATGCTTGGGAATTTGAGTCATGGTGACTCTTTCTGAGAGTGAGATGAACTTCATTTATTTGAGTAATGAGTCATTGTTGTAAACAGTAGTAGCAACCCCAGCTTGCCTACAGTAATTGGCATTACTGTATTGCATCAGTGTACACATTCGATGATAAATCTTACTATTGATATGACCTCTAGAACATTAAAACTGTCTCAGAGTGCATCGCAAGTTATTATTGTCCAGCCTAGTGGCTATGTATATGTGCAAACCAAGGTCCCCAAAACAGCCATGAAATTAATGACCAATTTATCAGGAGCATTGTTGCTCAGGGTGCTGAACTTCCTTCTCCTTTTGAATCACCCAATGTGATGAGGTTATCAAGCGTCTTGCTAGAACACGTGATCCCTTTACACCCAGGTTTCTTGCAGTTTCCAGTCATTACCATTCGTGAGGTGGGCTTCCTGTGAATCTGCAAGGAGTTTGCTAGTGAGCTCTAACCACACCTGGCCGTATCAAAGAAAACTTATTAAAATTTCATTTGTCCTCCTCCCAAAACCATATTACCAATGGTAAGGTTTAAAGAGTGATAACCCCATGAAAGATGATGGAATTGTGTGGTTTGGAAAGCATCAGAACTATAGATATGAGAAATTCGAGTAGTGCATGTTATTATTTGCCCGTTAATCAATTGCTTTGTTCTACTTTTTGGAAGCTACTTACGTTTGTTAGTGAATTACTAAGCAGTAATCGAATTGATGGGCTCATCTGACACGGTAACTCACAAGAGGGAAGCTGAAAAGTCATAGGAAACCTGCTAATGGATAAAGAAAGGTTTTTAATTTACCGATATTGTTACATTTCTCAATAAAATGCATTTTCACTGCGCTTTTTTCTTTGTAGGTATTTGCATAAGTTTCTGTTCCAAATGAAGAAGTCTATAATGATCTAAGGATCTTGTGGTCCAAAGATTAGTTAGATAAAGTGAATTGCAGAAAAGTATGAATGTAAGATCAAGCACCCAATGACAAAAAAAGTTGAAGCCTCTTTTGGAAAATCTTTTCCAATTTTGGAAAGGTTTAACAAGTTTGTTTTCTATCCCCTTTAAAATAAGAGTTGTTTTAACTTTATTAAAATGTCTCTCACCCTTTGGATGTCCATCCCACAATCCCTTTGCCTTACTACTTCCCTTGTCTCCTTCAAGACCCAACTCAAGACTCTTCTTTTCGACTGTGTTCAGCTGCCCTCGTATCTCTGCCCTCCCTCTTTCCAACCCTAATCCCCCACCCCCCCCCATGCTCGCGTTCTGACTCCCGACTGTGCATTGCCTTGGGAACATCCTCCCAACGTGTAAAGTGTTCTACAAATGTAAATTTGTTGTTGTATTAGTAAACCAACTGATAAATGTTGTGTTGTTCTGCACTCTGTTGCTGTATTTCCTGTCCACCCCCCCCACCCCCGATCTATAAGCTGTGGTCTAAAGGCAGACTAAGTGTTGGCAGTAAATTCAGGAGGGCAGAGGCAGAAGATGTGAAATGCTTTGTGTTGTGAAAAACATATAATTAAAAATTGAACACAAAACCATTACATATGAATTGGAGCTTGTTGAACATTTTATGTTCATTTCCTCCCCCCAAAAGTCCTACTGTTTTTCTAATGAAACTACACAGGGGAGAGAATTGGGTTTTAATTCCAATTTGAAATCTCAGCACCGATTTGCACACAGTATTATTCTGCATATGAACAACAGGGAGACTAAGTGTTTGTAATTGGCACGGATAGAATTTTCCTAATTTAAGGTCCTTTCAAACTGACTGTTTCTCATAGTTGACAACAGGGTGCGTGAGTAAGTGCAGTTGAAATCTTGAGTGCTCATCTGTCCAGCACAGCTGGGACGAATATCGAGAGGCTGATATTATTGACGAAAATGTAGAAAGCTGCTGTGTATTGCAGGATTATTGATGCCCCCCCAATCCTCGTCATTCCATACAAAGCTTGGTGCTCAGCTAAGTGGGTCCCTTCTGATTGTAGAGGGAAAATTGAACTGGTGTTTAAACATCACCTGCCACATCCAAGGATTAAAAAAAAGTGTTGGTGGAGCCCACAGCACTCTGAGAACCCTAGTACAGCACCCATTCCTCCAGTGTATTGGTCATTCACATCATGACTGTGTGGGACCTTATTTTGCACAAAATAGCTGGTGTTGTTTGTCTATAAATACACAGTGCAAACACTTGATAGTAATTGTAAGTGAAGCAGTATGTCAAATACTGGGATTGGAGTTATTGCTGTGCACTTTTAGACACTGCTTAAATAAGATGGATTTTCTTCAATAGATTCATTTTTTCTCAGGTTTGTAGTTTCTGCTAATGTGCAGATATTTGTAATCATACTGTGCTTGGTTTGCATATTACTCTTGATGTGTGTTCAATATTGTAGCACTTGAATTAATGGATGCACCCGTGGAATATTTTGCCAATGATTGGAATTCATTGCAAGCTGTTACTTTCTTAGCTGACCTTTGAAAATTTGCTACATTCATACAAATAGATAATATATAGGCCAAATCCCAGACTCGAGCTCACAAAAAAAACCTTTTTGTCCGTGGGCCACTTTGTTTTTTTTACTGGATTGCACACACATTTGTATGAGATACTGCTGACTTGAAATACATCTTCAAAGCCCACTTAATAACTGGTGGCATTTGGTTGCCATTCAGCTTCTTTGGGTTTTAGTTTTTACAGCATTTCCCTTCTAATTCCAGATTTCAAAATTAATTTATGATCAGATTTTAACCGATTTTTCTTTTCAGCTGCAAATTGATAGAATTGCCCAAATGATCAATTTCCCCAAATCTCACGTGTGTGTATGTGTGTTTTTTTTGGAAGAGCGGGAGAGTCACCAGATTTGTACACCTTTCAGCTACATAAGGAGATAGGTTCTGGTGTGTCTAACATTTCCCTTGCCTCCTCTTGTCCTCACAATCAGCAGGTAAGCCACACAAAGTGATGATTGTGCCGCTTTTATGATGGCTAAGGTTCTGCGGTTTCCTAACTGCAATTCCCTGTGCAGATTCTTAGACTTGCACTGTCTCCATTTTAAAAATTTTTTTTTTCCAGGGTCCCCATAACCCTTTGCATCTCCAGATTCCCTCTTGTCCTGTTCCAGTCTGATTTAAAGCTGATGCTCCCGAGATCTCAATGGTTGAAGTCCCCATTGCGGTTACTTTTAGGAAGTAGAGCGATGAGCTTTCACCCACAAGATTGTTTTGGATGAAAAAGGCCATTTGGGTTATACTCTACCATGCTTCCTTTGTTAAGATCCTTCCTCCTCTTAATTCCACAGTTCCCTCAACTTGGTGTCACCTGCACATTTATCTCTCTTACAATGGATCTATAAATCCAAGTCATTTAAATATTCCAAGAAACATACAAGGTCCCAGTACAGAACCCTAAGGCATCCTGCATAATAATCTGCTCCCCCACAGTATGCAGCCCAAAACACAACATTTGAATACAACACTCACCAAAAGTTATGGTCTAATAAGCAATAACTCTACTGAAAGGGAGGAGATATTCTTCTTTGAATGGACAACCCTGGATCAGAGAATCTGTTTGTGACATGCACGACAAGGAAGGATACTTAAAGGATAAATGATGAGGTATAGAGGCCTGTTCAGTACTGTAGATATCCAGGCCATTAGTTTGTATAATAGTTCAAGATAGAGGACCAGGTATGTATAATTTGGTGGTAGCCAGCCACAAAGAGAGTACTTTCTTCTCTGATTGTGTCATTTTCCATAATGGATCAATCAATCTATCGGGAAAATCTGGCAATGCCATGCAGTGCCTGTATAGAGGAACATATTGACAAGAAGGAGCTCAGTTAAGTTGGAAGCAGCCTGGATTCATCACTGGGAGTCCCAGTGTAAAATGCAGATTGTTGGGTTCTATTGTCATGCCTGCAGTGTTTCTTAATTCACAACTACTCCGTTTGTTAGTGAGGGTGTTTTTCGGCTGATCCGTGTGTGGATTTAAACCTTCTGATTATCACTATGCATCGGAAAAAGTACCATCCGAGGAAGTGTGTTGTCATAGTAATGTTTAATTGCTGTGTGACCAAGAAGGAAAAAAATTACTTCGGTGCTGAATGGTTTAATTTTTAATTAAATGCTCTCCCCCACCGCCCCCCCCCTTTCATTATTCACATGTTCTGGGGAAGCTTATTTCACACATGCTGAAATGTAACAAATTGTTTTGAGACAATTTCCTTTCAGACTGAAACTAGATCTAATAAAATAGTTATTGTAAGAAGCGAAGGTTTGTGACACATCATGTAGTGTGCATGCAAGTCAGTTTTGTGCCTCTGAGTAAATTAATACAAGCTCTACCGTACTCTGCTAGGCCACTGTCAAATGCTCTGGGAAGTTACCCTGGATGAGGGGGTGCTAAATAAATGCAAGTTGTTGTTGTTACTTTCCCAGTTCCGTGCAGCTTAGGGAACGACGATATGGGAATTTTCCGGATATGGATCGGTTGGCTCATATCGAGATATACCGAAATACCGATATTTTCCGTTTTTTCGTACTGCGCGCGTTCGGGGTGCGCGCGCATTCCGGGTGCGCGTGCATTCGGGGCCTATCTTCTCAGGAGGTAAATATCTTTCTCTCTCTGTGTCTCTCACTCTCTCCATCTCTGTGTTTTTCTGTCTGTGTCTCTCTATGTCTCTCTCTCCTCTCTCACATCCCCCCCCATCTCTATCTATCTGTATATTATCACATCCACCCCGTCTCTCCCCCCCCCCCCCCCCCGCCGTCCCTCTCTCGCACCCCCCCCCCCGCCGTCCCTCTCTCGCACCCCCCCCCAGCCGTCTCGCACCCCCTTCCCCCAGCCGTCTCTCTCCCCCCCCCCCCCCCCGCCGTCTCTCTCCCTCCCACCCAGCCGTCTCTCTCCCCCTCCCCCCAGCCATCTCTCCCCCCCCCCCCCCCCCGCCGTCTCTCTCTCCCTCCCCCCCCAGCCGTCTCTCTCCCCCTCCCCTCAGCCGTCTCTCCCCCCTCTCCTCCCCCCCCCCCCCAGCCGTCTCTCTCCCCCTCTCCCTCCCCCAGCCGTCTCTCTCCCCCTCTCCCCTCCAGCCATCTCTCTCCCCCCCAGCCATCTCTCTCCCCCCCCAGCCATCTCTCTCCCCCTCTCCCCCCCCAGCCGTCTCTCTCCCCTCTCCCCCCCCCCAGCCGTCTCTCTCCCCCTCTCTCCCCCCCAGCCGTCTCTCTCCCCTCTCCCACCCCCCAGCCGTCTATCTCCCACTCCCCCCAGCCGTCTCTCTCCCCCTCTCCTCCTCCCCCCAGCCGTCTCTCTCCCCCTCTCCCCCCTCCCCCCAGCCGTCTCTCTCCCCCTCTCCCCCCCCAGCCGTCTCTCTCTCCCTCTCCCCCCCCCCAGCCATCTATCTCCCCCTCCCCCCAGCCGTCTCTCCCCCTCAACCCCCCCCAGCCGTCTCTCTCCCCCTCACCCCCCCCCAGCAGTCTCTCTCCCCCTCACCCCCCACCCCCAGCAGTCTCTCTCTCCGCCTCACCCCCCCCACCCACAGCCGTCTCTCTTCCCCCACCCCTTGCATACCTGTATTATGTATTCGAGGACTATGGATACAAGATGGCGGCTTTGCACCTCGGTCTGTGCATTGTGTATAGAGATGAGCATTCTGGGTCTTGTAGTTGATTGTGCTCGCATCCTGATTTTTTACCTCGATATACCGTTTTTCGATATATCGGTATTTTTAAAATGTCTATATCGGCATACCGATATGAAAATCATATCGGGTTTTACCGATATACCGATATATCGCCGTTCCCTAGAGCAGCTGATGACAAAAGATTGAACAATTGAGTTGTTGATCCTTGATCCTCCTTTGCCCCATAATTAGAGGTTTCCATTCCTAATTAGTTCCAAATTCTGGACTGCAATTTTTTTTAAAACATATACATCAAGGTTATCTATTGATTATTCATGGAACTTTATCATCCCAGCCCACATGAAAAAGCAGTTTTTCATGTGGGCATTTGATGATGAAAGGTTTAAAGGTGGAAATAATTGGGATGGACACAGGTCAATATTAATTTCTATGTGCTTATTTCAGCCAGATGGTCATAGAATCCATGGTTTTTATCCTTTCCTTAGTATTGCCTGCTACTAATGATTGAATTATTTATTAAGCAGTATTTTAGGCTGTTTTGGAATTCATAAGAAGAGGATGCAGTTGGGAAGAAGATGATGTGAATCCATTAGCATCTTTCTGGTTCTTGTGAATGTTTGAGATATCACAGATGGAGGAAGCTGTGGACTATTGCTAAATACTGTTGTGACAGTGGTGTGTTTCTGTGGTCATACACCCTCTACAGGGAAAATTGTGCCCTGTGTCTGTGATTTCCATACATTGGTATTGTCAATCTTCCACATGGTGTTGAATGTTTTATTTATGAATGTGGTTTAGTTAAAAAAATATAAATAGCAGAGCTGGATTTCTATGAACTATGAACAGTCTTTTAAAGAGAAATTTTAGATAAAAAGAAACATCGGAGCGCAACCTGAAAATTAGAGCTAGGCCATTTAGGAGGCATTTTTTCACAAAGGTTAGTGGAAATCTGGAATTCTCTCAATGCTGGATCCATTGAACTTTTTGAAACTGAGGTGGTTTGATGTTTGTTAGTTAAGGGTATCAAGGGATATGGGGCAAAGGTGGGCAAATGGAGTTGAGATACACATCAGCCATGATCTAATAGAATGGCAGAACAAGCTTGAGTGGCTGAATGGTCTACTCTTTTGTTCCTATGAAATTTATATAAGATGCTCAATGGGATTGAAAAAGTAAATCAACAACAATATCTTTCATTTTATATCATCCTTCATGAAGGGTAACATCGTGGAGCTCTTAAAATCCAGAACAGCGCTTTTCAGATATGCCCAGGCAGCAGGACAAGAATGTTCAGGAGTGTGAAGGATAAGTTTAGACCTCAAACCATGGAATATTTATTTTACATAGGAAGGAATTAACATTGTGAATGAGTTACCAGGACGAGTGGTTGAGACCAGAACACTAAAAGCTTGTCGCTGAACTGAGAAGAAGGTGAGGGTAATCTAGAAGGGTGACATTGAATGTACTACTCTAAAACCCATTGGCTGCCGTGTATCGCCCACAAAATATGCAGTCAATTTACCTTACATTGTATTCTGTGAAGCGCTTTGAGACGTCTCGAAGACATGATGAGGTGCTATATCAAATGCAAGGATTATAATTATCTACTCCCTGTACAGTGCATTAGTACACACATCTTCAAATGGCTGAATACTTCTTATTGTGCCATGTTGTCATGTTTCATTATAAATTAATTTGATCTGCAGTGATGGAAAACTTTAAAATCCTTTTAATAAAAACTCAATAAAGTATATAATTATTACAAAGTGTATTGTCAGCGGTGTCATACTTCTTTCTCATTGGACTTGCCCTGCCTGATAACTTCAGGTAGTTTGGGTGATTGCAACTAGAGTTTTTGTTGTTTGAATAATTTTAACAATGTTCACAATGCAGTCACAGAATCATTCGTTTCAATTACTTTCATCTCATCACAGTATTGCCACCTTCAGAAAATCCGCCTAACAAGGACTGAGATTTCTGGTGGGTGAATTTGTGAAACAGATGTGCGGAGCCTTTTGATTGGGGATATTACAGCTGTTAATTATGATAATCTTCATTTTACCAATTTGCTTGTTGTCTGTTGCTGCTTCAATAACAAGTGCACTTTGACAGTGTACACTGAACGTCTCAATGACAAATATAATGGGAAGTAGAGAGCAAACTAAGGGGAACTTTTAAGGATGTCGACCAAAGGCATGATCGAAGCGTTTGAAATGCAGAGAGAGTATACATACCAAAGGGGTTGTGAAATTAGTTTCATAGGGCACTGGGCTAACTGCGGGAGATGAGCAGCTAACTGGCTGCAGTTGACAACCGTGGAGGACACGTGCAGATGAATAGGACTGGAAGTTACATTTCACTAGTTTGACGGACGGTACAGTGCAACAGTGCACTAACAACGCTCTGAGACGCCGTCCGGCGTGGAGGACGTGATATAAATCAAAGTTGTTGTTGTAACAACGCATAACTGAATAGGGACTTATTCTGTGTAGGCGCAGAGGTGATGGTTGAAGGTGGAACTACCTCCATATTGTCTCATTTGATCTCAGCAGTGAGCTTGGGATGGAGTACTGCTTGGTGCATGAGTCAACCCAAATTGTTCTTTCATGCCAGTTAACAGCCCACTCAAGTGCCAATGGGAGCAGGATTCTTACCTCATAGTTTGTGCAGAGACCACAAGAGATTGGAAAAATAATCCTCAATGTCCTTTAGAAATCCCAACTGAGGCTTTAAAGTGTTTTATACCCATACTCTCAATAAAAACATGTTCCTGTATGATTTAAAGGATACGTAGAATTTCTAACCCAAACTCAGAATAGTACGGCAACAGTAATAAGGTCAAGATGGTGTTTTGGCAACCCTATACAGTTGCAAGATTGAGTCCTGTGGCTACCGACACTGGCATATCATGCACATATGTCTGGAGTGTGAGGCAGGGGAGTGCTGTAGAGGCAAAGCATCTTAACCCAAGGTGAGACCAAGGAAGAAAAACTGGCATGGAGCATCTTGTTGCACAGCAAATCTGCCCTTTCTTAGCTATGTGTGGACTGGCAGTGTTATCAAAATAATTTAGAAGCACTGGCTTCAGTTACTGTAGCAGCTAAATGTGGCTATGTTGCGCTGAGAGCACTGGATACAAGGATATAATAATAAAAAGTTATAATAATAATAATCCTTGCATTTGATTTAGTGCCTTATCAAGTATATTTTAAAAAGTTGTTTTTTAATAGGTAGCTGTAGCTTGTTCCTTATTTATTGAGGTTTCTAAAGTGAGTCAAGCAGATTTCTGATTGCATCGTGTATATATTTAATATAAATTTTAATATTACAGGAGGTTGCATTGAAAATTAAAATATATCCAGTGTATAGGTGATGATCATTAAACCTGATAGATGAATTCCACTGATAAAGCCTTAATTTGTTTCCTTTATATCTTGTTTCCCCCTGTGAATATTTCCTTGTTAATACACAGGCAAGAAATTCATCTTACTTTAAATGCTCTGGCATGTAACTACCTTCAGATTAAGAAAATTAGAAATGTGAAATATTAAAAGGTTTTTTTACAGCATATGGATTCTTGATTAAATTTCTCTCATTCTTTTGCGGTTTTCAGTTTAAAACAAATGTAATCTATGGTTAACTATGTGCGTTATTGAATGCACTCTCTATCTGCATAAAACAGGAATTAATGTAAACCAGCACTTCAATAATTTGGGCAAATGTGTGAAATAAGAGTGTGAATTTGAAATTCTAAGTATCCCTTTCCTTGTACATATCAGATATTTTATATTTATTTTTTCTTGTTATTCAAATAACCAAGACTGGACATTTAATACAGTATATGTCCCAGACATTAGGTTGATGGGCACAATATGTTTTCTTGAGTTGCAGCAAAATGTCTGTATTGTAATAAACACAATTTACAGTTGCGAGTTTGTTTAATTAGCAAATTTCATTAAAAGTTAATTCCCTAGTGGCTTAACAAGCATGCTTTCCAAGTCTCCAAAAATAACACTTGTTATTTTGAGTTGTTAGGGAAAGTCATTGTCTAATTAACATGATTTGTAAATATAAATCAGCTTTAATCATCTGATTATAAAGATAACGTATCATTTCCAAGGCTCATAAAACCATCAGTGAGAAAGGGGTTAAGTAACTTGCCTACTTGAAAAACTTAGTGCTAATTAATACACACCATTCATTGTTAGTGTTGTAAGAGTGTTGCATATTGTAGATTTTAGTGTGAGAATATTGGGAAGGGTCGAGAGATTCTGAACTGAGAAATTGTTCCGCGTCAGGCAAATTATGTGATTAATATTAAATAACAATTCATAGTGTGACCAAGTTAAATAAGGGCCACTGATGTGTTCACTTCATTCTGATATTGCAGTGTTCAGAAAGGTCAGGAAATAGCCATGGAATAAGCAGTCGTGTGGCAGTTTTCCTATCATGCCTATTGGATCCCAATCATATAATGCAACAATTGGCTTTTAACAAGTGAAGGAGCATTCAGATGAGCAATTTCATAAGAACTATTTATTAATCAGGTTATAAATGGAATCCTGCATGTTTCCTTCAGCCTCATCTTTTACGTCTAATATATAATTTTTTTTGATAGGATGGAGAAAGTAGTTTACATTTTATGCAATCTCCTGGTTGAGATTTTTCATTAGATTTATTTTGAGCTGTTTTTCTCAGCAGTATGATTTTTTTAGAATCTTGCTCTCTGACAAATGAATATGTCGTATCTTGTTCTTAGTCTGTACTTGTTTCATCTTTTGTTAATGGCAAGGGGTTTGTGTTCCTGGAAATGGAATGCAGATCAGGGAAGTATTTCAGAATCCGAAGGAGGGTAATGTGATTAGAGTTGATTGGTTCAGACTGCTGCTGCATTTTACAGTGCTGTTTCTCATTTGCATAAAACTTCAACAAGTACAGAAAGTGTCCGCAAAAGCCTTTTACTCTATCCATGCCTTCTGTGTGTGTATATAGCAGAGCTTGAATTCCACGCTAATTGGTAACAGTTACGTGTGGATACAGAAGCTGCAATTTGTGTGCCAGTGTGTTTGCCTTTGTGCTGGAGCCTTGGTGCAGACACTCGGATTGTTGCGTTAAAGCAATATTTTACTGTCCTTGTGTCACAGAATCTTAGAGCACAGAAGGAGGCCATTTAGCCCATCGTGCCTGTTCCGGTTCTTTGAAAGAGCTACCCACGCAAGTCCCACTCCCCCTGCCCTGCAATTTTTGTCCTTTTTAAGTATATATTTAATTCCCTTTTGAAAAGTATTATCGAATTTGCTTTTAGGCAGTGCATTCCAGACCCTAACAACTCTCTGGGTAAACACTCCAGACCCGAACAACTCTGGGTGAACATAACAGAAATTTTAAAATACAGTGGTTTATACTTTTTTGCTCCAATATTCAAAATATGCTTCTATAGAATATTAAATTGTCTATGGCTTTTCTGAGCCGTGTTCGTGTTTTGTGATGGCCCGAGAAACGTGAGGTGATCAAAAGACCCTCTTGCTTCAGAATGTTCAGATATCTTATTTTTATGTTAAAGGTTCTTTCTCTTTTTTTTGAGTTTAGCTTTTGAGCAACTTGTTTTTAAATCCAGTGTGTCCACAGTGTGTCACCGTAAACACCTACCTCTGATGATGCATGGGGATCCTTCCATCTCGTGCATTTTGCCTTCGGCGATATCTAAGAGAACTGCAAACCAGCAGGAGCCGAACTGACGTGATTAGCTGAAGCCAGAAGACCTCGCTATGCCTACAAATGTGTTTCTGCGTTTCCATCTCTCTCTGCACTTGCTGGTTTTTATTTTTCCTCCCCGCTCCTCCACAGCACGTAAAAACTTTCATCTGTGAAATGTTCGAGTGTTATTTTTAACCACCAAGGATTCACGTTCGCCTGAGCACATGAACTCAAATTGCGAATCCCTCTTGCCACCAATAATACTGAAATGAGGCAGATAGGAAAGGAGTTCAATAAAACCATACATTGTTTAGATTGATTGACTTAGATATTGAAGTTATTGTAGCACCCAAATTAATTAGATTTTTATATTTCATTTTTAACTCTTAATTTCCCTTATTTTGTGCAATAACTGCAGGTTTTTAACCATCTAAATTTAACTAACACTCCCCCGCCACCCCCCCCAACCCGGAAAATGCCCATTATAATCCTTGCATTTGATATAGCACCTAAACATGATCCATCTCAAGGTGCCACAAGTTGCCTTTGCAGACATTTGGTGACGAGTGTTGTGACTTTTCATAGGCAAATATGGCAGTCAGTTTGTGCACAGTGAGATTCTATAAATCAGCCACAAAGTGAATGGCTGATTATTTAGTGGGCTGTTAGCCAGTACACAGTCACAAACTCTCTTCTCTTATGAAGGCTTTGTGGAATCTACAGATTGGACATTGGTTTAACAGCTCATTCAAAGGGTTCACCTCCAGCAATGTGGCAGACACTCAGTACAGCACTGCGATGTGCTCAAACATCTTTATTGCAAAAGCCTCAAATTCAGATGTTTCACTCATTTTGTTGGAGCCTGCAGAACAGCAAGAGAAGCATTGTTCCTGAGCTTCTGGGTTGAGCCTTAAATTGCTTCACAGTTTCCTGTGGAGGAAAATGGATCAAGCCAAAGCTTTTTATATGTTGCCATGCTTTCATTTTATAATGATAACTCTGTCCAGTAAATTGTGTGTCTGCAACAGACTGGATTGTATTAGATGGACTCGAGGCACAGAAATCGAACATGTGGCTTCTTGGTTTATAACATAATCTTCAAAGCCTTTAACCATCAGAGAGTAAATCATAGGAGTGGTGGCGTCTCATTCACACTGCGTGGGCTGCCTGTGTTACATGTGAAATGTTTTTCAGAGATGTAATTGTCCCAATGAATGTATGAAAGTTGTTTTTTGGTGGCTACAGATGAAGATAAAAACTCTTTTAATCATCTCAGGCAAAACTCAAGAAAGTGATTCGTACAAAGTACCAAAGTAGGTTTTGATTATAGCTGTGAAAGAAAGCAACCACTGGTACCTCTCAGAAATTTAAGTTACATGTTTAAATGGGGGTGATCCTTGTTACTGTGTCATCTTTAGTTGGTACTACATATGGTACTTAATGAGAAAGTTGTCATACCTTGCTTTTTACAGGATCAATTATGTAAAATCTATGGAGAAATCTACACACAATACATCTGAAACAAGCAGCCTTCTCTCCAGCAGTTTAATGATCTTGTTGCTGAGATCTCCTGACTATGCTTTTAATATATATATATATATATATATTTGTAGGTCAGGAACATGTTGTAAATTCCTTTCTTCTAACTAGGCCCTTTGGTGAAGCGAAACTTATTAGGACTATACAGTCCTGGGCGAAGGCTAGAGGAATCCAGTGATCTGTGACATTATAACAGTGAGAGCTAACTAATACATTTCATATTCTGATAAAGTAAAACTTGTAACACTGCTGTCGTTTTTTTAAAAAATCAACACTTCAATATCTGTGATGTTTTTGCCATTTATCTTTGGATTGAATATCACCATCAGCTTTATCACCGTTCCATCTATGTTGCAGTGTGCAAGATGTCAAGGTGGGAATAGGAAAATGACATTTGGTGTAAAATCTGAGTGGATTTTGTCTATGTTTAAAAATTCTGTGTAAATGAGCTAAAGATTCCAATCTTCAGAATTCAGGTGACATTTGCAGACTCTTTTACGCCGTTCCTATAATTTGTCGCCTCAATCCCTCAATTGATATACGGTTGGATAACTCACCTCATATATATACATATTCAATGCAGTGACATTCTGCTGTTCAGTTATTTTTGTTTGGTGAGATATCAGAATGTGGAACATACAGTGTTATGTTCAGTCCAAGTTATAAATTAAGCACTAAACCAGTCAGATTTTATAGACTGTTTCCAACTTCTAATACACCCAGATGCATGAAGTTTCTTACTGTCTTACCCTTAAGACCATAAGTCTTAAAATGTTAGGATCTGTGCCGAATTTTGTAAAATAACTGCGGAAAATCTTCTTTCAAATTGGAACTGAAAGTTACTGCACGATCGGCACAAAGTTCTGTACAATCTTAAATTTTAAGCCAACGATCTTCAAGCCAAGTCTAGGAGGAGTTTGGGGCCTTAGTACAGTTGGAAACCTAATTCTTCTGGATTGAACACTGATTTGAAATGTTTGTCAGCTTTGAAATTTTCAATGAATAGCAAATGACCAAATTACATTTATAGAGCGTCTTTCACATCTGGAGGACGTCCCGAATGAAATTGAACATGTAAATTCAGTACAAGTCACAAAACTGCAAATTTCAGTGTAACACTATGAAACTGGCCACCCCAATACACCTCTATATTTAGGTTTTGGGCCATTGCGGGAATTAAGGAAAAGGAAGATCTTTGGTATTATCTGTGTCAAACCCAATGATTGGTTTCTTTTTGAGAATATTCAATGCATGTATCATAATCAGCTGATATCATAAACCTAATAACATTTATATTTATATTGCCCATCATGCAAGGTAGCATCCAGGTACGCTTAACATTGGCGACCACAAAGTGTAGACTGAATTGTTGGCTGTGTACCAAATATAGTGAGAAATTTGATAACTTATCCCTAAAATAAGTCGTTAATCCCTCGACTACTTTGTACTCTCTACTTTGTCCTTTAGACAACAAGTCAACTCAGGTAAGTAGTCATTTGAGCTATTTCCTTCAGGGATTTGCCTCACTTGACTATTACCTGTGAAGGTCTCTGACGCATTTCAATACTTTATGCGCTATGTCAAATGCAAGGATTGGTTTGTTCCAGGTTATGCTCTCGGTAGAACACACTCACACTGCCCAGCATTTCACTTAGATCAAATCTGAATTATTTTCACTCCACTGGTGAATATTCAGAGGCTCTGTGCCAATATATTTTGTGCGCTGTAAAGTTTTTGCAGATGTTAATTTTGTCCATTAACTACCCTATTTTGTTCGAATTCATTTAAATTGAAATAGCATTAGTGTCAGATCTCCAGTACATGAGGGATTGGTGAAATGTGTTCAATTTTGTCAGTATCTCACATCAGTGAAATCCAGCACATCTTGAACACTGAAAGAAACCCCAAATGTATTGTGTGCTTTGCTGGGCTGGTATCTGTGCAATTTGTTTGTGTTTGGGGTTTGTACGAGCTATACAATGAGAAACTATATACTGAACATATATATATCTATATATATATAGATATATATATAAATATACACACACACTGGTCAGTGAGGTGGTTACTGCAAGGCACAAGTTTAAAGATCATTATTTGAAAAAAAGAGTGAGGTTAGCAGATTTTATTCAGGATATGAAATGTCTCACCAATATTGGTAATTGAAGGAGAATCTATAATCGCTTTTATAATTGAAACAGACAAATATTTGAAGAGGAAAAATTTCGAAAGCAGAGTCAGCATAGCCAAGGTGGTTTATAATAATAATTGCATCTGTTCTAGCGCCTTATTACATCTCAAAAGCCCTTCACGGAATATACTGTAAAATGAATAGACTACATTTTTGTGGGTGAAATGCGGCAACCAATTGCGTACAACAGAATGCCACAAACAGTGGAGGGTTGAGTGACCAAATTATTATTTATTTATTTATTTTGAAGGGATTACTATGCCCGGAGTGTGGCGTGTGGAGTAAAGAAACTAATTTTTTTTTCTGTGCCTGGGAATCAATCCCAAGTCTTCTGGCTTGTGAGGCGAGTGCTCCAACCATTACACTACAGGGCTCCAAAGGGTTGAATAGTCTCCTGGGTTATAAAATTCTATAAGGTCAGAGACTCGGAGAAGGAGCTGTGAGAAAGAAAGTAGAAAAAGACTAATGGCTCTTAATATTTTGCAAGTTGTAAGGACCTTTTGGGTACTGAAATGGAGCAGCTTAATTTGTATGTGGGTATGAATTTGCTGTGCTGGTCTATTGTGTACAGGGTTCAACGTAAGACACTGACAATGTGCAATTCCCCCAACACCCTTGTTGTCATTGGTATGCACATCCCTCTCACAGTTTGCTCCCAGAGCTGGCTGTTGAGTATTTTCCTGGAATCCACACCTGTTAGCCTGTTATGTTTGGTGTAACTGTAAGATTGTAATGTATCAATTTAAATTCCTAATAATTGAGCTGTGTGATGTCCCAGGGCGGGGGAGCCTTGGATAGTTGCATTTGTTTTTGCACAGCTGCAAAAGTCAGAAGTGGAAGTCTGGAAGGCAATGTAATTTAAGGTTATCAGATTGTTCCTTGTCTTCAGGTGAGCATTGAAATAATTAAATCCTTAACTCTTCAGTCTAGACACAGTCTACAGCCTGACTAAGTGCTTTATTGCACCTGTTATAGAGGTATTTGTTGCTGTATCTGTCCACCACAAACCCACAGAGGCCACTGCAATAATAATCAAATTGTGGCGCTGACAAATTGACCGTTATTGTCAGAATAATTGTTCGGATAAGTAAATACTCATCGATGATGCTCGTGTGGGGGATACAAATAGATTCAGCACAATGTAGAATTGAAAACCATGCGAGGTTGCTCTCAAGGACGTGATTTGGAGATGAAGTTGCCGTGAAACAAGGTGATCAAAGGAACGCACATTAATTTACACGCAGAAAACCAAGAAAGTAGGGTGCCAAATGTGTCTGCATTAATTTGATAAATTGTTTATCTTCGGGATAACCCAGGTGCGTTATTTTTATGCCAAGTAGAATAATGATCATGCGTATAGTTAGGTTTTCACCTTTTCATGCATGATTCCTTCAATCCTGGCCCTCCACCAAATATTTCTGTATAAGGTGCAGTTTAAAACTGTATTTTTCTAGCACTTTATGTTGAAACGTCTGAAATGCTTCAGCGTCACCGTAATAATAATAATCCTTGCATTTGATCTAGCTCTTTGTCACATCTCAAGTACTTCACAAAATACATTGTAAATTGGCAACAAAATACTGCAGATGCTGGAAATCTGAAACGAAAACAGAAGTCGCTGGGAACACTCAGCAGGTCAGGCAGGATCTATGGAGAGAAGAAAGTGAGTCTTTACATTGTAAAATGGATTGACTGTATTTCTGGGTGAAACGCTGCAGCCAATTGCATCTAGCAATTCTTGTTGATTGTGGTTTTCAACAGCAACCAAGTGGGACTTTGCAGAACATAAAAAAAGGACGTACGAATGGTAGGTAACCCAGTGCGTCCATGCCCACAACACGACCACACAGTAACTTGTGCTGAATTTTGCAAGTTGGTCTCAGGCTCTACAATTAATACCATTGAAAGGCTTGTAGTTCATCTCATGGGCTGTTCTCAGCAGCTCCTGGGACCACATATTTGGTGCAAGTGTGACCAGCTCCGGTTTGCCATCAAATAAATATTTTTTTTAAATGTAAAAGGTAATTTGTCGCATGCACTGACACTACGTCCTCCGCGAAGGGCGCTATATAAATAAAAGAATGCCTTGTTATAATGGAGTTTCACTGTATCATTTTCAAATATTTGTATGGTGTACCCTGGCCTTGGAAATTTTCTCCTATTTTCTTCTTCCCCAGTTCACCCACAAATCATACAGTCCATTCACTTTACAGTACATTCTGTGAAGCTCTCTGAGACGTGATAGGGCGCTCTACAAATGTCATATTGTTTATGTGTTGTGTTTGTGTGAGACATCTAGAAGACGTGATGAGATACAGCATAGAAGGCGAGGATGATTAATCTTATTATTAACCTATATCTCCCCAAAAGGTCCATTTGAGATGAAGAACTTGTTTGGGGACATATCTGCGATTCCAAAACACAGCTTGTAATATCAGTGAATTATAGTGTGTTTATTGTATATATTTTATAGCCTTATAGTGATATTTTAGTGTATTTGAATGGTATCACTTTTATTTGTAGGTTCCTACGTTTATAAACCGTGAACAAGCCAAGAAATGCCAAAGGGCGTGAAGTGAAGTGAAACCCCTGGAGAACTTCAATAACCTTTCCAGGTTGTGAAAGGAGGGGGGAAAAAGTCAATTTATGCAGCTGAGATATTGTGCAAAAAAAAGCGTGTGTAAACTTCAGGCAATTTAATTAATTGCAAACCAATTCTAACATTGGTTCAGAATCTTTTCTATCACTCTGCTGGAATTGGCCAGTGTTTCATCATCTCGACTGAAGTACAGCTGAAGATCTAAATAACCTATGCATACATTACGGCTTCCAACAGCCCATAAACCTCCTTGTCTATTATGAACATGTTATTACAGCACATTGTGCTTTCCCTCCTTGGGATCTTGTTCGGAAATATAGAAGGCCAATAAATTAATGACAAGCAGGAACACGTTTATTATCAAATAGGTTAACTTAAAATGCACCCATTGGCTTTCAATCTCTGAGTATAATAGCCATAATCTAATATAAATACTGAAATGTTTATTTCTTTTTGCTGTTTTGAAAAATCTGTAGTTACCAAACGAGTTTGACGTTAAGGTTATCCTCTGAATGAAAGTCAGTATTTTTAAAAATGTTTGTATGTATCCAAACTAATTCTTCTGGTCCCCTGAATGTGCCCATTATATATTATTTCCAGGATACTGGCTGGCACGAGGGGTACTATACAAATGCAAGTTGTGGTTTTTGACACTCAGTTGTGTGGCAGCTAATAATAATAATGATTCTTGCATTTGATACAGTGCTTTTCACGTCTTCCAGATGTCTCAAAGCGCTTCATAGAATGAACTGTGAAGTGAATTGATAGTACAATTGGATACCAGGAGACATACTCTTCTCTTTTGTCCAATCTGTGACCCAATGTTACAGGTGAGCCAGTTGAGGCCTTCACCTCACAGTAATAATACCACAGAAAGAGCTATTTGGTTAGCAAGGATATACCATTTTGCCTAAATGGCTCTTTTGATCTGGGAGAATCCTTCAGATTTGTGAAGGGTTGGATAACAAATGAACAGTAACTGAGCCACAATACCTTGTTGAGGCCTATCTAGAATTTGCAAAATACATGCAAAAGACAGAGGTAATTAGTGCTGGTGTTTTCTTTCTCTGTGGGTATATGCAATATAAATGGCCTACTTAGAGGAGTGCAATAATTACTGATGCTTACTACTGGCGTCCAAATTCATTTACAGTTGTGCAGCTGTATGCATAATCTGACCTTATTGCTATTGCCTGTTGCCGCCTGGATTTTGGAGCTAGTAAAATAGAAAGTAAATGAGACAAATTTACTGTTTATTAGTTCAAAGTATGCTGGAGGACTTATGAATTATTGGCAGGTTTGTGGTGTTGGCTTAACCAGTTCATTTCAAGCGGTGCGGCTGGGTGCTTTTCACTTACTAGAATAACATTGGTAGAGTACAAATAAAAAAATAAAAAAGATTTGGGCCTGATGATGTTGGATTGTTACCAATTTTTTTTACAGTTTAATTTGCGGAGGTGGTGGATGACTGAAAGCCACGATTATTTTTTTCCTGGAATCTAATCAATTTTCCTCCAGTTGATTGTAAGACCAGAATTGCAAATCCTGACAATACAATTGGGCCACGTGGCAGCACCACATTTGGGAACATTATTCAAATGCGTAACTATGGATGAATGGGATCAAATAGTTTTTGGAGGGATTACTATCCCTCCTAATTTGGGAGGGATTATTAAGGAATTCTCCAATCAACCAACAAAAGGGTTACCTCTTACTGCAAGGTAGGGTCCGGCGATATATTGATATATCGCTAAAACCCGTTATAATTTTCATATCGATACGCCGATATAGGCATTTCAAAAATATCGATATATCGAACAATCGATATATCGAGGTAAAAAATCGGAATGCGCGCACACTGAACTACAAGACCCAGAATGATCATCTCTATACACAATGCACAGACCGAGGTGCAAAGCCGCCATATTGTATTCATAGTCCTCGAATACAATATACAGGTATGCAAGGGGTGTTGGGGGAGAGAGAGAGGGCTGGGGGGGGTGAGGGGGAGAGAGACAGCTTGGGGGGGTGAGGGGGAGAGAGACGGCTGGGAGGGGGTGGGGGGGAGAGAGAGACGGGTGAGGGGGAGAGAGACGGGTGGGGGAGAGAGAGAGAAGGCTGGGGGGGGTGGGGGGGGAGAGAGACGGCTGGGGGGGAGGGTGGGGGGGAGAGAGAGATGGCGGGGGGAGGGAGAAAGAGACGGCTGGGGGGGATGCGGGGGGAGAGAGACGGCGGGGGGAGGGAGAAAGAGACGGCTGGGGGGGGTGCGGGGGGAGAGAGACGGCGGGGGGGGAAGGGAGAGAGAGATGGCTGGGGGGGGGGTGGGGGGGGAAAGGGACGGCGGGCGGTGGGGGTGGGGGGAGAGAGACGGCTGGGGGGGGTGGGGGGGGAGAGAGACAGCAGTGGGGGGGGGAGACGGGGTAGATGTGATAATATACAGATAGATAGAGATGGGGGGGATGTGAGAGAGACACAGACAGAAAAACACAGAGATGGAGAGAGTGAGAGACATGGAGAGAAAGATATTTACCTCCTGAGGAGATAGGCCCCGAATGCGCGCGCATGCGCAGTACGAAAAACCCGAAAATATCGATTTTTCGGTATATCTCGATATGAGCCCATCAATATATCTAAATCGGAAAATTTCCATATCGACGGACCCTACTGCAAGGTAAACAGACATGTGGAGTAAGGAAACATGCCTAAGGTTTTGCCCCGCCTAGAATTCAAACCCAAGTCCTCTTGCTTGCTCTAATCAATATGTGACAGGAATCCATCAGGGTATGGTGGCGGCTTTGGGGTGGGTTTGGGGTTATGTGTTCTGTCTGGCAGAAGGGTGATGAAGTGTTTTTTTTCGTGGGGGTGTGTGGAGAGGTATGGGGGATTTATGGGGTGTGTGTATGTTTGTGTATGGGAGAGAGCCGGTGTGTGTGTTTGTCAGTGAGAGATGGGTGTTATGGGGATGTTTTGCAGTGTGTGTGTTTATATGGAGTTGGGAATGGAGGAGGTTATGTGTTGTGTGGGATGTTTATGGTGTATGTTGTTATATACCATTAATCCATTCTACCATATACCATTAATTATTTTGCTACAAATAGTCATTTCTATTAATTTGTTATACAGTACTCTCTGCAATTCTACAATTAAACGCTGTCAGCAGCAGCCTTGGGACATTCAAAGACCGAACTATTTGAACTAGCTTCGATTTATCTACAGTCTAAGTAGCCCAGTGGAATATGTCGGAATTACAATGAAGAAGAAAAAAGTCATCGCATAGTGTGAAACCAATCCACTCAGAAAATAAATATATTTTCCTCCCCAAGTCGCTGGTGAGGTTCATTACCTAAGTAATTGGAGATGTCCTGGCTTGATTGTCTTCTATTTACATTGCAGTTGGGTGAAATTGACTAGAGCAATGTTTTTGCATTCTTTCAACAAGTCTTCTGCTTATGAAACAATGTTCAGCTTTGATTATCTTTTGTCAATCAGTGTAAATGTTTTCAGGCTTTTTTTAATGGAATTTGTGAGGTTTCCAATTGTAATACAATATTTAATTAGAATCTTCTAATTTAGGTAATATCACACAAATGAAATTGAGAAAGAAGTTTTTGTTTACATCAATGTGGGTTGTTTTGTATTGGAAAGTATTTGTTGCGGTAAATTTTGAGTTATTAAATAATACAGTTAAGGCCAGAAATATATAATAATAATAATCCTCGCATTTGATTTGGTGCCTTATCACATCTTTGAGACGTCTCAAAGCGCTTCACAGGATATACTGTAAAGTGTAATGACTGTGTGTTTTGTGGGTGAAAGCACTATCATAAATGCACCCTATCATAAAGGCCCCCCCCAAGCTTTGGGCATTTGACAATCTACGCCTAAATTCTATGCATCCAATGAAGATGGCTGACCTCTATGGGAACAGCATGCTGTTCACTTAACCCAAACTCGATCTGGATCTTTAATGTAAGTTAAATAAATGCTCACGTTTTCATTTTCAGAAGTCATCCTTGGGATTGTTTCTGGTTTGAGGCAATACTTTTGTCCCACGGTTTGCTTAAGATACTGTATACCCCATAACATTGAATTCAAATAATAAACCATTCACAAACTCAATCTGGAACCTCACGACCTGTCCTGTTGGCTTTGTATTTATCTTACATTGAAGCCGAACCGATCGCAAATTGACGAAAGGATTGTGCTACCAACAAGGAGCCTGACAGGCCAACAGATTTGTGTTGTTTTTGCATATTAGCTCTTTGTCAAGCTTTTTTTTATGTGGGATATTAACAATCGTATCAAATCACTCTTGAGTTGGGTCCATTGGAACACAGCTTATTTTTATAGTCCCTTGTTTTTCTCTCTTGTAGTTAATGCTCATGTTTAATTTTGAGCAGATGAAGGTTGTAAATGAGCATCATAATGGACTCAGGCAGGCCTCTGCTGCCGCTGACATCTACAGCCATCCACATCATTCATAAAATGAAATGAATACTTTAAAAAGGAATTAATTAACAAAAGAATTGGCTTGTAGTTGAGATAATTATGAAAAAGTGGAACCTGCAGCTTTAACTGTTAATAAACAAACTCTCCTCACCCTTCCCCGAGTATGATTAGTTCACTGGTAGAAACAGAAACAAATTAACCCTGTCCTAAACGTGGAGATGACTTGATAAATGGGAAGCAAGGGGCATACGGTGAGGATTGCCACTGGAAGAGTTGGGAAGGAAGGAGTTGTTTTATTCATGCAGATGGTATTAGAACATTGGAATGCTTTTGTCCCAAATGTCAATGGATTCCACTAATTTAATCACCTGAGAGAGTATTCTGCAAAGTATTTTGCTCTTATTGGAAATTCAACAAAACCCCCAGAATATTCTATCACTTTACCACTGGTTGTATCTGGAAAGCTGCCCTCCACTGCTTGTCCCTCCCAGTGCAATGGAAATCATCCATAAAATATGTTTATTCTATTCCCATCCTAAAGTTTTCCCACAAAATACTCTTTACAGTGTATTCCATAGAGTGCTTTGAGAAGTCTCAACGATGTGATGAAGTGCTATATCAAATGCAAGGATTATTATTAAGAATTATTCATAAATACTAACCTTTAGAGAAGAAATTCTCTGTTTAGATTTCAGATGTTGACTCCTAGATATTGAAAGCAGTAACATATGCGTGCAAGAATTTCTGTTGTACAGCAAAACACGGCTGGCCCAGATGATCACCCTTCAATGCCATTTAACTGCAACTGGGAACAAATGACCTCTGCTGATCCTAACCCCTTTTGAAATCCTTGGGACTTTTCAGTAAAGCAACACCCATGCACAGTTGGAGCGTTGAATTGACGGGGATTGCATTGATCCTTGGGATGGTTGTTAACTTGTTTTTTTAATTACTTTTTTGGGGGTGGGGTGGTAGTCTGTTAGCATCGCCTGCTGTATAAGTGCCGAAGCCCTTTCAGAACAGTCTGGTGGTGCGCTTGAAAAATTCTAAATGTCATTTCATTAAGGCAGACAGAAAAAGCCTTCCAACAAATATTTTAGATTTTAATTAACTGGATCCATGGGGAAATTTACATCGCATAATTTTCCTCATTTTTTTTGTAGCAAATTGCAACAGTTAAGCAATTAGTAAAAGTTATTTCACTGATCTCTGAACTAGTGCAATTGACTACATTTCAAATTCCGAGGTGGTATTCACCAACCTTCCACTGTTTATTTTACAGACAAATGCATGGTTGTAGGTGGCAATTGTATTTTAAGCAGCATTTTGAGCTAGTGAATTAATGTTCTCAAAGTTGAACTGAAACACACTGGATTTTGATTGCTTTGCCTGTTTAAAGGTATATTGTATTTTGCCACTAGATGCTTAGAATTATTCACATGGCAAGTCTAAATCTAACTGCAATCCTGAAATTCATTTATAGTAAACTTGTAACAGGGAAATTGGTTGAATATAGCAATGACTGGTGTGCTGAGCTGTGGGATGCACATTTTTATATCTGTTATCACGCCCACACCCTCACCCCCACACCACACACACACTCAGACACACACTCAGACACACATACCAATCTCAATCTTCACAATCTTGCCTGTGCTGTCTGGGGTAGGTGCCAAGCAAAGGCCAGGTGCTTGCACAGGGAAGGAGAATTCACCCTTGGCCTGTGTTGCATGTCTCCTGGCAGCTGGTGCCACAGAAGCACTGGCCAAGGCCTGGTTGTCCTAACAGCAGGGACTGGGTTAAACTTAGAGGAGGAGAAAGAACATACAACCTGGAGCCAAAAATAAAGTATGGGTACAATGGAGCTGTGTATGGTGATGTCTGCATGACGGTAAATATCAGCTTCAAGTCTTGACATTCAGTTCAGTGAGGCCAATGCTTGCCTGCAATAATTTCCATCTACGAAAACATGGCAACAGTCGAAGGCTTGAAATCGTGGTATAATATATGTTTAATCCTACACAAAAGAGAAACGTTATTTATCTTTCATTTGCCAATGTTCACCCCCTTTTTCTGAAGGGACTGATTCCCTCCGGAATAAGTACCCACAGCTGCTTGCAGACTGATGATATTTCCCCCAACTTATCTATGCCCTGTTCAAATATGAGCTCTGGAACTGGAGTAGGCCATTCAGCTCCTCAAGCCTGTTCCACTATTCTATGAGATCATGGCTGATCTGTATCTCAGCTCCAATGACCTGCCCTTACCTAACCTTTTGGGTAAAACCATAACATAATCATAACAGAGTACTGACCCTGGATCAAGGTGAGAATGAAAATATCAGTTCTTAGTCTGAAAGGAACATTTGTCTTAAATAAGATGCATGAGATTGTGGAGAACTCTTTAATTTAGTGCTTGTTGGTGGTTAGTCCTGTTTAATAAATGTAGCAAAATGGCTTCCAAATTAAGACTGAATTTGTGAATGCTCCACAATTCTACTCGATCATAAATTTTTAAGACAAAATGCTCTTGGAGATAGAGGTGCCTGTGATATCAGGATTTGTACTGTTTGCAGAAAGGGTCATTGAGTGGTACGTGGGTGGGGAGTGGGAGTAATTCCAGGATATAGACAATATTGCAAATAATGTATCGCAGTGTTATTCTTGCAATACATGTTATTGTTCCTGTTTTCACACATTTTTTGTTTCATGTTTTCAAACCAGCATTGTAATAAACCACCTCTTTTCACAGTGCAATTCCCAGCTGTTTGTTTTCTGTTCTCATCATCCACATTTTTGACGTGATTTCCCATTCTACATCAACATTACTCTACTCGTGGACTGTTGTGAGTGTTGCACATCGTTTTCTTTCTTATATTTATTTTTTATTTCGCTGTCACACGTTTAATAAAATCTAACAGTTGCCCATCTTATGCAATAATTATTGAGTAATTGGAAATAATGAAAAGAAAGAGCTGCTGGGTATGCACTTTTTGGAGGAACTGATAGCTTTAAATTCTTTCCCCAGAAAAAGTATATTTGATTATCCTACGCACTGTTATTGTAAATGCTGTGTCTTTATATCCAACTCTTCTTTCTCTCTCTCTCACTCCCCATCCAGGCAATTTAACTCTTCAATTGCCAGCCTATGGAGTTTGAATTCTCAAATGATCTGCCCTATTAATCAGCTTTTGAAAGATTAGATCTGAGGGCTGTTGGGTGGCATATCTGGGGAGGTTAGGAGAAATTTCTTCATCAATTAGATTCAAATCTATTACCACAATTGTTGAAAATTGAACTGGCTGAACACCTGAATAATAAACACTTTAAGGGATATTAATAATAGTAATGATATTTGGTTTGATGTAGAGCCTTATCATTTCTTTGAGATGTCTCAAAGCACTTCACATGAGACACTGTAAAGTGAACTGACGTGTATTTTGGACACGAGAACAGGGTGGAAAGTGGGTTACTAATAAAAGGGATTTTACAAAAACAGATTGAGGCTGCACATGATTCCCTCCCCTTCTATGAAGAGTCTGTTTTTATTAAATTCCTGATGACATTACTGGTTTTCCAATTAGTGGGCATGGGGATACTAAATCTCCCCTTTTAAAAGGATGGGGAAGAAATGGGACTTGCTTACTTTAAAACAACATCACAAAACAACAGAATTATCCAAAAAGTCATCTTGAATATTATTGCACAATTGCAGGCATGGATGACAACCAGGCATGGCTGCTTTATTCCATAGGTAAAACCAGGAGAGATTTACAAGAGAAACACTTTGTTTCTACACAATATTTACACTGGAGACTTTGCAGTCTGTGCTGCTCACTTGTAAGTGAAAGAGCATGTACACAGGCCAAGCTTGTAGTACTGTGCTGAGCATCTGATGCAGAGGATTGCTGGGCAGGAGCTCTGGGGCTTTGTTCTATTTGGATGGGCTGAATCTGGTCTGCAAAGTCAGCAGGGTTCAGTTTGCCTGAATGCGGAACTCCACTCTGCTCAGCATCAGACAGCTTTACCTTAATGTATGTCTTGTTTACGTTGGCTAGCTCTGTGCATTCTGCATACTAATGTCCCACATAATCTTCATCTATATTTATCTCCTCTTAAGATCAAGAGCAGCCATCAGTGCTTTGGGCCTCAGCATGGGACAGGAGTAATGAAACACTGTACTGTTTGCCGAAAGTTAAGTTGGACATGCTACAAAAACCCTTGCTTTAGCCAACCACCGTGCACTTTATAATGAGGCAGAATGCAGCCGGTGAAGGATTGGAATAGAGATGAGGAATATTCCAGAGCTAGCTTCTGATCATGCCTTTGCCTGATAGCTTTCACATGGGATAATATCTCAAAGAACTTTATGGAGATGTTATGCAACACTAAGGAAGAGTAGAAGAGTGTGTACGTGTGTTCTGGGGGAATGGTCACAAAACACATTCAAAGACGTGTACTTTTAGGAGAGATTTGAAGGTAGGGAGATCGGATGGATTTTTAGGGTTAGTCCAGAGAGGAGGGAACCCAGTGGCTGGAAGCTTGGTCATTGATGGTGAAATGGAGAGAGTGAGAGAATGATTCAGAATAAGAATAACCCTTGCTTCCAAAGAAACATTTATATTATATTGTATTATTATTGTTGACTTTTATACAGTTAGAGATTAAGTATTTTAAAAACTGATCAATTTGGATTTCACGCACATGACTTTGTAGCTTCCCCGCCCCCATGGAATTTTAATGACAGTGGAAGTGGGTGTTTTGTTCTCCCAGCGAATGCCAGGTTGCCTTTGTGTTGGTATTTTTTGAAGCTAAGCACCTTGAGGCCTGGGAAATTGATCCCAAACCTTGTTGGAGCCTTGGACCGGCTGTGAAAATTATCCACTTTGCCTTGCAGGGTGCTGATGTAAATTGACTCACAACTAGGTTTTGCGGGGAAGAACCCAGTTACAAAGTACTTAACGCAACTTGGAATAAAAGAAAGTAATTGTCTGAGGATATTTATGTTCCGTGCTTCCTAGAAGGATAATTTAACTTAAAACCCAACATATTTCACCCGATTAAAATCACTTTTTTCTGAAAGCAAATCCTCAGCAAATGGTTTGCTGCAAATATTTTCTTTTTGCCACCTAATTCCCACGAGTTTCTTTGTTGCTGCATTGCAATCTAAGCCAAAGCATTTTAGCATTTCCTGTATTTATGAAAGGCCAAAGAGATTTCAAGTGTCGAATAGAATTATAATTGTAACTTTCTTTCCTTCATTACTTCTGCAGTCTGTGTGATAGACTCATCTCACTACACTTAGTGCAATAAAATGGAAATGTATTTGTTCTGCTTAGGGGGAATTGAGAAGCCGTTAAACTGCTATATACCGTACAAAATTACATTTGTATATCATAACTTAACTTTACTCAGTAAATTGGAACAGAACCCTGAAAGTGTTGCTACAGGAGAGCTTAATATATATTTCTACCACTCCTGTTTATAGATGTATCTTACACATTTCCCCGTCATCAGCCCCAAATCTGCAGTTTCCCCTCTACCTTGCGGATGGATTGATACGAATGGCCGATCTAGATAACTCAGCTGAGAAGCAGGCGTGTGGGGGGAGCCTGAGATTAATGTCATTCTTAAATTTAATTGACTATTTTACTCTCTTCCTCTGCTTATTGTCTGCCTGAGAAACCTGTACCTTTTCTCCGTACTGGAGACGTCCTCCAGTGTGTCTTCACTTGGAAACTTATTGCTATTTTTGAAACTGGCTTCCTTTTCTCCTTTCCCGATCTTGCCACAGGAGACACGAAATATACAACGCTTAAAATTGGACTTGTTTATAATCTACAATCCTTTATTTAAATAGCACTAAATCGTGCAGGATGGTGTGACCTGTATAGCAATTATTGCAGCATATTTTAGTCTGACACTCTGGTTTCTCTGTCAAATTGTTGCTGTTAAAACAAATTGTTAAACTAACCCCGTGTGGAGACGGTGGTTGTCTCAGATAACAGGGCACCAAAACAAGATGAGAATTTCTTAGTTTGCCTATCTTATCTGTGATCCATCCTTCATTTCCCTTAATCCTATTATCGGTTTTGTTTACTGTGCATTCAAAGTGGCGTTCCTATTCTGTGAGACCTTGCAGGCATTAATCTGCATACTTCATAACACATTAAAGAAAGATGTGCCTTTAATCCCAGCAGGGCAATTTTCACCTGGACTTCAATCAGATATTTCAGGTCTTAAAAACTGTTTATATACCGGGAAAAAAAACTTAAATTATTATTTCTTGCACTCAGTTTTCATCAGTGATTTAATATTAGCAGTGTTTTTTCAAACCAGTGCAAAAAGCCTGAGTTTATATGGATTGATCCGATATCCGATATGCAATTCATTTTAACTTCCATGCTTCTGCCCTTGCCATTAGTTTGTTGCATTTTGATTTTTACAGAGAATGACTTGTTTTGTTAAACAGACTCATCTTACAACAAATGACTTTCGTCGCTTCCATCAGACACCATTGTAACAACTAAAGTGGGAGCTTGCCATCAGGGCCAGTTAATAGACCGTCCAATGTTGTCCTTATTAGTGAGTTTAGGATTTTGGTCACCATTAAATCCAAATGGAGACAAACAGACCGCGAATAGGTGTCTCATTACTGAGATGCCCATAAGGTAAGGTTCCCGTGTCCTTCTCATGAATCGTCTGAATTCCTCTCCTTCTTCACCCCTCCTGCCCTCACAACTCGAGGGAGTGGGTGCTTAATCTGGTGGAGTGGGGTACGTGTGGAGTGTAAACTGAGTGTTCT
Organism: Hydrolagus colliei; assembly: GCA_035084275.1. Taxonomy (NCBI): domain Eukaryota; kingdom Metazoa; phylum Chordata; class Chondrichthyes; order Chimaeriformes; family Chimaeridae; genus Hydrolagus; species Hydrolagus colliei. The sequence goes on from CM068767.1 coordinate 4,975,820, forward strand.
GAGTGGCTCGTTTCTGTGCTGTTATCGGTATGAGGAGAAACTCTGATCACGTTTAATAAGATCACCGCCAAAAAAATCAGTGTTTGGATAATTATTTATATCCTAACTTGTGTTTGTTCTGCTGCTACAGAATAAAATGTTGCTGGTTAATTCTGAACCCTGGATTCATTTCCCTCATTATGTGGTACGGTTGTAAATAAGAATGATGGTCAAGTCAGCTTCACCGGTTTTCCAAATTGCCCCAAGTCTGAAGTGTTATTACAGTTGTTTTCAAAGCGTTACTGAACCGGGCAAGTCGCCTTAACCCACAGTCAGTGGAAATAGGGTCACATAGTTGGATAACATTATATAAAATTAGCAGATGCTTTTCAATAAATCTTTGGGGGCTATTTTCATATTTCTAAACAACTCTGCCAGACAGCTGACCTAGATTGAAGTTGCTGATGTAATCTCTCTGGTTTCTACTTTCCTTGGGAAAACAAATGTAAGTGACAAGCAAGCAGAGTGTTTTCAGTGGAGAAGCGCTGCAGATGTGAGGAGAGAGCGAGAGGTCTTGGGTTGGTGATAGTCAGATAATGTTTGACCCCTAATCTTCAGCCACAGATAGCAAAGGAATTGCATGTCATCTGTCGAGAAGTCTGCAAACTCCCGGTTGGATTGTCTGTCAACTGACACTCGTGTCTGGCTCAGTATTTCTGCAGCGAGAAAATAAAGCAAACTGACCTTTAAAAGTGGGATTAATTGCAGTTTGAAACATTTAAGGACCAGGACAAATTCCTCTGTTCCATTTGTGGCTCCCTTTTTTTTCTCATTCTGTGCACATTGTGTCTTGGGCTTGCAGTGTACGTCATTTGAATCTGAAGCTGTGTACTTCTGTACGGTGCCAGTGGCCTGATGCTGTGTGATATTTATGGGTGAGTTGAGCTTCCGAAACCATTTTACCTCGCTATCCGTCAACCGGCTTTCAAAAGACTGATCTCCTTGACCACCTTGAAATTTGTGGCTATAATTTATGTGGTTATAATGCCTCGAAAAAATACAATAATAAATTGGTCATTTCAATTCTCTAATGCTTTTGGGACGCTGCTGTGCTCAATTGGCTACCGCATTTCGCCCACAAATGTAGTCAATTCACTTTACGGTATATTCTGTGAAGCGCTTTCAGACGTCTAGAAGCCGTGAAAAGTGCTATATTAAATGTACGGATTATTATTATTATTATTCTCGCCCGACTCCATTGGCTCCGAGGATACTCAGAGAATTCAATTCAAGAACCTGGTCCTCACCTTCAAAGCCCTCCATGGCCTCTCCCCACCCTACTTCTGAAACCTCCTAACCCCCTACCAACCTGCCTGGCCCCTTCACTCAGTGGGATCTGGCCTGCTCCATGTCTCCCAACCCACCTGCCCCACCATTGGCGGGCGAGCCTTCAGCCCCTAACCTCGGGAACTCCATCCCGCAGTCCCTCTGCCTCGTCCCCTCCCTGGCCTCCTTCAAGTTCCGCCTCAAGACCACTTCATCGACGGTCCCATCGGTCACGCCGAATCCCCTCCTTTCCCTCCAACCAGCCCGTTCCCGACCCCAGATCGGGTCTGAAACAAAGACTGTTCAGCCCCTTGGGATGTCCTCCTGATGTGAAAGGCTCTGTACGAGTTTTGTTGTTGTAAAAGGGGAGATGCTTACTGATAGCACTGACCAAATACTCTACTTCCCAGTCTATGTTAAAAGCTATCATTTATTAACCTGAGAACGTTCAAAGTATCATTAGGAATATTGACTGTCTCTCCAGATCACTTGTTCCAATGAAGAACTTTTTGTGAATACAGTCTGTATTCTAAAACTGCAACCAGGAGTGGATTAATGTCAGCCAGTCCATCTTGGAGTACCAAAAGTGGCCACTCAAATCAGCTTTCAGAATACTTGTACCTTCTCATTACTGCCTCACAAAGCACCTCTTGTATTCAAAAGCTATTACCTCTTTCTAGTCATGAAAAATGGTCCACATTTTACTAGTTATTACAAGGGAATTTACTGGAGCTTTAGATTGATTACAGTATCTAATACGTAAGCAGATACCATGAAACAATGTCATTTTTCCAATATTCAGTTGTTGGCTTTATTAAAATTGGTGCTACAGGGCATTTTTCCGTCTGCTTACGCATTGCCATGTATGGGCAGCTTTCATCGTTGCTTAAAGCTGTTTAATGGTAGTTCAGCTTATTTTGTTTTTGATTTAAAATGCTATGTTCAATAATTTATTCGCCAATCATCTGTCAAAGCTCACTGTTTGCTGTGCAAACACATCCAACCAGTTTAGAGGATTGGGAAACTGGCTCCGTTCTCTCCAGGCTCTTCAACTGATCCAGCTCTGCACCGTAAGCTTTCTCCTACGCAAGGCTCCACACACTCATTACCCCATCCTTGCCAAGGTCCCTTGGCACCCAGTATCTCAGAAGATTGATTTTAAGGTCCAACCTAGTTATGATCTTCAAGTCTTCTGCATCATTGCTTCTCTCTCCCTATGCAAATCTTGAACCTGCAGCTTTAATACTAACCTTTTGCTTGCTATCAACTTCATTCATTCCACCATCAGGAACGAACCTTGGGTTTTGGCATTTTTTTGTTTTAAAAAAAGAAACTTTGCCCCATTACCGCTCTTCTAACCTCCAAAAACTTGCCAAATATCCTTGACCTGCACTTGGTCAATACCTTTATATCTTACTTCCGTTCTATATTTGACAACCACTATATATTTCTCGAGAGCTTTGGGGGTTCCATTGTATGAAAGAAGCTCTATAATTGTAAATAGTTGTTATGTGGTTTAATGACCCAATATGCTTTCCTTTCACTTCAGGCATCAAGTTGAAAGTTTTATCGTGCTTTCTGTCTGGATATAGGGACTGGACTCTATGTAAACCCTTCACTGCAGTCTTAAAACGAACAGTCCTATAGCAAGTCCAATAACTGACACAAATGACAAAGTAGTTTCCGATTGGCTTTGGATAGATCACAAAGCATGGAAATTTCACAATGTGAGCATTGGAGCGCTTCTCTGATTTATTCATTCAGACACATTGAATAAGCGCTCAAAAATATAGGAACCAAATAGAGGAACCAAAGTGGGGGGAAAAGCTTTAATTCCCACCACTGATTTAATTCCTTCATCATATCCATTAACATTGGAATGTATGAGTCAACAAGTGCTATACTCTCTTCATTGCTCTTCTAGTTTGGATAGTCATTTTTTCTTGTCTTGTGCTTTTGACATTTGCCCAGGGGGATAACCTAGCTCCGCGTTTTCACAAATATTTTGTGGAAAAACATCAGCCACGCGTAAAGGCCATTTCAGTGTCGTCACAATCACCAGGGCAGGGAGGATTGCTATAGACAGTGCAGGAGGTTGGACAGTTATTACAACCCTCAATCTAAAAGCTTTTAAAGTAGCAAATGGTTCTGGGGCTGGAAACTGATTCCAACACAATTGCTTTAAAACCTTTGGACGGTGTTTGTTGCTCATTTTTACAGTTCACACGAAGGTCATTTTCAAGATGGCAGCAAAGCATCTCGTACGACATCTCTGGGGATATAAAACAGCCTTTCGGGCCTTTTAACTAATTTACAATCATAAAATTTAGCATAAATTGAAAAATGGTATGAGCAAGTTACAAAGAGAATGCACCATAGTTCTCGGTGAAGTATGATTTATAGGATTATTGTTGAGGTTGACTGTAACTCATTCCTGACTTTATCCCTTGTGAGTTGTTCAGTCTGCTTCATTGTAGAACATAAATCAGTTTCAAACCTCTGCACCAACGTTTAAGATTGGCTCCATCACAAGTTGGAGCGTTATCCTTAAACTTTAGGTAAAAGACAGACTTCTTGGGTAAGGCAAACTTTTTTCTTAAGATAAAATGAAATTGACCATAACAACAACAAAATTTAATTTGCATAGTGCCATTCAGGTTGGGAGGATGTCCTGAGGTGCTGGACAGTCAGCGTTTCGGATCCGTTCACATAAGTCAATCAATTCACAGGTATTGGCAGTAGATAAGAGCCTTCTTTAAGTGAACAAGTATTACCATTGAAGTGGTAATATGACTGCGTTTGTTGTTGAGAGTTAAGAGAAATACAGGAACCACAGTGATGAGTTTGAAACCAAGATGAGAAAACTTCAGTACCTTCCCAGCCCTGGATTTGAAAATAGTACAAAACCAGCCTCTGACTTGCGAAACCCTAGCAAATAATAACACCACGATTAGCAGGTAGAAGCAGTGTCCTTCATGGCCTACTCTGAATGCTTCTGGTTGGGTAATGAATAAATCAAGTACCTTGAGATGCTATCCAGCATGAAGGGCGCTACATATATGCAAGTTATTCTTGTTGATATAAGTTAACGACTCAAATTTAATTGAGGGTGAGGTTATAAAAAATTTTAGGCTGCAAAAATGTGGAACGTCCTGGCAAAACCATTGGTTGAAGCAGAATTGTTTTAAAAATATTTGAAAATGAAAAGTATAAAAGAGCAAGGAGTAGCACAGCAAGGATAATTATTATTATAATTAACACATTTCTCATTCCTTGGGAGTGATAAAGAATCAAGTACTATTCGGGGCAAATTGCCAGATTAGGCTTCCGCCTCAATTCTGACTTGATTACCTCATGGAAATTCTTCCAGGCGTTGTTGGCTCATTGCGTTTGAGTCTTCCTTTGCTTCTGATCAGTGTTTTCATCTCAACATCTAACTCAGTTTTCTATTTCAGATTCTGGGTACTGAAGGCAGCAGTAGAATTATAAGAAACCCAAGGAAGACTTGAGGCAATAAAGTTAAAACATCCTAGAAGAAATTCTAAAACGCTCTAAGGACATGAATAAGACCAAATCCTCGCTTCCGCAATCCAATCCTCAGAGCAGCACAAATCTCTTACAACATGCACGATATATTATACCTCACATATTGTACATTATTAAACTGTATTCTGGTGCGACACTGCAGGCATGCTAATAGGTGCTTTGTGATGTAGGTATATTGAATTTTTTTTTAGAAAACGCATTTTTCCAAATCCTTTCTGTAGAAAAAGCTACTGTGGAGTAAGCAATTCCAATTATCCAAACATCACAGTAATGTGAGCCATCATTGTGCTCTACCTTACTTTTGTTTAAATAAGTCAATTAAAAATGCATAGCTCTTCATTGCTCTTCTAGTTTGGATGGCAAAGATTACCGGCTTGGCTATTGTACTGCCTGAGGTACACATAGACTTGACTCATTTTCTGCAGCAGTGGGGTAGAACAAGTAAATGGAACAATTTTATTTTTGTCTCTGCTGGCCTAAAGCTACTTTTCATTCTTCCAAACCAGGGGGAGACCAGTTGAAGACTTCTTTTCTTTTAACACAAAAGAAAGAAATATATTTATTACACCACCACCTTCAGATAATCAGCCTGGGATGAATGAACAGGCTAAATGGAGGAGCATAGGGAACAAATGAACATGGTGAAAACAAACCACAAACATTTTGAAAAAACCTGATCACAATTCTCAATCCGTGATAAATAATTGCTAATTATTATTTTTACATTTAATAAGCAATAATAAATTGGTCATTTCAATTCACGACTATTTGTGGGACACTTCTGTCCGCAATTGGCTGCTGTGTTTCGTCCACACATATATAGTCAATTCACTTTACAGTGTATTCTGTGAAGTGCTTTGAGACGTTTCGAAGACGTGAAAAGGGCCATATCAAATGCAAGGATTATTATTAGTAATAGTATTTCATCTAAAACTTTTTTTTATAAAAAGGAATTGTAAATTGAGATTTTTTTGCAATGCTCCCCTGCCCACCTTCTTATTAAGTGCTGATTCCTGATAGGTCTATATGCCCTGCTGGCAGCTCATCACCGCTTTGCCATGACCAGCTTTTGCCTCGTTCACACTTGGCTTCATTCTGTACTAAGAATTTAGACTGGATATTTAGCTCCTTGTTCTCTTTCGCTGTCCACGTATCCGTTACTGTACATTGTCCAATCACCCCACGGATTTAGAATGAAATTGGTGCAGACCGAGGGTCATGGGGAAGCCCATCGAAAGCCTGACCAGGATGGAGTGAGGGGCCTGTGCAGCTTCATTTGGAAGAGGATCTAGGCTGAGGAGAAAGGGATTGAAGGGTTTAGATAGGAAACCATTATGGTGGCCAATGCACAACTGTACCAGAGGAGACAAAAGAAACGGAAAAATCCAATCGCTTAAAAATGAATCCAAGTGTGCTCCAGCAGTCTGATCTAACTCTCGCTCCCTTTAATCTTCCCTCAATGGGAAAGTAACTGACCTCTAACTCAGGTTCTCCTCCCTCATAGCAGAATAACTCAGGACCATGGGAAATCGATTCACTCTTTCCTCTCGCCTGTCAAAGCGTATGTGCAAGCTCTAGTTCTTTGAAGTAGGATGTGATCAGAGCTCTAATTAGCACGACTGAATGAGAGAATAGTAACATGTACTGTCTTAACAGCAATAGATGTTTTTATATATGCATTATAGACAGTTTCTCCCAGAATCAAGGCGTCGTTCAACTTAATTAGGCCTTGGTAGACCTCAGCTCCCATCAAAGTTTTCCGAGAGCTGTGAACACTGTGGTTTAATGAATCCCCTACTGAAAATACTAAAGGGCGGTTGTTTCAAATTCTCACAAATGATAGGAACTGTATTTAAATAGCTACAAGGTTTGCAACCAACCCTGTGTTTGTAATTTGCTACAGATTCCTGTTGCCTTGTTATTCCTTTTTTCCCGGCACAGTGTTTTATTGATGATCTAATTGATTAGATCTCAAGCATTGTCGCATGACTGTTTTGTGTAAGATGAAGAGAAGGCAATGGAATTTAAAGAACCCATTCAGGGTTTTGAACATCGAAAGATTATTTTTGCAACTGGCACTAATTATTAGAGTTTCGCATGCTACTGTTCTTAGAATGGTGATTTATTCTAAGATTACATCTTATTTTCTCAGTTTGTTAGGTGACAAAATTATTTTGGGGGTGGGGACCAAGAATACAAGTCATTTTGTTTCCCCTCTGTTCTGCTTGCTGAACCAGTTTTTATACAGTAACATAGTAAAATTCTCAGGTCAGGTATAACAGCCCCGATGTTCACTCAGCTGAATAATTAACTCCGTACAATTTCTGAACTTGGACAATTTCGGAAGGAAATGATGAAATATTAAAGCTAAAAATTCAAGCTCCAAATCTGGGGGTAACAGGTTGAACAGAAAGTATTTTTTAATCCAGCTTTAGGATAATAGAGTTTGGGGAGTAAATTTCTTCCAAAGTCAATTTCTGTTTCCACAAATTGAAAGATTATTCTATAACGTTTGTGTGTTGCCTTTCAAGGTTCCCTCAATGCCTGGATTCATCTTTTACCTTTGAGCCATGTCTCAAGACCCTGCTGTTTGACCACCTGTTTGTCCACCCTCCCTTACCCCCAATCGCCACTATTCGGATCCCTGACTGTCCAGTACTCTCCTGATGTTGAAGGCGCTATACAAATGCCATTTTGCATCTGAATTCCTGTTAGTAGTCTTTTCAGAATAATCCTACAGTTGTCAATGGCTTCCCTCCCTCCCTTCTCTTGAAGCTGCTGACTGGTACCACCAGGGGTGGCCCTGAGCTGTTGATGTGAACACTCAAAATCACTTGAACAATGTAGGTCGATGTGAAAGAAGGCCCTGGGATTCTTCCATGTGGAATGAATGAAACTATTGAATTCCTTACAATTTGCACGCCACAAACTCTCCCCTTCAATCTCTTGGAGGTGAATAAGATGAGGGTGGGAGAAATTATATTCTATGAATATGAATTTGGTTCTTTGCTCATTTCCCTATTTTGGAGCAATTGCTCACACAGGAAAACCTTGTAGCAATTTGCAATCAGTTCTTTTTATTTGTCAGAATTTGAACCGAGTGCTTTTTGGTGTTCACGGCTGTGGCTTTGGGGAGGGGGAGCTGGAAGCGAAATTCACACCCAAGTTAACCTGGGACATTCAGGTGGCTTGAGAGCAAGTGTTAGGCAAGAGGATTGCCTGGGGTGAAACTCAGAGGATGGTTGCATGCCTGTAAACAATGACTGTCCAGCGCCTTGTGACATCCTCCTGACGTGAAAGGCGCAATACAAGTGTAATTTTGTTGTTGTTGAAAGTCTACAGACAGATAAGAGTACTATCACGTTCATTGTGGAGCATCTTTGGGAGTTTTAAATGGTGGATCATTATGGTTTTTTTTGTTCGTTCATGTATTTTTTTTGTGCTCAGTCTTTTTACCTTTTACTGTTCCCCCCCACCCCCACCCCACCCCACTCAATAGTCGGAGATTTATTGACCTGATTGGAAGATCAGGACAATAGGTTTTACAATGTGGAGCCTGCCGTGGATATGTGGTGAAACAACAGGTATGTTATCTAGCTGTCAATGACTATTATACTGCAGCATTCACAGAGAATTTTCATTTCATACATCTGGACATATCTTTGGAAGCTGGAACACTTAAGGTCCATTGTAAATATGATAAAATAAGTTATGAATTTAAAAGCCATGACGGATGATCGCTGTCTCTTTATAACAAACGATTTCTCTCTTATGTACTTTGTACTTTCCTTGGATTTATTTTTTTTCTCTTGCAAACTTACTACAGTACACAGATGATGTGATTTGTGCTAGGGTTTTTAATGCAATGTCCTTGAGTTTAAAATATAGATTAATTGAGAGTTTAGAACTCCCAAGTGTAAAATCAGTCTGTTATGACTTCCTCTTAATCATTGTCACTGAATAAAGTGTTAATCTTTTAACCAGTTTTAGCCAAATGACTACCTGTCAGCATAAATTATTAGTTGTATTTCTCAAGGCATTGGATGATGCAGTTGGTGAAAACATTATCTTTTACTTCTGGAACTCTTGCTTGGATCCAACCCAAACTGGCAGCATACGTGTCCTCTTCCTTGTGGGTATTAAGGATCTTAAATAAAATTAGCTGTTACTGTCTTGGCGAGTTCCCAACAGATGTGAGCTGATCATGAATTTTGACTGTTGACTGTTGGTGGAATAATCTCATTCAGGCTACATGAGGTGATTACATGATTCTGAGTGGGAAGCTTGGCTAATTTTCACACACTCTTTCTCTTCTCTTGTCCAAGACCAATTTGAGCTCCTGTACTGTGGCCCTATGGTAACCGGCCAACTCGGCACAGATATGAAGGTCTTATTCCTGTAAGAGGTTGTCACTGGTCTTCTGAGACTGACCGGGACAGTGAAGGAGCTCAAGTTCCAATCTTTCTGTACTACCAGAAAAGTGCATAGCAGATATTTCCAGCCTATTTGTTATGTCATCTAATCTTTATTAAAATAAAATCTCTTCTACTGCTACCTAGGTTTTGTTAAGTGTTTTCATGGAGTATCATTGTGGAGAAAGCAAGTTGGTCTATTCCCCACAGAGACCAATAAAATACAGTCACTGCATTTCTCATTGGTGTTTTAAGTCTCTCTGGTCAGCTACAGTGACACAGACATAGTCCTCCCAATGACCTCCATCGATTTTGAAAAGAGCAAGTCTGAGAGAATATTCCTTCCCCTGATTATTGATCTGCAGCCCTATCAACTATCTCCTTGTGCATTGTCATCATATTGTACCAGTCACAAACCCCTTGAGTCCTTCAGCACTTTTTAACGCTTGGACCCATCAGAAGCTTTGCTCTCGTCCAAACCACAGCCATCAAATTCTCCCAGACCTCACTTGCACGATCAAATCTTGATAGGTTTTAGATTGGAGTTCAGATTGTGAGGAGGACTACTTGCCTACAATGTATTCATGTTCCTTTTGACCAGCGATTTAAATACTGACGGTGAACAAGCCTGGTTGCAACCCTCTCCCATTACCTGTATATTACCAGTATTAAAAAAAACGACATTTTAATAAAGCTGCAAAGTGTATTTGGAAGTATTCTATGCTATTTATTGTTGTAATTCACTGCTTTGGGACTCAGACTGCCATGCACTCATCTACCAAGAATGTTTTGTGTTGGTCCCAGCAGGGAATCTGTATGGCCAGCTGAACTCTCCTAGCCAGTGCTACATCCTCATTTGGCTCGCAAATAAAGAGTTCCTGTATACTGTGAGGACACCAAAAGGCTGCTGTATCAGGGATTTGGTGGAATGTGAGTGAGCACAAAATGAGGGTTTCAAGGAGTAAGTAGTGATGTATACTGTACTTTCTGAATCTGCATCAACATGGCCTGAATTGAACATTTCTGCAGAGAAGTTCGAAGACGGGTCAGTTCAATTGTTGTTGATATTTCCATTTGGTTTTGAGTCTCCGTACTTCATCCAAATTGCCCCCCACCTCACCACAAATGACTCATTTAGCGAGGTCCTGCCTGAAAAGTACTGTAAATGTAAGTTTTTAAAAATATATATAAATTGTATGAAATTAATTTCTATGTGTATATTGCATACCTATGTGATACATTCACTCGTGTAATGACTGGTGTATAATGTTGTTGTGCACTTAAATTATATATATTTTAAAAACTGATTTGATTTGTAATGCGTTTTTTTTTAGCAGTGCTGTTCCTTACTCACTTCACATAACTCAAACCGACTTTCGAATGGCTCATCCTTCCTATGCTATCTCCTCGAGTTTCACTCTCTTATCTAATCTCCTTACCTCACTAACTCAAGCTTACTTCAAACCTCTTGGTTTTATGTCCTATTATCAACGGCTGAGTTTTCATCCACTGTCTCCCTTGGCTCTCAATTTCCTCCCTAAATTCTTCCACCCCACTCCCTTTCTTTCTGTCTTAAAAACTCTTTCTTACAAACCTACCAAGCCTTTGGTCAACCTTTTCTTATCCGTTGTTCCACAACATCCATATAAAGTGATTCAAGACACAAGGAAAGTCGCTGTATAAGGGTAAGTTGTTGCTTTGTGAGGTACCTTGTCTTTGCAAACCTAAAGCTGTGTACCCGTCTTGATATGGACTGAGTTGAGAATATAGATGGTTGAACCAAATCCTATCACCCAGTTCAACTGGGGTAGAAGAAAACTGTCTTATGTTGATCCAGAGTCAGGGATCGGTGAATCCATTCACATGGACTGATAAATATGGAACATTGTAAAGTATTTAATGTCAGTGTATTTAGTGACACAAGGAAGGAATTCTCCTTTAAATTGAGTGAATTTGACGAGACAGCCTATTGAAAGAGGAAGCTGCATGTTTATTTTGAGTCAATCCAGGGGGATAAGGTCTTTTCTCTTTGAAGGAAGCCACTGCCATCCTTATGAATGTTTCATATCCCTTAGTACGACTTTTTATTGAAAAATAATAAAAAAAACTCTTTAAGTTTCATCAAGTCTAGCATTTCTCTCTCCGTTAGGGACAAGTGTGTGTTTCGCGGAATAAGATGTCGCCTAGCACCTGAATTGATGGAGTAGGACAGCTTGATTTATAATACTGGTCATAATTGTAGAGCCTCTATTGTGGTTTATCATGGTTCAATATTATAGTAATATCTCAACAACTATACTTCAAGGTGATATAATAGCGGAATGACATTGCTGATGCTCGACAGTCAGTCGCAAGGCTGGGGAAACAGTTGAATTTTTCATGTGGCGTTAACAAAATAAAATGTATTGTTTGAAAAACAAAATTCTATAATATGATGAAGCTTTATTTTGCATCACAACTCACACAATTTCTTCATAATCTCTTTTATCTAATTGCGTTAGGTATAGCCTGCCTGAATGAAGGAGTTCCAAGAAGATCCAATTACCTAGCCCTCCGAGACGTACAGTAGCATATCTGAGCTGCACAGGAGAATGTGTTTAGGTTAGCGTTTTCCATTTATTCTGCGAGCAAACTCTTCACCCTTTCCATACCAAGCAGTGCCTCCTCCACCACCCCCGGCTTCTCTGCTTTCGCCGTGAATGTGCAAGAGAAAGCAAACATTATACAAAATAGTCCTTGGTCTGGCATCTTGATTTCATTTAGATGCAGTTACTGATTTCCTCATTGATTCAAACGTTGCTAATCCATATCTTGCTAACAAAACCAGTCCCCATCCAATGCAGTTGTTTAAATGAACAAACCATGATTTCTATTCAAATATTTGCTTATTTTGCTTTTATTCTACCAAAAAGGTACACTTACATTTTTTGAAACAGTGATATTACAATAGTCCAGGTTTGATTTCTTTCTCTGCTGCCATTCTCCCTGATGTTGACTGGCTCTTCGGGGGGAAGTTTGGGTGGTGAGGTGGGGGAAAGGAGAGGCCGCAAGAGACATTCAGCTGAGATCCTCTTTAGATGGATGTTAATGACCTTTACATTTTGTTTTTAAAAAACGAAAGGAGTTTCTTCCAGCATCACTGGCCAACACTTCTCCAGAGAAATTGGTCATTTACCTCATGGCTGTTCGCGCCCACCGACTGCAAATTCGCTGCCCCGTATTCCTTCAAACACAGTCACTACATTTGATAGAAAATATCTGGAAAGGACTGTACGTTTGGTGCTCTGGGAGCAATACGGAGTAGGCAAGAATAATTTTAATTCCCCCCCTCCCCCCCATTTGTTTATGTAGTAGAAAGTCTTGCGATGCCCCCGCACTGCTAACAATGGGAGAGTCCAAAGGTTGACGTTCATTTCTACTCCTTTCCCTCACTTTGGACCCTGCTTTCCATTTGAATAAAGCAATTAAAGTGCACAGCTGCTTAATTAAAGTTTCAGAAAGTTGCTTGTGATGGCTGTAGGCATTTCCCAATGGTTCACTGTCATTATCCTTTAATGCACCTGGTAATGACTTTCCCGCTGCTCAGATTCCTCATTCTTGACATCCTTAAACTATTTTCAGATGAGAAGATGTACAGCCCTTTTGTTGTGTTGAGGGGAGCCCCTGGTCCAGCCAATTCCCACATACGTTTCAGCAGAAATTTAGCTCTAGATCTGGGAAGACAATTAAAGCATATCAGATCTATGTTCATAATAATAAGAATCCTTGCATTTGATATAGCAACTTATCATGTCTTCTAGACGTCTCAAAGTGAATATACTGTCAAGTGACAAAGCACAAAATACTACGGATGCTGGGAATCTGAAACAAAAATAAAAGTTTGCTGAGGAAACTCAGCAGGTCAAACAGCATTCATGGAGAAAGGAAAAAGAGTCAACGTTTCGGGTCTACAACCCTTCGTACTGACGTCCTGACGAAGGGTTGTAGACCCGAAACGTTGACTCTTTTTCCTTTCTCCATGGATGCTGTTTGACCTGCTGAGTTTTCCCAGCAACTTTTGTTTTTGTTTACTGTCAAGTGAATTGACTATGTTTTGCGCACAGCGGTGTTGCCCAAATGGATGAAGTGACCAAATTATCATTAAAAAAAAATCAAAAATATTTTTTCAAGGGAAAGTGATCCACCAATCGACCAACAACCGGGTTCCTACTTACTGTCAGGTAAACCGAGACAATATGGAGTAAGGAAAGTTTCGCTCTGCCCAGAATTGAACCCAGGTCCCCTCTTTTGCCGAGGCGAGTGCTGCTTGATGATTCATGGATGTAGGAGTGAGAGGGTCCAAAAGAACACATGAGCGCTTCTGTTTAAACTTGTAATTGTTTAGTGAAGTTTCAAGTTTATTCACGTGAGGAATGTCTGGTGCCAGTGCTGGCATTAAATATTCTCAGGGAGGGCCTAACACATGCAGAGTAAAGTACCTCTACTTATCTCCATTATATTCGCCCCAGAACAGCTTAGTGCAATTGTTTGCTTTTATCCACATCTCACAAAAGACCTTGTTTCTGCTCTCTCTTCGGTGACTTTAGTGCCAATTTGTGAGTAATTTTGTGTTGTGGGATATGAACCATTAAGAGCTGGAGTGTAACTGCCCTCAGTTTTTTTAAAATTTAAAATCCTTCTGAATGTCTACTAAGTACAGGGCTTGGGAGCTTTACACAAACTGTTTTATGCTAAACAGTGTTTAAATGCACAGCGCAAAATCCATCCCTCCAATTATACCAGCCTTGCGTTTTAAACGACCTCTGGGTATAGTGTTCATTATAATGCACTAATGAGCGTCTCTACGTATCCTCCTGGAGACTGAACGAAGGAAATCTTTGGCAGAGACATCAGAGTGGCCGGCAGGAATAAGTGGTTGGGGGGTGGGGGGGGGTGGGATTGGGGGCGGTTACTGGAGGGAGAGACAGAGAAAGGAAGAAGCCTTTCAAATAATAATCCTTACATTTTTGATATACAGTAGTGCACATTGTTGAGATATGTCAAAACACTTCACAGAATCTACTGTAATGTGTAGTGACTGTATTTTGCGGGCAAAACGCGGCAGCCAATTGCACACAGCAGTGCCCCATGAAACAGTCGTGGATTGAGTGAGACCTCATTATTAGTATTTTTGTGGGGAATATTCAAATGGAATGGAAACATAGGGTCGGAAAAGTGTGGAGTTTTATTTCTGAAAAAGTACCTTAAATGTATTTCTCATCTCCTTTTCTCGGTGGTGTGCTTATTATATCTGTTGGGAACACAAAGGATATAAGTTGTGTCTTTAATAGTGTCCTCTTAAAACTCTTCCTTGATCCTAATGGTTTTGTCTCAATATTTCTTCGAATTGGAGCTTTGCGCAATGAAATCTGTCAGCCAAGAGAGAGAGGATTTAAAACAAAAGTTGGTCTTTTGTTGACCTTTATTGTGCAGAGTGGACAGTTAACAGGGCTGAGTAGGAATAGCTCACAAAACAACAGTGTGAATCATCTTTTGGACAAGACTGAGATAGGTCATTTGCGAAATCTCAAAAAATAAATCCCAGTTCCCATTCCGTGTTGTTCATGTGTTGAATCCGTTCAAGGTTTAATGGGTGTTCGGCTGCTAAGCAAGTTTCCTTTAGCCCTAACCGGTTATACTGTAGTTAGTTTTAACAGCATTGTGTTTTTGAAATAACATTAACCCTAATTCAAAATAAAATCTGATTGCTTCATTGTATTGTGCACATTTCACAGATGCAATCATTTTCACTTTTTGTGTTCTTTGCAAGCACAGTTTTGACATTTTCATAATAGATTATAATAGCATATCAACTGGCCCTAATGTTTTGCAATTTGTTATCACCATTAATAAATTGGTAGCTCTTGCTAATGTCAGGAATAATGCGCAACAAAGATATTTATATTCCATCGCTTAATGGTTAGTGGCAGTTGCTTCAGATGTGGACTGTTCTGATAATAGATGTTCACAGGGCCTGATGGCTGCAACAACAGCTTTCACGTATATGGTATCCTTCCTGTGCAAGTGGAATGAATGCCTCCAAAAGCTTCAATAGCACAGGGGAGCTATACAGGTTCGCTGTCATCTATTGCCTCCATGAATCCCGTTAATTAAAGCTTTGAATTTAATGCAATGTATGTAGCTTGAATGTAGCCATCATAAGCTTACCCATTGTTTACCTGAGTATCTTTAACACTTGGGGAGTGTCTTCCCCAAGCTGAAGAGTATCCAAACCAACCTGAGATTTCCATGCTTCCCACCGACTCATGCGCACCTTCTCTGGTTGGACGCATCTTGGAAAGTAATTCTGGAAGGTATTAGGTGCAGGTTAGAAAGAGCCAAAACTTGGGGACCCATAGAGTATGCTTTGGGGATAACTGCTGGAGTCTAACCAGCTAAACTGCATAGCTTGTCATTGATACTGCATGTCCAGTGAGGACCGCCCTACCGATGAGGTTTTTGGCTGCAGGGTTAACAGGAATTGAGTGGAAAGAGTCCCTGCTCACAGTGACTGGTCTGCCCTTTCGTGTTCTGCTGATGAGCCAGGCTGTCTGTGCTGTCATCAGCAGTGCCCTGGAATACTGCAGACCAGCCTGGCTCAGGAAGCGGATTAACCAATACTGCCATAGAGGGCTGGCTCCGCTCCGACATTCCATTGCCAGACTCGTCGCCTTGGAGCCAGTTCAGCTCCAGTTCACTGGTGCACTGCAAATGATTTAAGATTGAGTTAGTATACATTCAGTTCACTTGTTACAATATATTTTGTGAAGCGCTTTGAGACGTCTAGAAGTGTGAAAAGTGCTATATCAAATGCAAGGATTATTATTATCCTGCCATCAGAAAGTGATTAATACCAGATAGGGTGAAGTGAAATCCTGGTGAGGATTTAAGGGCCTGATCCTCGATCCTGGGGGCTATGAGAGACAATTGAGTTCAGTTAGAGTAAGGGTAATGTGTGTAGAACCTTGTATGGTGGGATCTTGAGATGCAATGTTCTGAAGATTGGTGCTGGGGAGAAGGATGAGGAGAACATTGGGAAAATGTATCCTCAAAGAATACAAGAATCAATCAATCAAAACTTACATTTATATAGCGCCTTTCACGTCGAGAGGACGTCCCAAGGTGCTGTACAGTTAGGTAGGGGACAAGAGCAGGGGGGGAGGGGTTGGGGCAGGATGAAGAAGAGTAGGAAAATTGACTGTATTTGTGTGCGAAATATGGGGGTCACAATGATTAGATAAGAGTAGAGTGAGGTCAATTCCCCAATTGTAAGGCTCTAAACCAACAAGATGGTCTTGCAGATATGAAGATAATAATAATACTTGCATTTGATAATAGCGCCTTATCACGTTTTCTAGATGTCTTAAAGTGCATTCACAGAATATGTAAAGTGAATTGACTGTATATTTTTTGGGAGAAACACAGCAGCCAATTGCGCACAGCAGTGTCCCACCATAATGAAATGACCAATTTATTATTGTTTTTTTGAGGGATTATTTTTAGGCGTGTGGAGTAAGAGAACTTGACCAAGATTTTGCCCTCCTGGAATTGAACCAGGCAGGTCTCTCAACTTGTAAGGTGAGTGCTCTAATCACTGAGCTATAGGACTCCACACAAGATTTAGAGTGAATATGGTGCAGGTCTTTAAACATACTGGTAAGCACAAATAATGTTAAATTAGTTTAGACGGTTGAGGGGATATTTGATTGAGGTATTTAAGATGATAAAGGTATTTGAAAGGCTAGATAGAGAGAAGCTCTGGTGGTGGGGGTGGTGGTGGGGGGATCCAAGATCCATTAGATCCATTAGAACCAGGTGATTTAAGAATCAAATCAGGATCATTTTTTCACTCAAACGGTTGGTAGAAATCTGGAATTCTCTCCCCCATACAGTTGTGAAGGCTGGATCCATCCACCTTGAAGAGTGATGTTGACAAATTTGGAACAAGCCTCTAACAAGAAAGAGCAATTAAGGGGGTAATTGTTTCCCCAGCACAGTGGGTAGTTGAATAGCCTCCTTCAAATAAAGAGCCAAGTGAAGAATATGATTGAAGGCTGGAGGAGAATAATGAAGAAGATGAAAAGTTGTATGGATCTTCCTCAGAAAAATTAGATAAGATAGCAACCATAGCAACTGTTTCAGACTATTGCTTCATCTTGCTAGCCGTCCAAACACTTTGGAGCAAATTGTCATTCTGTGGTAGAGTGGACTAGACAGTCATTACTTATCTTCCAATCATCTTTCCATCTTATATTGATGCTCGACAGCAAGTGATAACTTCTCTTTAACTTTAATAGTAACTTTTGCATCTGCCACTCTCTCTGGATCTCATGATCTATAAATGCCACATCTCTTCTGTTATTTTCTCCCTCTCCCCACCTCTCTGCATTTTCTCTTATCATCGGTTGGTTTCAAACGTATGATCAGGTTTTCAGCAGCCCTCTCCTCTCATTGTTGTTGGGTGTGGTGAATGTTGAGCAAAGCTTTGCTTGGCGAGCCACTGTTCAGACTCGGTTTGGCTGTCACAAATGAACGAGCTGTGAATGTTAATGTTTGCGGCTGTCTGGCTGTAAGTAAGGCTGCGTCACCTCAGTAATTAAAGTTTTATCAATTGATTCTCAGTGACTCTGGATTGGTGTTGACGGGTGGGAGTGACATAAGGGTAATGAACAATACAATCAGAAATCATTTGTTCTCCCCAAAGTTTATAGACTTTTATGCTTTCCCCCCCCACCGCCACCCCACCCCAACACTACTCTGGCCCAAATCATTGTCTGTCCAGCACTTCGGGACACCCTTCTGACGTGAAAGGTGATATATACATTTGTAATTTGTTGCTGTCTTAAAGTGTCTGTTCCTGCTCTGTTTAACAAAGTGCTACACAATACAGCACATTTCCCTGCTGATCTATCAAGGATGCTGTGCAGGACTCTATCGCTTCACTTTACCTCTTTCATGAGCAAATTGCATCGACAGCAACTCTCTGACCTTGAACCAGAGACATCAGACTTGAATATCACACTTCAACCTGTAGAGCAATGTGGTTCCTCACCATTCCCAGTGCTTTATCACCCTAGGCTATTGAAGATTCTTCAGAACTTACGGGGAAAATTCACTTAAAAGCCATTTACACACTGAGCATGGCAGGCACTTGGATGGAGAGTGGGAGCAATTCATTCCCAGTATCTCATTGCTATGTAAAAGGCTTGTATTGCCTTTTGCAGTTTCCCATACCAATCTCTCTTGAAAATAGCAAATCGCACAGCCATAATTCATGAGATGCCGGAGAACTTTCATGAACGTGGGGGAGGGGAGAGGGGGGGTGGGGGTGGGTGGGTGGGGGAAGGGAAGGCAGGTACCAGTCTACCAGACGCGGACTAATTGAAATTCCTCACATACTCCTCAACCTTTCACTAATGCTTTTGAAGCTTCCAATTAGTACATCCAAGTACTACGCAACAAACACACCACATTTTACACAGAATCGACATGCAGTAAGTAGCATTGGATTTTGGCTACCCAGGTAAAATGTAGGAGGTTATTCCACATTGGCTTTCAGCTAAGGTTCTCTCCATCCCCCCAGCCACCCCTCCACCCACCCCCAAATTGATCAGAAAATATTCTGTCAGTAAAACATTCTTCAGAAGACCATGTTTTACTTAGAATAAAAAAAGCACAGCTGGTAGAATCAAGCTAGTGATGAGGGTGGTAGTGTGTTTGAGGATGGTAGTACTGTACTATACTCTCGCCTGTGGATTAAATGATTGTGGGTTCACCCTATGTTGGGACACGAGCTCACAGATATGTTGTTCATTCAATTCCTGATTACTGGTTCAGCTATTCTCCTTCGAATGCAGAAACACTTACTACACTTGACAGCAGGTCTGGAATCCATTTAACTTCACTCCACACCTTTTTTCTGCCCAGGTTCAATGAGCTTTATAAAATTAATGTGTTTATTTCTGTCTTGGAATGGAGCACACTCTTAAACCCCTCAAAATGCCCCCTTTTTACTCATCCTCAAGGCAGTGTGAGGGTCTTCTTAGGAAGTATGGGACAGGTTCAGTGCAAAGTGTAAACCTCCTTTCTACCCGTCCCCCGTCCCTCAGCCCTGTCCCGACCAATCCACCAGGTCTCCAACGTTTAGAAGAGTGTCCTGTGAGACGGGTGTGATTATTCCAATTCCTATAGTTGTGATCTTTCACACAGAGAGAGAGTCTGGTTATTTAGTGACATTGTCTATGGCATGGTGCAGATGCAAATTAACTGGTGAGTTTGCCTCCATAACAACATTTATTTCAATTCTAATTTCTGTCATGCGCTTTGAGACATTTTTTTAATGTAAAAGGTGCTGTATAAATACACGCAGTGGTTAACTTTGCAGGTTGTGTAAACACCTATAAACACTGGGTTTCATTATGTAATGTTTAATTGGTAAATTAGATAATGAAAGGCACCTTAATTCCCTCTGCACATGTTGGCATGGTTTACACATCTCGCATAATAAGGCCTCACCACTGAAGTACTCAAATATTATGCATCTCCCAATAATTTTGTCCCTTTAATACCGTTGGAAGTAAAAGAAAAACGAGTTGAAGCACCTGTTAGCGTCACGGTGAGTTTCATACACTAGCCGGCAATTATTGAGGCATCCCAGAGATGCAGTTACACAAGACAATAAATTGGGCGTTTACAGCATTGTGATTTCTGATTGCAGTTTAGGATACATTGGGGAGAATGAAGGGCAGGCGAACTGACCATAAAGGACATGTGAAGACAGAGAAAAAAAAATGGCTCACTGATATGGTAGAGCCGGTTTTGGTTTCGGTGTCCGCCAAAATGCAAAAGGAAAATGTATTCTGCTCCGTCAACCCTGGGTGTTACAGAAGGAGATACCTGCTCCCTCACACACTGGTGTGATTAATCAGCACTTTGGGTTGTGTTGATATGGGAAATGGAATAGAGAAGGGAAATAGGTTGGAAGATAAATTTTGTGGGGCAGCTTGAATTTGGGCCCCTCGTGTGCATTGCCTATTTGTAGGCTCAAAAAGTGTATTGTATTTATATACTGTAGCAGGATAGTCAATTGGAGTACATGTTGACAGAGGTTTAGCTTTGAGTTTAGGACGTACCTGATTTGAGAGTGCACAGAAAAGGATAGTTTAAAATATAAATCAGGAGGGAATAGATTAGAATCATGATTTGCATTTAGTATAGTATCTTTTGTATCACAGTGACAATAATAATAGTAATTTGATATAGCGCCTCATCGCGTCATTAAGGCATCTCAAATCGGTTCACAGCATTTACTGTAAAGTGAATTGCCTGTATCTTTCGCGGGTGAAACTTGGCAGCCAATTGCATAAGACAAATGAAGTCACAGACTTATTAAAAAAAAAATTCAAAAACTGGATGCCTCAAAGTGTTTCACAGGATTCTGCAGGACCCCGGATAGACCATTAAGTGCAGTGACTGTATTTTGTTGGCAGAAGTGATGAGGTGAAATCGAAATGTTTCCACAGCCTGAACTCATGTGCGGTATGAATTATACATTCATCTGCCGGTTAGCATGCTCTGAAGGTGGCATTGCAGGAAGTCACTGTCAATGTCGTAAAGTAATATTGTTCTCTATAGCAGCATCTACAGACTAGTACGTAGTACTCCCTCACATTAATTCTTAATAATTGGGCTTTCTTTATCACTACTTGACAGTTTTGCCCGTGGAAACTTTTATTTGAGATGACTTCTCTGAAAAATGTGAAGGCAGACATTTATTTTCCAGTGAACAATTTCTTGGTTTTCTGCTTTCGTTGTCTGAAAATTTCTGGTTTGTGAAACTGTCTCCTGTTTAGAGAACTCCTTTGTACTGTTAAAATGAACTACAGTATATAAAGAAGGAAAAATTGCTTCATCTCATCTTGACACAAGAGCAAAATCCACATTAATTTTTTTTAGATTATTCCGATGTCTGGTTCATTATAGCAATGTACATAACTGTGACTTATCCGGGCTTTGTATTTGCAAAGCATTAGCTGAAAGAATAGAGCAATGAAGCAAAACAAGGTGCCTGACAGAAAACTCCTCAAAGAAAATAGGCCTGTTTTTCTCTGCTTCTCGTACGTTTACTTTGCCATCCTCTGCACTAATCTGTACACTTATTCTCCTTGAATAAGTATCTCCAGCCTTGGGCACCATTCCCTATCTCCATAGGCAGGGAGCCATGTGTTGACAAACATCAGCTGCTGGTGTAAGTGGTGTGGGAGAGGCACATGGGTCTTTGGCTCTTTTTGTCATTAAAACCTTCCATCAGCTTCTCCCTCTGATGATTTGGCAGCGAACCAGTCTTTGAGGCAGCTCTACCCAGCTGACTGGGATATGGAATGAATTGCCTCACATTAATCCAGTCTACTTACTTGCCTCCATGCTGCGTTTCCCTACCCTCTCAGAGCCCACCACCCTCCCACGATCCCCTTCCTCCATGCAGTGCGGATAGAATCTGTAAAATAATAATCAAATGATGAACAGCGTTTGACCATTACTTGGCTACTCAATCCACAACACTGGGACTCTGCTGTGTGCAATTTGGCTGTCGCCTTTCAACCAGAAAATATGCAGCCAATAGTGCTTACAGTATATTCTGTGAAGCACTTTGAGAAGCCTCAAGGACATGATAAGGCACTAAATCAAATGCAAGGATTATTATTATTAGTAGTAGTAGTATTATTATGTAACTTCCCAGGACTTGAATATAATTTTGAAATTTCAACTCTTTTAATCGCTTTCATTGTTGTTTGCTGGCTGTGCACCAGATGGCGCTGCGGAGTGACAAGATAACAAATGGAAGTTCATCTTCAAATTCAACTGGAAACTAGGAAGTTTGTCGGAGCGGCTTTGACATGGGATGTTTGTATCCTCCAGTAATTGTGCCTTTGATACTTCTGTTATTTACCTCTCCCTATCTCCCTCACTCACACACTCACACGCATGCATGCACATCCAAATGTTGGGTAACTTGTCTACATGACATGAGCAATAACTCGCTCACTGCTCACTCACTCACTCACTCACAGATCCTTAAGGTTTCTCCCCTGCGCCCTTGATGGTTCCAATACCATCTTCACACTATTTTGTCATGGGCGGGGTGGTGGGGTGGGGGGGGAAAACATCAGAAACAAGTCTGATCTCATTGAAATCCAACATAAACTCATATGGCACTGGCTAGCTTGAGGTTGGGAAGGGAGCCTCAACAAGGAGCAAGGAGTCTGAACTGTTTTCTTCAGTTGGTTGAAGCCAGCCGTGCCTCCCAGCTGAGATAGATAACTCAGCAGAGGCTGGGCATCGAACCTGGCCAAGTTAAGTGTCTGTGCTAAATCTGTTTTTAATTACTTTTTAAAAAAAAAGTTTGCCAAATACTCTTGACAACCGTTGGAGTCTGTAGCGTGCCAGCTCTTGATGAAATGTAGATTGAGTACCTCCCACACATCACTGAGGGTAGGGATGGTGATGGAGGAGATTGCCGGTGGGGAACGAGAGAAGGCAAGCAGCCCTGAATCCTGTATCATCTGGCCAAACCGAGGAAAGGCAGGCTCAGAAACAAGTGGAGGGATTATCAAAATAGAAGAGGCCATTCAGCCTGCTGTTCAATGGAATTTTTTCAGTCCATCTTTTCCATCAAAAACTTGCATTTACATAGTGCCCCGCAAGTGGGGTAGCGTCCATGAGTGCATCTCTTAGGAACAGGAGTAGGCCATTCAACCTCTGGAGCTGGTTCTGCTGTTGTATTAGATCATGGTTGATCAGTACCTCAAATCCAATTACCTACCTTTGCTCCATATCTCTTGATACCCTAACTTCAACAAAACTCTATCCACCTCAGTCTTTGAATGGATCCAGATTTTAATCGCCCAAGTTTCCAAGCTTTCATCCATCTCCCTTTAAAACATTCATTCATTTGGATTGCACTGGGACAGTGTTCCTTCCACATTCTCACCATTTATGTGTGAAGAAATTTTCTGGTCAATTGTGTGTGCGCGTGTGTGTGGGGAGGGGTGGGTATGTGGGGTGGGTGGGAGTGAGTAAGGCAAGACACTTTGTTTGTATCCAGTCAATTGAATATCTTGGTTGGCAATAGTGGGCTGGGGTGTGGGGTGGGGGGGGTGGGGCTGAGGCGGCAATATATTTTAAATTACTTTTCTGAAAAAGAAAGGAGGGAGAATATGGGGGAGGAAGAAAGACGT
This sequence comes from Hydrolagus colliei, assembly GCA_035084275.1. NCBI lineage: Eukaryota > Metazoa > Chordata > Chondrichthyes > Chimaeriformes > Chimaeridae > Hydrolagus > Hydrolagus colliei. The sequence continues at coordinate 4,999,359 of CM068767.1, forward strand.
GTCCTCTCCTTTCTCAAATTGTCAGTTAGCATCAACTGGCGGATTCTCCCGCAGGAAACATTGTTGGAAAATCCTTAACACGTCTTGAAAATATTAATCCTGGTGAATCTGCATAGAGATCTCATTTATTTTGTGTGAGGAGGTGGTGGAGGGGGTGGTGGTTGTTTGGTTGGGGGGAGGGGGGGAGAAGGAGAGGGGATATGAGTTCGGCGGGTAAAGAAGAGGTGGTGGGGGGGTAGGTGGAGGAGGTTTGCTCGAAATTTGCATTCTTCCAGCTGATGAAACAAGAGCGCAGATATTTATTCAACCAGCACCTGCAGTGGCTGTGTTCTGAAAGTCATTTCATTTTCATGCCGCAGCACGTCCCAGAACCCAATCTCTTTCATCCAGCCTCACTCCAGCCGCTGTCAAAAGACACACTTCATTTTAAGACGATTTGCTTATCTAGGAAGAGATCCCTGCCTGAAATAAATTAACTCCTGACCAGCAGAATGGCTCCGTCCTGCAAAAAAAAACACTTTTCACTGACGGGCAGAGCGATATACGTATTTTTTTAATTTTTGTTTTAATTTGGATTGGTTGCGAGTGTTTCACTGACGGTGGATGGAGATGTTGTTTTCCCCGGCATTAATTCAGGAGGTTGTAATTGTCCTTTGTGTTTTGTGCTGCCGGTGATCGATGCCTGTGATGGTGGACGGGGCTGCGGTGGGTTTTAGCGCCTGATGTCCTCTTATCTCCTTTATGTAACCTTTTACGATCCATTTGTCATTGGCCGAGGAGCCATCACATGCTGGCGAGCTGAGCTGATGTCAGTGACGTCAGTGAGGCTTGTTAATCCTGAGAACCTTGTGCTGCTGACAATACAAGGCCTCGTCTCAATACAATACAATACAATTTTTCCCTTTCACTTGGATTCCTTTATTCTCCCCCTCGCTCTCCCAGGCGCCGATGACCGGCCGAGAAAGCTAGGCGCGTGTGCCGTTCTATTCAGTGCCTCTTCGCAACCGTCAGATGGGACAAGCGTGGATCCGAGGTTTACTGTGTAACAACCTTATTCCCTGCGGAGACACACTTGGCCTCTTGTTTTCGTTCCCTCGTATCACTGTCCGTCTGTCCGTCCTGCCGCCTGCTGAAGTTGTCTTGGTGAACTGGGTCTTTGGTCTGCGTCATAAAGTTAGCAGAATAAGTGTCAGCTTGGCTCAATTGATTGTACTCTCGTTCAGGTCGGAAAGTTGTGTTCAGTCACAAGTTGGAGATGCTTAAGATATTAAAACTATCTGGAGAGAGAAGGAGGTTTCTTTCCTATTGTTCTTCCCCAAATTCCTCCAGATAAATTGTATTTACTTCTCTTCCCGTTAATGGGACTTTGCTGAATGCAAACTGGGCTGCCGTGTTCTGCCGACAAGTACACAATCTGCAAAGTACACTTGACAGCAATTACCTTGGAATCCCTGCGAGAAGATTCAGGAGATGGGAATCTGAGGCAAAGATTATTATTGTTTTATTGTTAATAATATCTCGGTAATCACCATTGGAAATGGGACCCACAGCCACAAAGTCACCGCGAACGGAGCCCACCACAAAACATCTGCTCCCAAATGCCTCGAACCAGCAAAAATAAAAAGAGAGAGAGATCCCAGGAACTGTGCCGATGAATTGCTTAAACATTTGAAATTCTGCTCTTAATTTGGTGGAATATTCTTCTCCCTTAAACAGGTTGAGTTTACATAAGAAATAATCGGAGACCGATTAGGGCCTCGTGTGATTAATATTATACAATTAAGTGGGAAGTGCCATCATCATCAGAAGAAAAGAGAAAAAAAATCTATTATGATTCTTACTTATGACATGTTTAAAGGTATATGGCAACCGGTGTTTTCAGTCCACAATCTGTCAAACCTTTTGTTTGGATCATTCCATTTCTTTGGAGACTGTATTTAAGAGATGACACCAGGTAGAACACGGGAGCGATAGAGATCCACGATGGTCCTGGTTTCTATTACGTCGAGACTATCTCTTTCTATCACGAAAAAGTGAAACGATGTGTTAATAACTGTGATCGGGACGTGAATTGAGGATATCTCTCTGCAGTGAAAGGGCAATTTGGTGAGAATTATGCCGCGAGGTGCAAGATGGTTTCCCCCGGCCTTTACAAACTGTATTGCAAAAGGGCAGTTAGTGGAAATGATTCCAGCACAAAGAGAATACTGAGGAGTTGAATGTCCACTTGTGAAATGTGAAAGTAAAATCCCTTTGAAAAAGATAATCGACTTCGACTGGCAGCTTTCAAATAATAATGATTTGGTCACTCAATGTGAAACTGTGGACACTGCTGTGCGCAATTGGCTGCCGTGTTCTGGCCACAAAATATACAGCCAATTCACTTTCCAGTACATTCTGTGGAGTGCTTTGAGACATTCCGAAGACATGATAAGGCTCCATATCGAATTCAAGAATTATTATCTCCACACCCGCCTCTTCGACCGAGGTTTCCTCAGACCTCCCACCCTCGTCGCTCCCCACTCTCGATCCCGAAACCCAGCTCAGTTGCAAATTTCCTGACTGCCCAGGGACTTGAGACGTCCTCCTGACGCGAAAGGCGCTAAACAAATGTAATTTTGTATTGAGCAACAGCCTTGATACTCAACGTGGGCGGAGGTCAGGTGCCCACTTTTCCAGGCTTTTCTTCACCCCCAATCTCTTGTGATCAAGTTGGGTGAATGCTAATGTGCCCCTCCCCTGGCTGTGTGAGGAGCTGCAGATTTCAGGACTACCTGTCTGACCTTGTTCAGGAGGTCACTGAAGAGTCCTTGAGTTCGATTGGAAAAGAGTCTCTCCTTATGTGCAGTCAGACATCCTTCAGATGAATATGCCAATCACCTGGAAGCCGTGTGAAGAACTTTGCCATTGCAAAACCACACTAAGTATCTCTGAAGCTCTGACATGATACAACTTGATAACAAAATTCCTACAATATCAACCTCTTTCTTTCTGTTAAATTGGAGAATCAAAGGTTGCTGGGTTTGCTGAGGGCTGGATCACTTGGAGGGGTAGGGAGGGAGGGAGGGAGGGAGGGCGAGTTATCATTTGGATATGACTCATAAAGCACACGAGTGAATCGAGCTGGTTGTAACATCAGGCTCCCGAGTGTGTTACAGCCCTGAGCGCACTCCCAATCTTTTCTTTAATTATTTATAACACCCACAGTTTTCCAATAATTACTTCTTCCAAGCTCGGGCTATTTGCGTTTTGCTGATGGCTCACATCTCGCAGTGCTGGTCTCTTTCCAGCCCACAGCTGTCTGGGAATGTGGACCTTGTCAGCTAGAGTTGCACAGCGAGCCGGTTGGAAGCCCAGACAACTTAACGTGTGGTTCAAAGTTATCATCTCAATAGATCAGCAGGCACAATAGACTTCAGCAGCAAAGCAACCACCTGACAAGACATATAGTGCTGTGTGTACCTTACCACACAGTCTAGGCTTGTTCACCAGCTGCTTGCCAAGAGGCAAATAACTATTGATCTATTTGCATGTCTGTCTATCTATCACATCTCAAATTGTAGATTAAGAACAAGAGAGGTAGGAAACCATAAATCAGCCTTCCCGAAGCCTCGCAGGTGGAGGGAAGATGTGGCACATTGAAGAGTATTGGATTTGGGATTGGGCAGAATAATAATAATAATAATAAAATAATAATCGTTGCATCTGATATAGCGCTTTTCACATCTTCGAGATGTCTCAAAGCGCTTCGCAGAATATACTGTAAAGTAAATTGAGGTTTGGCCCTGACCTGCCTGGATTTGAACACAGGTCTCGCGCTTATAAGGCGAGTGCTCTAACCACTGAACTGCTGGTGTTAAGATCTGTGGGATTTTACCAAGTGATTTTATTTTTTGGTTTCCGACGCTGCTGCAAATTGACTACCCCGAATACAGAATAATAAATAGCTCACAAGCAATTGCAAAGCAGCGATTCAGTCAAGGCCCAAACTGGGCTTTGCGGCTCGGGGTTTAATACGTGCAATCACAAATAATGATCTGCAGTCAGCATTGAGTAGCCGAGGCCAAGGTGGAGAGGTACCGTTAACTTGGTTACAGTGAGAGATCAGCTCCCTGCCTTGGGAGATTGGAAGAGAGGTTCAGATCGATTCAGTATTGACTTGTTCAAGTTAAGGCTTTGTTCACGATAGGGGCACCCACAGAAAACACCATCATTCCACTTTACAATATATCCTCAACCACGTAATGAGACTCTATATTAAATGCAAGGATAATTATTATTATTATTATTATCCAGGATGGCAATGTTCAGCAACACTGAGAAGATCAGAGCCACAGAACAGGTTCCGCCAGAGTGTGTAAAGCAGAGTGGTGGAGTTATCCTGGTGCCCAGCAAATGTCCCTCCCTCATCCAAGCTCATCAAACCAGGACTGTTTCATTAGTGGACCATTCATCTTATTGTTGTCGGGAATGTCACTTCTGTGGATAAGTCACAACATTTCAAAGTAAATCATTGTGTGATCTGCTCCCAGACATTTTAAGTTACATTCTCCCCTTTTCCTGTTAATGCAGCTAGCAGAGACAGAGAGAGGGAGAGAGAGGTTTTCAGGACTCTCTGTTTCTCTGCTTCTATCTGTCTGGCTGGGAGAAAGCGAGTGAAATTCTGCGTGAAACAATCTGCATTCACTGCCACGCCAGCTGATTTAAATAGTTTCATCAGTCCGGGCTGAAAATAATTGTGGTTTGATTAGCAGGACTGCTGCATGTAATTGAAAACTAATTAGAGCCTTGCCAACGCTCTGGGCTTCCTCGGAGGCTTTGAGTTTTCAGACGGTGTCTGGGCCCATGGAATCTCACCCGCAGTTACCAATCGCCAGGCACTGTGATAACCTGGACAACACATGTCCTCCCATTCGTACCCAAATCGCACAAGCCTGCAGATGCTGGAAGTCTGAAACAAAAACATGAGTGACTGGGTCAGCAAGTCAGGCAGCATCTTTCGGGGAAAGGAAAGGAAAGTGAGTCAACGTTTCGGGTCCACCACCCTTTGTGGCCTCATTTTTCCTTTCTCCATAGATGTCGCTGCGACGTCTTTTTTGGGTGTCCGTTCGTACCCATTAGCTGTGTGGGCTGGTGCTATAATAATGATACTATTACAGTGTACTAATAATAATCCTTGCATTTGATACAGTGCCTCATTGAGTTGTTATGACGTCTCAGAGCGCTTCACAGAATATACTGTAAAGTGAATTGACTGTATATTTTGTGGGTGAAACACGGCAGCCAATGGCGATTGTAATTGCAGCAGTGTCCCACAAGCAGTTGCGGATTGAAGTGACCCAATCTTTTCCAAGGAATTGAAATTGACTGCCAACCGGGTTCCTGTTTACTGCTGGGTAAACAGGCATGCGGATTAAGGCAACTTGCCCAAGGCTCCAACTTTACACCAACTTTGCCCTGCTGGGAATTGAACCCAGGTCTCTCGCTTGCGAGGCGAATGTTCAAACCACTGAGCAAAAGGATTCCACTGTTACACAGTGTGCGTGTGTGTGTGTGTGTGTGCGCGCGTGTATAAAGGATTACAGCTGGGTGGGTAGGTGCCCCGCAGTGAACCAGCTGTGGAAACCAGGCAATTCCATCCAATTCACTGTATCCCGAGCCTGTATCCCAGCGTCCACTCTATAAACAGTTCAGAATAGACTATAAAGTGCATTCTAAAGTGCGTTCAGCAGATGGTAATTTCTCACAACGTTATTGATTGTGAGGCTTTTGCCCCTCTGGCTGATTGTGTCGTAGCATTTCATTAACTTTGTTCATTTTTCATCTACGCAAGCGGTGGGGGTGGGGTGGGGAGGGGGTGGGATGTGGGCGAGATTTCCCGAAACGGTGAGGCGTCCGTGTGCACAGGACACGGTCGAGAGGGAGAACGGGAGCCGGAGAGCGCTGACAGAGACTGACGGAATAGATTGATTGAGCTCGTGTGTTTGCGAGGGCGCGGGCGGGCAGCCGGCCCGCTGGTATCCGTCACAAATAAAAGGCAGCGAAACAGCTGTAGAATTGGCCTCTACATTTACATAACTTAAAAGATGTCACTGGAATGACAGCTGCGAGGCACCGCTTTGCATGAAATAACAAGGTCCTAATGGCTTTGGTGTTGCATTAGCGAGGACGGGGTCCATAAAACCGGCTCGATGCTTTGTGGACCTCCCAGCCTCCTCTGCAGCCGAGGTCTCACTCGATGGCCATTATCTTTTGCTTTTGTGAGAGACAAGAGCCCCCAGAGCAGCCGTTCTCAGCTCCAAGAAGGGCTTTGCAGCTGGCAATAGCCTGCTGCTCCTTGTTTACTTTGTGATCTCTAAAGAGATTGAAGAAAGATCTATGTGTTTATCCTCACCACTGACCTGGGCGAGGACGGATGGATGAACGATGAACGTGTCTGTAACAAGCTGTAAGGGTTGGGGGTGTGGGGGGGGGTGGTGGGGTGGGGAGTTTGTCTTTAGCTTCTGACCTTAGCTTCTCATATACGATCGAACGTATATAATAACTTTAGTTATGAACGGGCAAGAATCTTGATCAGGAATTGAGAGAAGCTTAGATGTACCTCGAGAATCTAGAGGCTTGATGCCAGAGATCAGAAGAACCACATCAATATCACACTGTTCAAATTATAGCACAGAATAAATGTAAGGTGATCCAAGCTGGACGAACAGCGAGTGGGAAGCTTAACCAGATAGTTTTTGCTTTGGCAAACTGCAGGGCTTCAGCTGGTTAAACCAATGCATGTTCTGGGGTTAGAGCACTCGCCTTACAAGTGTGAGATCTGTGTTCGAAACCAGGCAGGTCAGGGCGAAACCTTGGGCAAGTTTCCGTTCTCTGCGCACACACACACACGCGCACACCTAATAATAATCCCTCAAAAAAAAACAATGATAAAATTGGTTATTTCAATCCACGACTGTTTGTGGGGGACACTACTGTGCACAATTGGCTGCCGCGTTTCGCCCACAAAATTACAGTCATTCTGTGAAGCGCTTTGAAACATTTAGAAGACCTGAAAAGCACTGTATCAAATGCAAGGATCATTATTATTACTATTATTAGTGGTAGTATTAGTATTATTATTCCCAAGCCTTGACTCCGCTTAATACTTTTCCCGAATGCCACCAAGAGAGAGTATGTGTTTCATTCGAGTCATGGGGTAATTTCCTTGTGTGGGTGGCATATATATATGTGTGGAGCTCGATCTGGTTTGGATACTCTTAAGCATGGTGATGGGCTTCCGTGTGTATTAAGAAAGAAGCAAATTCACTGTCTCAGACACAAACTAACAGTAGACAGATGTTGACTCACGTCAGGCTCTCCTTGTAATCAGAGATAGCCAGATTAAAGTGGAGAATGGATTGCAATAGAGTATTGTTCATGGGAATGGTTGTGACCGCCCAGTATTTCTGTCCAGTACAGTAGTAATAACACAGTCTGAAGAATTTGCAGCTGACAACTCACACCACAGTTTTGTCCCTCTCGCCAACGCACCTCGTGTGACATTCTTTTCTTCTCTCCAGCTTTCTGTCAGGTGGTATCTTAGCTGGCTCAGCAATCAGAAGATGGTTTATTGTTATTATATTATATTATTATTGCAGGATCAAGCTTCACTTGAGGACTTGAGTTTCTACATTTTCAGCCTTTTAGATAAAGTGGCGCAATTGGCTCCCAAGTGAGTTTCGCCCGCAAAATACACAGTTCGCTTTGCTGTATATTCTGTCAGACGTGACCACATGATAAGGCACTGTATCAAATGCAAGCATTATTAAATATTAATATATGTTGAACTGAGATCCACACCGTGTCTGTCTGTTCAGTTGGACATTAAAGATCCTGTGACAGTATTGGTAAAGGGGAAAGGCGTTTCCCCCAATGCCTCAACCCGGCCAACAATGAATTCAATCATTCACTTTATGGCTGGGTTTGGACTCTTGCTGTACACAAAATGGCCTTGCGTTCAAAAACAGTGACTGCGTTGACAGTAATTACTGTAAAGCACTTTGAGCACTGATAATGCGCTATTAAAATGCAAATTGTTTTTCTTTTATGGGCAAATTAAAAAATGAGTGGTGTTCGAGTCATACCTATGTGTTTTTCTTCTAACTTTTACTTTTACACCAGCACAACATCCTTTAACGGTCTCCCAACAACCAAAAAGAATCTCTCAATCCTCAGTCTTACTGTGTCTAATAAAGCGTGAAATAGCCTTCCTTTGTAACCATCTTACAGTTAAAAATTGATTCTTTAATGCTGTAACTGTGAGGTACGGGGAGACGGGGTTGGGGAGGAGGGGTAGGGATTGAGGAAAGAATGGGACATCTGAATTTGAAAGAGAGTAAAAAAATTTTTTAGGATTATGTACCTGTGATTCATTAATTGAGGCTTTTCTCTCATCATGATTTCTTTGATATCTAAAAACGCCCCTTCTCCCCTGATGACTTGTGAGTTTGATTGATAGACCTTTGAGAACTTTTTTTTATTAAATCTTAAGATGAACATAATTTATGTAACCACAGGGGGTTCAGCAACGAAACCTTCAGAAGTCAGAAACATTTTAATAGAATATCGTCAAACTGGCTCTATAGATTTCCATGTGCGTTGATGTACAAGGGAGCACAAGGGCTTGCGAGTCTTGTATACATACCATTGGCGGAGATATTTGCTGTGTCTGGCATGTTCAGAAAAATAATTATTGCCTTTGACATACTGTACTACCAATAACATCAAAATATCTCCGGGATTACTTTACAATATATACCTGGGAAGCGCTTTTGCGACATGTCAATGACGTGATACAGCTCCTATCAAAGGCAAGGATGATTATTATTATTTGTTTGTCTGTAAATACATAGTCAATACATTTGACAGAATTTAACTGTGTAGGTGCTCTATCAAATGCAGTTATTAATGAATATTAATGGGTGTGTATGTATGTGTGTGAAGGGGTGGAGTGATGGTGGGGGGGTGAGGGGGGAGGACTGGCCTGCAATATAATTTACACCTAAACCTGCGCAGAATGAGCCTAGTTTTCTTTCTGATTCTATGTCTGTGGAGATTGGCATCCCTGGATCATAGCATCTGATTCAGAAGCGGTTTGTTGGAGTGACCTGTAAATCCACTCGCCCAAAGGACCGTCCCTTCACCGGATTAAATGCTTTTAGTTCTAAGCTTTCTGCCACGGGCAGGAGGAACAAACCTCACAGTAAACATCATGTGTGCAGATCCGAGCTCCTCCACAGAGCCAGAGACGTGACCTTTATCAGGGAACTCAGCACCAAACCATGCAGTCAGCAGAGAATTCTCAAACTTTATCCAGCAAGTAGGGTTCAAAACCCAAACTTTCAGCAAAAATAACATCAAAGTCCCCGTAACGTATAATGTGCGGTGGGTATAGGTTAATATTTCATAAGACACCTGACTGTCTTGTTTTCATTTCCTATCAATGTCAATCTGAAACCATAAATAATTAGGTCCCTCAACTGTCTTCGTTGCCTTTCCAGTCTGAAAACCCCCCTTCAGCTTTTGAAGCTGTGACTAAATGGTGGTGGCCATTAGTTAGTGTGTCACCAATTTGATTTGGGTTTTCAATTAAACTTACAGTTTTGGGGATGTTTCAAATCTGCTGCCAGTTGGGCTGAGCAAAAGGGTCAATAGGATCACAGCAAAGGTCTCAAAAGATCAGGGCATCAGAAGCATCCATGCATTGGATCCAATGCTTCCTTCACACTGTGAGCTAGTTTTTGCTGGAGTGACTGTCTACCAATGTAGCAGCAGCCTATGGACATTCCTTGATTCTTTTTCTGGTGTGTGTGGATGAGGAAAAAATGGACGAGGGACTCCAGCAAAACATCTACAGGAGAAGGAATCTTGGTTTTAACGCTTCATCCAAATTGGTGGTGTCAAAACAGGATTGGGAGAGAGACCTGGAAACCATAGGTCCTTAGCTCAGGCTAGGGAGAGAAATGAAATGAAAGTGGGGGCAAGTGAGAATCTGGGTGACAGAATCATTTAGAACAACATCTAATCCTTCCACTCTTGGACCAGGAGTTGGGGGGTGGAATCCAGCCTAGACTGATGGGTTGTAGAATTTATAATAACAATAAATAATAATAAAAAATAATCCTTGCATTCTGATGCAGCCCCTTATTACTTTGTCAAGTGTTTCTCAAGCATATCCTGGCTATTTGAACCGGTAAAATTCCAGAGTAAAATACATTTTAAGCATTTTTTGTGCTCGATAGAAACATTGACAACAACAACAACAACAGCAGCAGCAACAAAATAGGTTGAAACAGGCCCATTCTGTACATATTGCGAATTAAAAGGATTTGAACACATTTAGATTTGGCCCCTGCTCAATGGACTGTTCTCTCCTGTGAATTCCAAATAGCCCAATAAAAAAAAAGTCCATTAATGCTGGTCCTGCGGAATCTCATCTGATTGAAAAAGCCAGTGGTCTGGAATCTTCGAGAATACCGAGTTACAGATTGTGGTAGCCAGAGTGAAAATCAATAACGGTGGCTACAGAGAGCAGAGAATACGCTCTGGGCATTAACCAGCCCCGAAAAACCCTGAGAAACACACCACCGCCTTTGCCGAGAGATTGAAAGCTTGCATCAGGATATATCCGCAAACCGGGTAAAAAAAAAAGCACGAGAGCAAATTATATTGACAGAGCGAGCGGCTTTCACGTTGGGAGTACGTCCCAAAGCGCGTCAGAGCACAGCTCAGTCACTGTTCCTCACAGTGACAAGCTGAGACCAAACACAAAGCACATATAAAAAATCATTACTTCACACAAAAAAGGGATTATCATCCTGAAATCTGCGTGGTAACATTTGGAGGTGGATTAACAATGTTGATCTGGGAGCGTCAGGCACACATAACCAGAATCGTGCTCTACTCAAATCACAATTGTGTATTTTACTTGGCCAAGAAATTCTATCCACTAGAGTCTCGTTTGTGAGATTCCTGAAAGGGTTTTGTATAACTAACGGAATCGGCAGGTATTCAGATGTTGACATATAAAGTAAGGAAGGCTGATGAAGTGAAATTGTGTGCTGTTTGTGCTGTCTCTTCCCCCGTTGTGTATGGCACAAGAACATGAATCTTTTCAAGCTCTTACAAAGTTATTGCCAAATTCTTAATAATAATCATTATTTGATTACAGTGCTCAACCCATCACTGTTAATGGGACGCTGCTGTGTGCAATTGGCTACCGTATTTCAGCCACAAGATATGCAGTCAATTCATTTTAAAATATATATTCTGTGAAGCTCTTTGAGGCGTCTTAAATGATGTGATAAAGCACTATATCAAATGCAAGGAATATTCTTGTTGTTATTATTAATATTATCTTCTTACTCCTCCAACCTCTGCATCTTCTCCAAATCCATTCACCTCCTCCTAGGACTTGTTTATGCTCCCACTCCCACTCTTTGCAATTCTCTCCTCCAAATCCCTTCGCTTTGATTCCAGCCTTCAAAACTTTTGGGGTCTTTGGCCAACAACCTCAACCCCTTTCCAATATTCTTTGATAAGCTTCTTGTCCTGTCTCCACTCTGTATTTTGATCTACTAATTTCTGTCAAGCGCTTTGAGACCTTATCCTATTTGCATTACACTATACAATTTTAAGGTGCCTTTCATGTTGGGAGGATGTCCCAAAGTGCGTAAAAGGCCATATATTGTGTAATTGTAATTGTGCAATTCAACCACGTGGGACATTGGCCCTTTTTTGTGGGTTGCAAGCACACACAGGAAGGCTGCTGTATACTTGCTTCAGAGCGATGTTTCATTCAGCGTTTAGAGAGATTGAAATGCAGCCCACACAATGTAGAGAAGCCTGAAGATCTTTGGGAGAGCTGTACATTGCCAAGAAAGGATGAGAGTATTGGAAGAAGAGAAGCAAGATGGCTGTGTCACCAAGATTCTGAGCTGTTAATATTGATTAACCAGCCTTAACAATGCAGAAACGTGGTCTGAGGATGGGGTGATGTGCTGTGTTGGTGGAGGAGGGGGAAGATGTAATGTGGTTTAACCACCAACTCCACCCGTTACAAATGAGCGGGTGGTATCGGTTAAACCACATTGCACCTCGCGCAGGAAGAAGGCAGCTGTGGTTTATTGCAAATTACAGAAGACCTGGTCGTTTCACTTGCCAGTTGGAAACCTGCCCTGAGCACAGCTCCCTTTGCGATGACCGTGTATTCTCAGTGCCGGTTGCACAAGGCGCTCAGTGTGTACACCCGCCCAGGAAATCAGTGCACAACTATTGTCGGGAGTGAAAATAGAAGCCGCTGGTAACACCTAGGCAACCTATAGGGAGAGAGGGAAATTACGACATTACATTTATAGAGTACCTTTCACGCGGGAGGACGTCCCAAGGCGCTGAACAGTCAGATCGGGACCCAAGCAAGGGGGAGGGGTAGGGTAGGGTGACGGGAGGGTCAGAGTTGAGAGTTGGTAGGGCAGCAGAAGGCACGGTCAAAGGGAAGGGTCTTGAGAGCGGCCTTGAAGGAGGAGAGGGAGTGAGCGAGGCGAAAGATCTGTGGGATGGAGTTCGCGAGTTAACATCTCAGGTTGAAGACCTTTCGGCAGAAATTTTTATCCAGAGTCTCAGCTGTTTGACTGTCGGAGCCTGTGTGTCAGTTTGGGATTAATCACGCTCAAACAATGTGCTTCTCTACCTCCCCCTCTCTTACCTGCTTCCACACAGGAGGGTGCGTATGCATGTTTGTATTCCATTCTTGACCTGAGAAACCTCCCCTTTTTTAACTCTACTCTTGCTTTCAATCAGTCCAACCGTCTGTCTGAAATCTGGATCAAATTCTGCTATGGAGCTCCTGTAGCTCAGTGGTTAGAGCACTCGCCTTACAAGTGTGAGACCCGGGTTCGAATCCAGGCAGATCAGGGCGAAACTTTGGGCAAGTTTCCTTACTCCACACACACACACATACACATGCGCCTAATAATAATCCATCCAAAAAACCCCACAATAATAAAAATTGGTCATTTCAATCCATGGGGATTTGTGGGACGCTGCTGTGCACAATTGGCCGCCGCATGTCGCCCACAAACATAAAGTCAATTCACTTTACAGTACATTCTGTGAAGCACTTTGAGACGTCTGGAAGACATGAAAAGCGCTATATCAAATGCAACGATTATTATTATTTTCCTTTGATACCCAAATTGGAATGGGTGCGTGTGCGTGGTGTGTGTGGGTGTGTGGAGGGGGTGGGAAATGGACAGACAGATTAGAGAAGAATATGGTAGGCGCTCATTTCAATTGTAATTAGAATGCAACATCATGCGATTGAGTGTCGATTTGCTTGCCGGGCGCCCACCTGGAAAGGTGTCGCTTGTACAGAGATTCCCGGGAAGATCTGTGGTGGTCCTGTCAAAAAATCTGTCAGGGTGTAAGTGGGGCCCAGCACCAAGCGTGAACGCAACCAAGTGAATCCAGACACAGTATTGACGTTCACACTGTTCCTTTAGCAAAACGCCACACCAGATTTCCTGAGCCGCTCAGTGATATTCCCAAGACCATTTGTATCCCTCATCCCTTGGGGTGAAATGTGACAGGCAGCATTTATTCAAGAGCTGCGGACAGATAACTTGTCTCAGCATTTAATAAACTACTTATTGCAAGAACATTCACTTAAGCCAGATAAAAAAAAACCTTATAGATGGCCTATAAAAATGATTATTTAAAAAAAAATTCATTACTTTCGCACGTCGTAAGTTAAAAGTAATTCAAAGTATTAATGCGAAGTTCAACATGATCTGACAAAATGATACCTTACTTGCGTTTTTGTGCTATTTTCGACGCGGCTCTAATTCCCACAATGTATAGCCCTGCTGATCCGCAGAAGATTGACAATTTGAGGTTGCGTTCTTTATCATTTAACTTTTTTCTCCACTAATTTCCTTCTCCTTCTGGTCTCTCTGCGAAGTGTTTGACATTTTCCTTCCTGTAGCACCGAGTCCCTCAGCATATTTGTTGGAGCACTCACCGGCAAGAGTATTCTCGAGGATTCCTAGGCAGGTTGAAAGATTTGGCAAGTTTCCTTATCCCACACTCCTCTGTTTACCTAGCAGTAGGTAGGAACCCGGTTGTTAGTTGATTGGCGGGATACTTTCAGTGGGGTAATAATTATTTGGTCACTCAATCCAAGACTGTTTGTGTGACACTGCTGTGCGCAATTGGCTGCTGCATTTCACCTCCACAATATACAGTCGATTCACTTTACAGTATCCCGTGAAGCGCTTCTTGAAGATGTCTTGAAGACGTGGTCAGGCTATGCAAAATGTAAGGATTATTATTGTTGTTATTTACTCCTCATCCAAGAGGTACTCTGGATTACTGACCGTGAGGTTAACGGGCTAGTGAACCACGTGAGGAGAGGGCATTGTACTCGAGAAAGAGAGAGAGAGAGAGAGAGAGGAAAAGGTTTTGGAGGGTTTGGAGAATCAGTGGGGAATTGGGATCAGGATAGATGGCTTCATTAGAGGAGTACAAACCTACGCAAGCAACAATGGTTTGAATAAGCCGAGCTTTGAGAAGTCTCAAAGACCTGACAAGGCTCAGTGTCAAATACAAGGATTATTAATACTACTATTATTATGTTATTATTCTCCTGTGTGGCAGTTTCTCTGGTTCCAGCTTCTCTTCAGTCCTTTTAGTTGTGATTGTGGTGATTTCCTTGAAGCTTTACCTGCTACAAAACGGTGACATCATCTGCCTAATTTACAAAGCAGGCCGAGAAAGCTCTCTCTGCACTTTTGCTTTTCCAGCCGTCCGCCTTTCTCCTCTCGTCGCTTCACATGTGAGCCGGAATGCTCAAGAGATGACGCTGACTCCATTCTCTCCGCTAATTCCCTCTGCCCCCACACTCTGTAACTCCATCCCGCAATCCCTTCGCCTCGCTTCCTCCCTATCCTCCTTCAAGGCCAGTCTCGAGACCTTCCTTTTCGACCGTGCCTTCTGCTGCCCTCCTAACACTCTCCCCTTTCCTACTCTCCTTCCCCCTACTCCTACCCCTACCCTTCCCCCCCAGCTCAGGTCCCGAGCTAACTGTTCAGCGCCTTGGGACGTCCTCCCGATGTGAAAGGTGCTCTATAAATGTAATTTTGTTGTTGTTGTGTGACGTGAATTAAGAAGAACTCCATTGATTTCAGAACACCTTGAAGTTGTTTGTGAAACCCCCCCCATCCCCACCTCCTTTTTTTTTAAAAAAGAAAAAATTATTACAATTGATTGAAAGAAAGCGTCTTTCAAAGAGTATCTTTTTTGCGCAGTCTGGCCTCTCCAGCACTAAACCACGGCTGGCTTTCTTTCCCATTGGATATCCCTTACCATCGACAATAGAGCTAAGGTTATATGGGAGTCTTCCATTAGCAGCTCACACTATTCTGTGTGAAAGCATTTCTCCAGCGCTTCACAATCACTGTCATTTTGCAAAGATTTCCTTGTGTTTAAATTTTTTTTTCCGTGGGTTTTCATGGAGAAAAATTTAGGAGAGAATTTCCTATTTTTAACAGAGCGTTGTTCAAAACCAACTTCCTTCCTTCCTTCCTTCCTTCCTTCCTTCCTTCCTTCCTTCCTTCCTTCCTTCCTTCCTTCCTTCCTTCCTTCCTTCCTTCCTTCCTTCCTTCCTTCCTTCCTTCCTTCCTTCCTTCCTTCCTTCCCTCCTTCCTTCCTTCCTTGCCCCATAGTGACATCCATGTCACCCAAATTGGTTAGTGTATGAAATTACTGTGTGAGAGAAATCTGTGGAATAATAAAAGGGTTTAGGATGTTGCATTTGATTCAGTGTTTGTCCTGTTGAAATGTCTTAAAGTGCGCTTGACGAGCAACTGCTGGCTCGCGCAGTGACTGTTTGTTGGCAGATTCTTTTTCGCAAAGCGAGATCTATCCTTTTATAATATGGATGGAATTGCTTTGGCAATGCCATGATAAGGCGCGATATCAAATGAGAGGATTATTAGTTTGCTTATTATTATTATCAAATGGGGCAAATGTGTTTTATTGGGGGAGAGAGGGTTGCGTTAGTGAGATTACTTAAAACTCGCCCTCCGCAAAGTTGCGTGAGGTAGGTAACGGAGTTTGTTTTGCCAGAAGGAAGAGAAACTTTTGAGCGGAGACCGGAGGAGGACAAAGGGAAATCATTGAGGAGAGAGAAAATGATCAGGAGTGCAAAGATGTGAACACAAATTGTTCAGAGGCCAGAGGATTAGATTGTTGCCGCCACATAACCGACACGCTCCATTTAGTTTTTGTGAAGTTATTCTTAACGGTGAAACGGTGGTGGAATCCAGGCTTGATTTCACATTAAATTACATGGCTTTTGCAATCACTGTTTAATGGCGCTAGGAATGTGGTCGATATTCCTTCAAGATCATTTGGGTTGAATTTTTCTACATGGGGCACCCCCACTTCCAAACTGAATTCGGTCATTTTATAAGTTCATGTTGGGAGAGATGAGGTTGATGTAGGAGGGAGGGAGGAGTGGGGGTGAGTGGGGTGGGGGGGATGGGGGTTGAATCTGTGTACTTGTGCTTTTGAAAGTGATAATAAATATGAAAAATATAGAAATGCAGGTTGTTGTGTTCATAGGGTGCTATACGTTTCACCCACAAATATACAGTCACTTTACTTTACAGTACATTCTGTGAAGCGCTTTGAGACGTCGATAAGATGTGAAAAGCCGCTATATATCAAATGCCAGGATTATTATTATTATTATTATTTTTTAGATGAATTCCATCAGTGTGAGATCCTATTTGGGGTTTCTCGTTTTGTTGTTGTGACATGATTTGCTGGTTTAAAGTTAGATTTAAACCCATCTTTCTCTCTTTAAGGTCTGAGGGAGACTGGGCTTATTATTTGTTTCTTTCACACTGGTCCACTGTGGACTCGTCTCTCCGCTGCCTAAAGCTAGCCTTTAGAAAGGTCACACACTGGTGATTAATTGGATGCAAGTCTCAGAAAAGCGTGTAATCAGTGGCATCTGATTCTGTTTGTAGTAGATTTTTTTTTCAGTGATCGCAAATACGGTTAAACAAGAAATATATCTGGCTGCTTTTTCCAAGCTTCGTAATTGACATTCGCATCCAGGACTGTGAGAGTTGATGGTCCATGGTGTCAGTCCTCAAGTGTGTATCCCGAGACGCATTCCTGCCCATCCCCCCCTCCTCCCCCCTGATTCCCTCCACCCCCCCCCACCACACCACCCTAACCCCTCCCCTCCCTGGCTAGTTCTTCTTTCCCAATGCCAGGCACCTTGCCTTCCTTTAATTGACTTCATAAGCTCTCACAATGCAAAGTATGAGATGTTTCAGTGACGTGATAAGCTGCCATATCAAATCAAATGCAAGGATTATTAAACTGGAGTATTAATGTACTCAGCAATATAAATCCCTTGGCTAAAATAGTCAAAGTGGACCATTCCCCTCTCAGAACTTCTTGTTGATACTGTAATTGGTTAAACCCAGAGTTGGGCCTCAAGTAGCAACTTGTGAATGACTAGGGAGCAGTAAGAAGACATTGTTAAGACATTGGTCAAAGCTACAGTTAAAAAGTTGTTTTTAAGTGCTTTCTGAAGGCTTAGAGATGGGGAGCGAGGCAAAGCCATTTTGACCACAGTTCCAGAGAGCAGGGGTGTCGTGACTGAAGGCTGGGCTACCGATGGTGGGGTAGGAGACTGAGGGACAATTGTTAGATAAGAATTGGAGGAGCGAAGGGTATGAGAAAGAGAGCCAGCTCGGAGGAGACTGCAAAGATTAGGAAGAGGACAGGGATTTGAAGGTAGGAATAAGGATCTTTAAATCGATCATCTGCTAAGGTTGCTGAGGAAGGGACAACCAACAATCAAGTCAGCACAGGAAACAGTGCTACTTGTCCACTGCAGTACTGTGGGAAGAAACGAGAGGAACTTAATCGAACGCCATTTTATCTGGAACACAAAGTACAGAGTGTACCTGGTCTCAGACTTGTACGATTAAACTTTGCTGGGGCAGGAGAGGGTTGGCAGAGTTGAGATTGCTGAAGTTGGCATTAAATTAACCGGAAAACTGTAATACTGTAATAATAATCCCTGCATTTGATATAGCGCTTTTCTAGACATCTTCTAGACACCTCAAAGTGCTTCACGGAATATACTGTGAAGCAAATTGACTATTTTTTCTGGGCGAAACAGCAATGTTAGTAAACCGCAGTTCGTTACACAAGATGTTAAAACTATCAGCGTTGTGTAATCAGCCTGAACAACGGAGTCATTTTTTTAATATACCGTAGTTGACCACATTAGTTGGTTGGTTTCGGAGACTGGTGCAGTGTAGGAAAACACTATTAGAAATCTTTGTAAATGACTTCTCATCCTGTGTGAATGACCTTGCTGACCAGGAATGGAACCATTTTCTTTCCTTTTCCCTCTCCCCGTCTATATAGGAATGAGAATCCCTGCAGTCGGCACGGTGCCTTGTAACGTCGTTGAGACATCTCAAAGCGCTTCACGGAGTATATTGTAAAGTGTACTGATGTGTATTTTGTGGGCCAATTGGGCATAGCAGTATCCTTCAAACAGTCATGGGTTGAGTGACAGGTTTATTTATTTACTCAATTATTTATTTATTCGGGATTGTTAGCCCCAGAAAGTGATCCAACAGCCGACTAATAACTGGGCTTCTACTTGAAGCGAGGTAAACAGAAGCGTGAGGAGAAAGGAAACTCGCCTAAGTTTTCGCCCCGTGCCAGAACCGAACCCGGGTCCTCTCGTTTGCGAGGAGAGTGCTCTCAACCGCTGAGCTACAGCATGTGATGGCCAACATTGCCTTCCAGGCAGAGGGCAACAAGTGAAGTGCTAACTTCAAAATCACCCACACTTTACCCTTTCTCTGTGTCCTCTCCCCGCTCCCCCACTCGCCCCCCCCACCCCCCGGGGCCGGCTTTCTGATACCAGCTGAGATCGAGATTGCCTTTCTTGCTCCCTGTGAACCCAACTTTCCCAGTGAGAAAGACAGCTGATCTCTTCTCCACCCGCGCAATCTGGTTTGTTCTCGCGGCACATCCCCCCTGTGTGGAATGAGGTTTTATTCATTGAAGTCTCCGTGCCTGGGAATTCCCAGCAGGATAACTGCACCTGACAAGAACTTTACATTTCCCGCTGACACATTACCACAGTGACACGGCCTCATCCGATTTGAGCCCAGCCATTGTTCAGAGGTTTGATTGTCATTCAATTACAGATAACCTTCATTACGTTCCCTTATCGCTGATGGCAGTCTGTGTTTAATATTATCTCCAGCCTTGTTACTGACTGTACTAAAGGATATTTGCTCAGCCTGATGATGTGCTTGTTTGGTATTTTGCTTCTGTCATGCTTATTAAATCGAGGGGAGGACGAGAACTGAAGGATGGATTTTTTTTCCATATTTATTCTTTCGTCCTCGAGTTGCTGTGCGTTGTGGCGTGCTGCAGGTCACCAGAAATCGTCCTTTCCATTACCCTGCCAATGTGACTCCAGCAAATCCCAATCTCATCAGAGCCTTTCCACCTCAGCAAACTGAGATCCCATCCCCTCCCATCCACAGCCGTGACCCTCAAAAGCTAAAGCTACTCATATTGCTGCCTTAATTCCAGGCAGCTCTGTCCTTGGCAGCCTCTCTTCTATTTACTCTGTTACGTGGAGCCTTGACTTCAGAAGCGTCATTCACTTGTAACCTTCAATCATTTGTTTCCTTGATCTTCAAAAGATAACATCCTCCGGGAGGCTCTGCTGGTTTCTCCTGGGGCTGGAGGCCAAAGGGTGTTTGTTGGGCTTGATACCTTAGGGGGTCCATTAAGCTGTTCCCCCTTTTGTTTTTGGTGAAACGAGTAACTGTGTCTCGAAAATTCTCCTCCTTGTGGGCTTCAATTTGAGGAAATCGGACTGGGAAAAGCCAGCCCTCTCTAGTCTATCCAGCCTCGTTGATATGGTTGTTCTGCTTACCAATGAGACAGAGAGGTTTTGAGCCGAAGTCCCAAAGGCTTGATTGAGTGTTCCTCGCTGAAATAGACACGCGGTTATGATTATCTTTATATTTATGAGACTCAGGAATCTGAAAGGAGAACGCAGTTCAGGCTTTCGAGCCAGTTGTTTAGCCTGGTAGTGGATGTATACAGACAATATAATAATAATCATCCGTGTATTTGAGATAGCGCCTTATCACATCTTGGCGATGTCTCAAAGCGCTTTGCAGAATATACTGTAAAGTGAATTGATTGTATAGTATTTTGTGGGCGAGATGTCGGAGAGAAATTGGTGGAGTCAACAATGTGATGACTCTGAAACAAAAACAAAAGTTGCTGGGGAAACTCAGCAGGTCAGGCAGCATCCATGGAGAGAGGAAAAAGAGTCAGTTTCGGGTCAACAACCCTTCGTCAGAACTGGGGCTTTAAAGCGAAAAGTTGACTCTTTTTCCTTTCTCCATGGATGCTGCCTGACCTGCTAAGTTTCCCCAGCAACTTTTGGTTTTTTTTCAGATTCCCAGCATCCGTAGTATTTTGTGTTTTGTTTATGTGATGACTCTGATTGTTCTTCAGTTCCTGCCTGCTTTGCACTCACACTTTCTTGCAAAGCTATCGGGCCATCCACTTGCATTGACCTCAATTGCTCTCCCCCCACTCCCCCGGTATAATGTTGTGTTGTTTATGATGCTTCTAGCTGTTGTGTGCCTGTTTCTCAATCATTTAGCCACCAATGGGTAAGGAAGTGCAGTGTTTTTTCTGTGTCACTAAGAGATTTAGTGTCGTACATTCTAATTGAAGGCATTTCTTACTAAGAACATGAGAATTAGGAGCAGGATTAGGCCATTCGGCCCCTCGAGCCTGCCCCGCCATTTGATAAGATCATGGATGATCTTCTGACCTAACTCTAATTACCTGCCCTATCCCCATATCCCCTAATCCCTCTATTTAAAAAAAATCTGTCAGTCTCAGCCTTGAAAATGTTCTGAGCATCTACAGCCTTGTGGGGTACTAAGAAATGTACTATATATAAAGTCGCACCAATTGTGTTGATAAATACTGTCACTTTGACCTGGTTTGACCTAAACTTCACTAAATCCATGCATTTGATATAGAGTCTTATCGTGCAGTTGAGACATCTCATAGAGTACACTGTACAGTGGATTGGCTATATATTTTGTGGGCAAAATTTGTGAGTAATCATTAGCAACTGTAGTGACTATTTGTATATGGAAGCAACAAAATGTATTGTTAGTTTGACCAGCACCACATCAATAGGCTGTGAGTTTAGCTGATAAAACGTCACCGCATTTGATAGTTAATTAACCTTGAAGCGTTTGAGATGTTTCAATGAACTTACAAAAATGCAAGGACTTTCTCTTCGCGTTGCAATGATGAGTATTTTGGTTGAAGGAAAATGGGCAGTATGAATGGTGAGTTACCGGTGATAATGGGATCTAACTCGGTCAATGTAGACAACAGAATCACATGCTTCACAATCTGCCAGACTCGCTAGCTTCTGAATAATGAAACTGCAACAAAACTATTTTCTGTTCCAGCCTGTACAGACACTTGGAGGGTGTGATAGGGACTGCTACTTAAAATTAAATAATTATAAACCTTGCATTTGATACAATGCCTTATCACAGTCTTCTGGATGCCTCAAAGCGCTTCACAGAATATACTTTATATACAGTAAAGTGAATTGACTGTATATTTGTGGGCGAAACGTGGCAGCCAATTAATTGCGCATAGCAGTGACCCCACAAATAGTCAAGCATTGAAATGACCAATTTTTATTATTGTGTGTTTTTTTTGGACAGATTATTATTAGGCGTGTGCGCGTGTGCGTGTGTGTGGAGTAACGAAAGTTGCCCAAGGTTTGGCCCTGTATTCATGCTTGGCATAGTGCAATGGGAATCCATTCAGCCCTTATTTTGTATGGTGTTTGCCGCTCCAAGAAGTCATCCATCCCATCCAAGTCTTTAGCTTCAAATCCCCTTCCGCTGCAGGAGTTTGGCCCCCGCCACTGTTAAGCGCCCTGAGGCGCTAACCTGTTTGCATATCGCTATATAAGTGCGAGTTGTTGTACTTCTTTGTTAAATTGACTCGGTTGACTTGGCTCTAATATAGCCAACCCTCCCATATTCTGACAAGCCTCTAGGACCTGTTGTTCCTTCAAACTTCTCTTCCCCCTCCGCCCCCAGTCAGCAGGTTGAGTTCATATCTCTTGTCCCCGAATCCCCCTGCGAGTGGAAGTATTTTTTTTTCTTGTTGTTCTGGCGATTAATCCTTTTGAAACTCTTTTCATTGTTTTAAAAAATCTCTCATCACGTCATCTCTCAAGCTGCTCTGTTCCTTCAGGCAGAGACCAAACCTGGTCTGGCCTCTCTTCGCAGCAAGGGGAATGGAACCAGAGGAGATACTTCCTGAGTAGGAGCCAAGCGGTGGGCAGAATGGCTCCCTCGTGGTGCAGTTTCTAGGACTTGTATCTACGCTTTGTATTATTTTTTCAGGCTGGCTGAATGTTTCTTATATTTGTCATAAAAATATTGTGTTCACGTTGAGAAAGGTTCCCTGACCTGAAGAAAATAGAGGTGCTGACTGATAATTACATTGCATTTTAACTTACTTTCTTTGTCTGCAATGTTGGAAATGTCAAAAACGGCTGATGACATTTCAGGGAGACTGAGATTTTATTTGACACTTTCAACGGCATCTTAAAAGCCATAAAAAAAAACGCGAGTAAAGGGCATTGAGGCAGAGACAGCAGCTCTGCGAGGGAATATTGAGCTCATTCTAATATGAATTTGTCTAGTTCAGGGCAACTCACACCCGGGAAAAGAGGCCCTGGAACATGAAGAGGCCCTTCAGCCCGTCAATCTCCATCGCCATTTTCATTCATAGAATTATAACATTTGATAGCACGGAAGGAGGCCATTTGGCCCATTGTGCCTGCTCTAGTTCTTTGAAAAGGCTATTTAACTAGTGCCCCACTCCCTGCCCCCTCCCCCCCCCCCCCCCCCGCTCTTTCCCCATAGCCCTGAAAATGTTTACCTGCAAAGGTCGACATATGAAATGCAAGTTTTATCAGCATTAACACAGAACTGACCACATCAACATCAACAACAACAAAAAGTTACACTTGTATAGCGCCTTTCACGTCGGGAGGACGTCCCAAGGCGCTGAAACATGTCAAGGAAGGACGAATCAGTGAATTGGGAGTGGGGAGTGATATGTGGGCCAGTGACCCTGGTGGTTGGAACGCCCCCCTTTTCTCCTTCCATGCAATGTCCTCATTATTCCATGCGTTTCACCCACTAAAGACACAGTCGATCCCTGATATAATCTGCATCCGTGACCAGGTGTGCGTCTCGGCCACGTTACACAGCTCTTCGAAACGGACTCAAGGACAAGGTTTTGGTGGCGGGGGGGCAAAGGTAATTCTGATAAGTAGGTAGACGGGCAGATCGGTTTCATCGCAGTGCACAGTCTGACCGGCGACGTTTGCTGCGCATTCTGATTCCACGGATGTCGAGCTCTCAATCAGCCCAAGGAATAAGTGAAAATACCAGCCTATCCTCCTGAGACATCACCGCTACATCTGTCAGGCAACTCCAGCACCCGCCCGGCGTTTACAGGAGGGGAGAGAGGTCACTGCTAATTGGTCCGTGGGGGAAGCCAGTGCCAATTTCAGGCCATCACAGACGCCTTGTTTACATCGGTGAACGAATGTTGGGATTTAATTATAATTATTATTTTTCTCTTGTCGAGTCACGGTTATTTATTTGCAACGAAATCTCCCCACAATCCGGGCAATTACATTTGCTTTAGTGATTTCACGCTTGCGTTAGCCTCTGATTAACGTGGCACCTGCTCACGACCGTGCAAGGCCCCCCATCCCCCCACCCGCCTCGTCTCCCACGCTCCTCTCCTCACTACCACGCCTGCACACTCTCCCCACCCTCACTACCGACTCTTACCGGCTGGAGAGTGTAAGAGAGAGAGGATAGGGACAGGGGACAGAAAGATGGAGGGAGCCATACCTCTCAGTAAACGGAAGAATAATATTGTTTGATCTTTATTTCTGCCCTGAATCGTACAGAAGACGACAGCGGAAGGCAATCTATAACCTGTAATCCTAAACGCAACAAACATGTACACGAGAGAATGGAGATGTATATCAGAAGCTCCAAGCGGTAACCAAATTATGCTGAATTGTTTATTCACGCCGATAATCTATAGTCTCGATTTGAGCAGTTTATGAACCAATATGATTTAATAAGGGACTCCGGTGATTTTAAGTCAGTTGCAGGTTATGTCTTATAAACCAATTTTGCCATGATATACGGGATGGGAGGAGGACTGAACTCTTTGATTATTCAATACCCTCGGTGTTCCATCCGAAGATTCATTTCATCGTTCAAGTGACAAGAGATGCATTTCCTTAATAATAAGCCGGGGATGGTACGCACTTTGTAAAGGATTCACGGCGCCACAGAACCCATTCAGACCATCAAAATTCCCAGTCACTACACTACACTGTAGCTTATATGCTGCGAAGCGCTTTGAGACGTCTCGAGTACATGATAAGGCACAATATCAAAAGCAAGGATTATTATTATTATTATTATTATCGTCGAGTCCGCGCTGGTGATTTTCACAGTAACAGCAACTTGCCCCTCAAACTGGCTCGTGTCCCAGAGTGCTTGGCAGTGACAGAGCACGACAGGGATGAGGGGAAGGTCGGGGAAAGGAAGAGGAAGATAGAGGGACAAGCAAGAGGCCTGAGCCAGTCGACCGGAGGCAGCAGGTGGCGGTTTGTGGGAGTAAGCAGGTTGGAGAGAGAGGTAGGGAGGTGCCAGGGCAGGAAGGGATTCACCTCGAAGGACAGTTTAATCTCCCTCGCCCTCCTCGCCAAGCAGAGGTTGGCAAAGGGTGAGTGTGATCAAACAGCTGCCTCTTCTCTTTTTACTGTGACAAAGAGCAAAGCGAGAGAAACATCAGTGATGACACATCCTCGACTCCCCATCTGTCACCACCCGTGCCCCCCCGAGTTTTACAAATGAATTTGTTTATAAAAATATCTTTGTTTTTTCGTAGAAAAAAATTAAAAAAAGAACTCCGCACTTGATGCGTGCTCTCTGGCTGAAGCCCGCAAGACTATTTTCTTTATAAATGATATTTTAATTTGCATGGAAAGCTGAGCGGTGTCTTAGCAGGAGAATAATCCGTCCTGTCACAGTTTATTGGCCACAGAAATGATTGTGAAAGCAATCTAGTGTCTGGCAAAAGCTTTTTTTTTTGTAATACTTATTGACGGAAATATCCAACAGCCCCGTGGCTTTTGTGTTCAGCTAATAATAATAATAATGATAATACCGGTAATCGCCCACAAAATATACAGTCCAATCAGTGTAAAGCCAACTGTATATTTTGTGGTAAAACCACATCAGCACTTCTCAGGTTGTTTTCCTAAAGCAACAAATAATCAAGTGGTTGAGATCTCTAGGAGCTGATCAGTCCTGTAGGGTAGTCACTCTGGGCTAAATAATAATAATAAATAAATAATAGTAATCCTTGCATTTAATATAGCGCCTTTCACATCTTATCGATGTCTCAAAGCGCCTCACAGAATATACTGTAAAGTAAATTGATTGTATATTTGTGGGCGAAACGCAGCAGCCAATCGCACACAGCAGTGTCCCCCGCAAACAGTCGTGGATTGAAATTTTATTATTGTGTTTTTTTTGGACGGATTATTATTAGGCACGTGTGTGTGTGTGGAGTAAGGAAACCTAAGGCCTTGATCTGCCTGGATTCGAACACAGGTCTCACTCTACAGGAGCTCTACCAAATATGACAAGTGTATTGATAGATCTGTATCACCTCTGTCTGTACCCCCACCACTGTATCACCTCTGTCTGTACCCCCATCACTGTAACACCTCTGTCTGTACCCTCACCACTAATCTCTGTCCTCCTGAAACCTATAATTGTTGTTAGGATTGAGTTCTAAAGGCTCCCAACTACCCTCCCACACAATACCTCCACTGATTAACCCTTGATGGTGAGTCATGGATGTTTCTCTGGGGTGGAGGGAGGATTTCTCTGTCTTATAAAGGAATAGGAGTAGGCCGTTCAGCCTTTCAAGTCTGTTCCGCCATTCTGTTTGATTGTGGCTGATCTGTACCTCAACTCCAATTATTCAATTGTATAATAATAATATAAAGGTTTTATGAATTCCTAGCTTCCATACAAATACACATCCCCATTCCTTTGTGGAGTCCTGTAGCTCAGTGGTTATATTAATAATAATCCTGGATAATAATCTCCAAAATAACCTATAATAAATTGGTCACTTCAATCCATGACTGTTTGTGTGGGACGCTGCTGTGCGCAATTGGCTGCCGCATTTCACCCACAATATCAATATCTGGATATATGTTGGATGGTAGTTGTGAGCCTTTGACACTGGACAGCCAATGATAGAGTTTATAGAGTTGGCCAGTGGTAGGATGGTGCTATCGATATCTGGAGCTCGACATTCATGGCTAACCAGTTAGCTGAGAGTTCTGCAGCTCTGACTCCAAAATGGCAGCGCTGACAACATCAGAAGGAAACAAAGTCGATGCCATTGATTTTTCTCCCCCAGTTTCAGGAACGGCTGCTGCTTGGTTTGTAACATCAATTGTCCCAGGTTTTGGAATCAAAGGTCTAACGTTAGTGATTTTAATGATGGTGTCAAGACCCTTTGATTGGAGGAGTTTGGCACCAGAGCAGCAAACCGAGGCTCGCTTGGGAAAACAACACAGAGAGATTGCTCGTGTGACATTGTGAGTAGATTATTATATAATATATTATTATTACTGTACTATTATTATTGTTATTAGAGGGTCAAGGTGCTACAGCAGTGAGAGAGAGGGGAATCTTTTGAGGGGTTGGCATGGGCTGGAAGCCAGAGAGAGCAGGGATAAATATAGGTTTCTTACTCTCTTACATTGTGACGCAGAGTGTATTTATAAAAGATTTCATTCCCGAGTACTGTTGCACTAATCTGTTGTGGCATTGAATATTAGTCGCCTGTTCCTGGAGTTTCTAATCTCGCAAAATTTGAAAGGTGCTATATAAATGTAAATTGTGTTATGATTATGTTTGTCTGGCAGGAAGAACTCCAAACGCCTCGAAACACTTCACAGGTAATTAGTGTCAAGTGTAGTGACTGTTTTTGTAGGCCAATGTGACAGCCACATAGCAAGGTCCCACATGTACAGCCATGAGCTGCACGACAAATTAATCTGTAGGATCGGGGGGCAGAATAATTCCCTAATTTGTCATTGGGGTCATCAAAGTCCACTTGAGGAAATGGATTTAATAATAATAATAATAATAATCCTTACGTTTGATATCCATATTCAGCGCCTTATCAAGTTATTGAGATGCCTCAAAGCGCTTCACAGAATATACTGTGAAGTGGACTGACTGTGTAATTTGTGGGTGAATTTATTGTCTCATCCAAAGGACAGAACCTCGATTAATTCCACACTATCGTAGCACTGCACTGTGTGGATTGCAAACTCAAGTTCCAATATGCGACTTTGGTCCCAAACCTTCTCAGCTCGAGGTGAAAGTGCTGACAACTGAGCTGAGCTAAGCTGAGCCGAGCTGAGCCAAGCCGATCAAGTCAGGACCAGGAACGGCAGGGATGTGGGAGCAGATACCTCGCTGCCTCTTGCCGTTCTGGCTCAGTGAGCTATACAATTACCGTACGTGAAAAGAACAAACTAGTTTCGGAACAAACTCAGTTAGATTTTCCTAACCCTTTCGCTTTGTTTTGCTCCGGTTCAAACAGATGTTTTCCTCACGAAAGCTGGGGAGTCACCCCAGGCCTGAAGTACTCTTAGAAGACAAGACACCTCTCCCCCCCCCCCCCCCCCCCCCCGAGATTAGTAACTCTTCTTTTCTGGGGTTTTATTATATTTTACTGTGAGTTTTATTTGTAGGGCAATAAATTGTTGTCAGCTCTGTCTTATCAGCAGGGCTACAAAAGCTATTTGCAGCCGGAGCCTCTCAGGAAGGATAACTTGAAAAGTCAAAGAAGTAATAAAGCAGAACAAAGCTTTGTTGAGTTGACTTTGGGGTAATAGATTTTTTTTCCAATTTGGGCTGACATTTGTAATTCTTTGCTTCTCACCGTATTTCAAGTACTTTTAGCCGATTTCTAAACCTACCTGAATCAATAGCCTCTCTTTTTTTTTCTGGTGCGTTCACGTTTTCGTTTCGCTTTGGGAGGTCTTTCTCCGATCGTAAGGGCCCAGCGCAGTCTCGGCTTGGTGTCAGCCTGGCTCACGTTTGCCGTAACTCTTCCCTCCGCAGATGGCAGGAGGTTTTTGAGTTTGAGCCTCGCGTTGAGGGTTCGCGATCGCAGTCTAGCCTCACGCGCTCCCTGTGCTGGGGAGACCACTGCACTGTTGTCAAGAGACGCCGTCTTTCAGATGAGATTTTAAGCCAGTGTTAAAATATCCCCCCGCAATGGACATTTGCCGCATCAACTTGTCCGTTTCCTCTGCTCCACGTCCTCTGCTCAGCCCCACCTTCAGTGGTCGAGGCTTTCAGCCTCACTGCCCACACCCTTTGGAACTCCATCCCCCAGTCCCTTCATCTCGCTCCCTCCCTTGCCTCCTTCTACAACAACAACAACATTACATTTACAGAGCGCCTTTCACGTCGGGAGGACATCCCAAGACGCCGAACAGTCAGGTCTCAAGACCATGACATGGGTCACCTTCCTATCCCTACCCTCCCTGACCTCCCTCTCTCTCTCTCTCTCCCTCCGGAGAGAGAGAGAGAGATCCCAACTCCCGGCTTGAGTCCAGATCCCCGACTGTCCATTGCCTTGGGACGTCCTCCCCGACATGAATGCTTCTGTGTAAATGCAATTTGTTGCTGTTGTTATTGAGATCGAACGCTTGTTGTTTGATTGGCGGGGAGGGGATGTGAAGCCAATCTGGAGACTGATCAGTCAATGAACCAGTTGTGTAATTGCTTTTCCAGTCCCAGCGCTGTCCTGCCAGCGGGAGATGAAAATTCCTGGGCAGACTTCTAGAGAAGCTGAGGGGCTGATGGGGGATCCTCTGTAGTTAGACAAGGAGATAGGAGTCTGAATTACAGTTGGATCTTTGTTCTCTTGTCTGCTGCTGATTCTCGTGATCTCTCTCTTACTGACAGGCCAGAAACTTAAGAAATGTGTGGCTTGGGCTCGGCTAATTATTTTGACCATTGCTGTCTCTTCTGCCTGTTCCTCTCCATCTCTTATCTATTCCTCCTCGCTCTCTCTCTCTCTCTGGTGCCTATCGTACGCAGTTTGCTAAAAATAGCCATTTTTTTGTTAGAGTTTTATAATGGGAAATCCAATTATAAAGATTTAATGAATGTGTGTGTTCTCTCTGTGTCGCTGTCTCTCCCTCTCTGTATTCTTTCTTTCCCTGTGTATCAGTGCACGAGTCTGTCTGTCTGTCTGTCTGTGTCTGTCTGTCTGTTTCTCATCTTTCGGCTTCAAGAGAGATTTAAGCAGTTAACCTATTACGTGGTTGATTTTGCTTATGATTCAAGCAGCTTCTCGCCACTAACAGCCCCAGCAATCCTACTCCTCTCTCTCTGCTGCCTGTACGCCACGTTGACCTTTGCTGATAACAATCACAGTTCCCTTCGGCTCTGCTGGTTTGCCTATGGATTTGCATGACCGCGATGCACTGTAGCATGTCCACACCGGTTCGCGGGTCAGAGTGTGAAACGGGACTGCTCGTCTCTCGCTCTCTCTCTCTCTGGAGGGCACAGAGATTGCATCTGTATCGGATTGTACTCCTGAAGCAAACTAATGGTTAAAGAGCCCACGGTCACTGAACAGATCAGCAACTTTTTGAACAGGGAAGTTGTGGGCAAGTCCATGCTGCTGTGTCCTTGTATCCTCGGTCAAGGTCAAGGTCAGAGGATTTTCTCCTCTGGATTTCCCACAAGGGATTGTTTGTACGCCACGTGGTGTCATCACTCTTAATGACAACCAGCCATCTTGTCATTTTGTGTTTATGAGGGGATTTCCTATATACGAATAATATTAATAATAATTATAATATAGTAATCCTTGCAACAAAAACAGAAATCACTGGGAACACTCAGCCCATCAGACATCATCTAAAGAGAAAGGAAAAGTGAGTCAATGTTTCGGGTCCACGACCCTTTCGTCAGATTAATAATCTTCGCATTTGATATAGAGCTTTTCACATCTTCTAGACTTCTCAAAGCGCTTCACAGAATTATACTGTAAAGTGAATTGACTGTATATTTTGGTGGGCGAAACACGACAGCCAATTGCGCACAGCAGCGTCCCCACAAACAGTTGCGGATTGAAATTATGAATTTATTATTTTTTTCAGCCGTGTGTGTGGAGTAAGGAAGCTTTCGCCCTGACCTCCCTGGAATCCAACCCAGTTTGATCTCTTGCGAGGCGAGTGCTCTCACCACTGAGCTACAGGACTGTTATAAAGGTGCACTGAGTGTCAGCAATTAGGACACGCAAATCACCCATATCTCTATTAGGTGATGCCCACAGCGAATCATGTTCTCAGTCAATGTGTGACTGTGTCACTATTGGTGTGATAGTGTGTGTGTGTGTGTGTATGCCATCCCCCTCAAGTATCCCACTTTAACTCTTCTCTTTCTGAACCTTAGCGAGAGATGTAATAATAATGTACTACGGTATGAGCAATGAACTTCTTCCCGAGCCAGAAAATTATTTATTCTGAGCACCAATCTGAAAAACAGCGATTTAGATTAATAACATTCATGCTCAGGAAGTCATTGCCTTTGAGAAAATAATTTACATTTTCAATGCCAGAATCACCGTGGCCGTTCTCTTCTTGTGTCAGCTTAAATAATCAAGTTTAAAATAACACAGAAGATTATAATAGGTTCATCTTATCTCTGCAAAGCTGCAAAGGAAGATTTACATTGTGCAACTGTTATTTCTGTTATTTTTCTAACCGAAACTGTAAGGGGCTTTTTCCAATTGGTTGCGCACAAACGTATCGTCAGAAGTATCTTATCTTTTGTGTCGTGGCTCTGGAATTGCTCGTATGTTTGCTCGCAAATTAAACGCGCACAACACATAGAGTATATCCCGTGAAGCGCTTTGGGACGCCCTCCCGACATGAAAGGTGCTATAAGAATGACAATCCTTGCATTTGATAGAGCGCCTTATCACATCTGAGAGATGTCTCCAAGCGCTTTGCAGAATATAATGTAAAGTGAATTTGATTGGATATTTTGTGGGCGAAACGCTGTAACAAATGTAAGGGTTATTATTATTAATAAGTGGTTTGTTTGGAGACTAGTTAGATTTGGTTAGATTTCTAGCCTGGTGCATATCTGTAGCTCATGTCCTCAACGTAACTAGATCCCTCACAGTGGTCAAGTGAGGTTCTGGGATTCATAAAATAGAGTGTAAATGTTGAAACAGAAAAAACTTGTTGGAATTATGCGGAAACATTGCTAAAATAATTGGCTGTGTTTTTTGGGTGTTCTGTCTTGGGCTCCCCTTTAAGGAAGGATGTGATGGAGCTGGAGAGGGGGCTGGGACATCAGGAAATTAGACAAAATGCGTGAAGAGAGGCAACAGCAACAACAAAATTACATTTATAGATAGAGCGCCTTTCACGTCGGGAGGAACCTGGGGCTTTATCCAGTGGAGGAGATGGAAAGCAAATATGATTGAGGTCTTTGAGAAGCTGAAGGAACATTCATTACAAGATAAATAAGTGAAAACTGTTTCCTCTAGTTGGCGGTTGAGGTATAGATCAGCCATGATCTAAGAGAGTGACGGAACAGGCTCGAGGGGCTGAATGGCCTAGTCCTGTTCCTTTGAATCGGGGAGGGGGATTTTCCAGAATCCCCCTGCTCCATCTTCACATTATGAGAGTATATGGTCTATTGCATAGGAACAGAAGGCCATTCAGCCCCTCGAGCCTGTTCCTCCATTCTGTTAGATTGTGGTTGACAGGTCACGGGGAAGTTGCTGGTTAAATGTGTATAAAGCGGACCCCGGGACGAGTGACAACTGGGGGAAGGGTGTCTGTGAAAGGCACGTTTCAGTCAGTAAAGATCAGACAGGATTTATCGTAGCAGGATTTAGCAAAAGGGCTCTGAACCACAGGCAGTGTTGGCACAGAGCGATTGCTGCACCTGCACTGGCTTCATGACAAGTCGATTCTCTAACTCGTAATTGATCAAACAATTGAAATCACTTTACAATCCATCAGCCCAGCCCGCTCAGATTGCAGTGGGCTGCACTCACTGGCTTCTGAGCCCCCCACTCATTCCACCCCCCACTCCCCAACCTGCCTCCCCTCCCTCCCACCCCATCATTTACTGAGTGTCTCTTGTACTTTTTTGTGGTTCTCTCCCTCTCCCTGTCAATTCTCTCCTCCACCCACCCAAACCCAACCCACCACCGGGAGAAACTCCCTTCTATTTTCAAGTAATAATTTTAATAATAACACTTGCATTAGATATAGCGTCTTATCTCAACTTCCAGACCTCTCGAAGCCCTTCACAGAATAAAGATGGGAAGTGAATGAACTGTATATTTTGTGGGCAAATCACCCGCGCAATGCCACGGGTCCTTTTAGTGTCCACCAGAACGGTAAAACGGGTCTTTGGTTTTAATGTCTTACCTAAAGCACAGTGCCTCGGACAACACAGGGCTGGAATGTCTGCTTAGAAAATTGGCTCAAGGTTCCTTCCGTGGTGGTCCGTGAACACGTCGCGACTGCTCGCAGTCTCTGGCTGCTAAGGGCAGGGAGCGAGGTGGGTGGGAGAGGAGGGGTGTCCGCAGCCATCAGTCAAATTCTAGAAGACAAACAGAGGAATGTATTGCCTCCCAGCAATCTTTGTTAGATCGCGTCCTTCACTCTGTGCCTAACACTACTTGTCCCCATTCTCCATCAACCGCTGGTTGTAGGCGTAAAGACTACGTGAAGGCCATGGTGGTGTAATTGAGGACTCTTTGAAGGAAATCCAAAGTCAGATCTGACCTATGAGAAAGGAGACCATATAAACAACCTGACGAGATCAGCTAATCTGGGGAGCACTTCACATCACAAGTACTCCCCCTACATTAATGTTCCACTTTTATTGACATTGTTGGCAGCAGAGTTGCTAACATTGCACTTGTGGCACTAACAATCTGACTATTAATAATGTATAATTACCACGGTTTGGTTTAATATCCTGAAGGGTATGCCTCCTACCTCAGGGTGCTATTTGTGTAGCAAATGTATATAAAATGTTAATTCAGACAATGGCAAGCAACAGGGCTTGACATTTCACGGCAAACATTGTGCGAGATGGATAATGGATGTTGTGTGAAAAAAAACGTTGCAAACAGGAAGCTTCAGCCAAACTTTTGTTCGAACTCAAATCCACTTTTGAATCACTGAGTGAGATCCCGTGTCTGCTTTGGGGTTTACGGTAGGTGCTAAAAGATGCTTGTTCCTTCATATTCCAAATAGATGGTTCGACTTGATACGTCCTTTACCCATTCTCCCATTCCCTGGACAATTCTCTAGGTGAAATCCCCGCGCCCCCCTCCCTCCCTCCCCTCTGCAACTTGGATCTATATAGTGCCCTCCACGTCGTACGGTGTCTCAGAGCGCTTCCCAATAACAGATCCCGAGGCCGAGCCAGGGGGAGGGAGGAGGGGAGCTCTGAGAAATGGCCAGATAACACTCACTTCTTCGGACTTGAAAAGAAAACTCTCAGAGGGGATCTCATTAAGTACTCATTGAGATTAAGAAAATAATCTCAGAACAATAGGTTTGGAAGTATGGTTACCTCAAGAGGGTTGAAGGACAGCCGAGAGCCCACAGCGAGCCTGTCAACCGGTGAGGAACAAGATTCTTCTGTACGCCGTGAGTCAGCCTTGTGCCTGAAGCTATGTAAAGTATGAGAGGGATCCACCTCAGTCAAGTGACAAAGCTCCCCGCCTACAGCTGATTCACACCGACAGACTCCGATGCATCTTGATGGTTGTAATAAATCTTTGAAGGGAGTGCAGTTCCACTAGGTTTTGATGAAATTCAAACAGTTTTTTTTTAAAGTTTCTTTTGAAACAAGCAGTAAATCAGCTGGGCTGGTAATGGCAGTCACTCCGTGAGGGAGGGTTTGGCTGCCTTTCTCTTTCTACCTTCAGCCTCTCTGCCCCCAACCCCAACCCCCCCACTCCTCCCTCACCATTTGGAACTCCATCCCACAGTCCCTTCACCTCACCTCCTTCCCTCGCCTCCTTCAAGGCTCATCTCAAGACCTTCCTCTTTGTCCGTACCTTTGGTCAGCCTCCTCCCCCCACTCTCTCTGCCCTGCCCTGCCGTGCCTTCCATCTCCCCAGTTTTGAGTTACTCTTTTCAGTCAGGATCAACGGAGAGAAGGGGTGAGGGATACACTGGGTCTCGGGTCCCAGGGCTAGAGAAGCTGGGAAATGAGCCAGGGATCTCTCTGTTGTTGATCACAACAGTGGTGGGCTTGGGGTTAGGGACGGTGGGGGGGCACAGGGAAGAAACATTTGTTTGAAATTCCCCTCCTCCCAGGGCCGAAGCAGAGATTTAGTCACAGAGGGAGGGCTAGAGTTTGGATCAGTTGTGTTTTTGTGGCGCGGGAATAAAATGTTCAGAACAAATCAACCGTCCCAAGTGATGAGATATTAACAACTTCTTAACTACATGACCAGCTTAGCACAAATAGAACAAAATACACAAAGTACGGAACTGTTTGTATCTTGGATCTTAACCAGAACTCCCCGGGGCTTGCTGTGGAAACTGACTAATGATGTTCAGGATGAGAACTCTGTGAGCGGGTTCGGGTAATGAAGATTCTGTAGCTCAGTGGTTAGAGCACTCGCCTTACAAGCGTGAGACCTGTGTTCGAATCCAGGCAGGTCAGGGCGAAACCTTGGGCCAAGTTTCCTTATTCCAAACACACACCTAATAATAATCCGTCCAAAAAAGAAACCCACAGTAATAAAAATTGGTCATTTCAATCCACGGTAGTTTGTGGGGAGACGGACACTGCTGTGCGCGATTGACTGCCTTGTTGTGCCCCAAAATATATACAGTCAATTCACTTTACAGTCTATTCTGTGAAGCGCTTTGAGATATCGATAAAAATTGAAAAGTGCTATATGAAATGCAAGGATTATTATTATTATTATTATTCAGTTGTCCTATGAAGCATCCAGGGCTGTACTTGGCTGGATCCCCAGGTTTCTCGGTCATCTGAACTCACTTTGCCCTCTGCTGTTCTTTCAGAACTTGGCAATGACACAGCAGAACTCAAGGACGCTGGCTGCTCGTGCAGGGATATGCTTAAAATATCTCCTGGGCGTACACACTCACTGTGTAATCTCGCACTGCTCCCCCCCCCAACCCACCACACACACACTGTCATCTCACACTACACTGCACATTCACTGTGTAAATCACATTGCCCTTTAGATGCTTTAAGGATGTCCTCCCGACGCAGAAGGCTTTATACCAATGTAATTTGTTGTTGTTGCCCTGCACACATTCACTCATTTCCCCCCGCCACAGACACACACACTTTAGTAAAAGACTCTTTCATTGAAACCTTCTAAATCCAGCTTTATTGCAATCTGGAATCCCTCCCAAATTTGCTCCTGTTGTCTCTGTGGCCTGAGGAGTGACATCACAGCACGCGGCCCTCCCTCCACGCTGCTGCCCTGCACTCAACACAGGAGCCCGTGCCATGAGAGCTTTGGGGCGCTAACCCACGGGTAGGCAGCTATATAAACACACGTTGTTGTTGTTGGCACAGTCTGCTCTTCCCCCGAGAGAGACATCTGGACACGAGATAAGCCTCTACCCAAAATCCTTTCCATTCCTGATTCCTATCAATCCTGCTCTCCCTGTTTGCGTCCCTTTCTCTCTCTCTCTCTCAATAATAGATATATACACAGTATATATATATGAGGGAGAGAGATTACAGTAGGTACTAAAAGTTCAGCTTTAGCTGTACAGTATTTAGATGATGTGATTTATGGATTGCCATTACTCACGGAAGTGACAGGAAGGACTGCCTCTGCTGAAGCGTTCCTGCCACTGTGAGAACACTCGGCATCCGAGCCATCGAATTGCCCTGTAATCAAGTGGTCCACTGCACTGCCAGCCTGTAAGTCGCTCTCTGGTTCTGTTATTCTATACATAAAATATATATATATTCACTCACACACACACACCCTCCCCCCCCCACACACACACCTACACACACACATCGCTCCTGGAATGGATTCCATCCTGTATTTTACAACCCAGAAATTATTATAATTATAGTAGTCCTAGCATTTGATATGGCGCCTCATCACGTTGTTGCGAAGTCTCACTCACAGAGTGCTTCACAGAATATATTTGATCCCTAAAAAAAACAATAATAAATTGGTCCCCGCAATCCACGACTGGGACGCTGCTGTGCGCAATTGGCTGCCGCGTTTGGCCCACAAACATATATATATATATATACAGTCAATTCACTTTACAGTGTTATTCTGTGAAAGACTTTTTGAGACGTCTTGAAGACGTGAAAAGAGCTATAACAAAATGCGAGGATTATTAGGGTATGTTTCGGTTGCCTGGGGGTGAGGAATGAAGGGGTATGAACTAAATATATTCCCTTGTTTGTGTGTGTTGTGTGTGTGTTTGGGGCGGGGTGGGGGGGTAGGTTCTCACTCGAGCAGCCGGCCCAAGTCGCAGAACTGCTTTGACCTTGTGGAGAATGTCTTTCTCTCGTTACATCCCGAAGCACAGGAGACACAAGCGTTCCACTCCCTGCACAGTCTTTTGTCCTGGTTCCTCATGTGTTAAAGTAATGGGCAGATTAGTGCAATCAGGAGGATCGGATCGCACACAAGATTTGGTCTCGCTTTAATGAGTTGCGCTCGCGAAAAGGTTGCGAGAGTATGTGAATGAAAGATTTTCCTGTCCCCGCTTTAATGGTGCACGCTGCAATTGTTTCTAGGAGGCGTCAGGTCTTGCGAATCGCTGTAAAGTATGTGATGCACATTCATCTCACGAGCCCACATCGCAGCCCCTGAGTTAGTCTAATCGGTTGTTTCTGAAACACATCACAGAAGACGCATAATGAATTTAATTCCGCACTAAGCACAGACATTTCCTTTCTCCTGGTTCTTTGGAAAGGCTTGTGATTCTTAAAGGGACACGGCTCCCTTTGTTTTTGGTGGGGTGGGGAGACCAAACAATCGGTGGCAAAGCACAAATTTTCTCGCCCCGTGTATTGTGACATGGCGGAGAGCATTTCCGTGTGTTACCACTCGGGGGCGCCTTTTGCTTCTGAATGGCAGCACGGTGTGTGGGTGTATGTAGTAGTGTGGTTGGAGTCAGCGTGTTCCTCGACAGATCAGTGAGTAGCCACACTCTTGCACTGTGGGACCAAGGGGGGCTTTGAGCTCACGGCTCAGGCTTACACTCCATTGCAGTGCAGTGGGGGGGGGGGGGGTATTACATTGTCAGGGGCGCCATCTTTCACGTACAAAGTTAAATCCCTCGGCCTGTCCTTTGGATTGATGTCAAGAGATCCCGTTATGTTCCCGGCAGGTCACGGCAGCGAAACCTTGGGCAAGTTTCTATACTCCACGCGCCTGATGTTAATCCCCCAAGAAAAAATCAATAATAAAATTGGTCGTTTCAATCCAAGACTGTTTGTGGGGGGGGGGGGGGGGACGCACTGCCGTGCGCAATTGGCTGCCGCGTTTCGCTCACATGGGTGCAGTCAATTCACTTTACAGTGTATTCTGTGAAGCGCTTTGAGAAGACCTGAAATCTCGAAGACCTGAAAAGCGCTATACCAAATGCACGTATTATTATTATTAATACTGTATTATGTTGTTTGGAAAAAAAAGCGTTGCTTTCTGCCCAATGTCCCACCAGCTAAATGATTGGGCCATTTACCCTGTGTCTGTTTGTGGGGCAAATGGCTGTCGTGATTTCCTACAAATACAAGAATAACAACTTGCATTTATTTTGCGCCCTTCACGCTGGATAGCGCCCTGGAACACTTCGTACAGACTGTCGTGAAGTCGATAGCAATTTGGCATGAAGTGCTTTGAGACCCTCTGACGTTGTAGACGCTGACTCCAAGTGTGAGGCTTATTTATTACTTGTATTGCTTGGCGAGCACTGGACTGGGAACTGATTGGCCTCAGAGCCGTCTCTGGCCTGTGAAGGAGGCATTCTGACTGGCGTGTGGCAGTGTAATTAGGAACAGTTATTATTACATTGCCTCACAGGCAGAACAGAGAGAGCCTGTTGGCCTCGCGCTCCCGTGGGGACTGATGTATCACACAGCTGAGATGTGGCACTAACGTAGACGCACGTTGCGACAGATAAAGCGTATGTTTTTGCCCACAAAATATGGAGTCGATTCACTCCACAGGACTTTCTGCGAAGTGCTCTGGGGCGTCCCAAAGATAAGGCACGATGACAAATGCAATTTTTATTGCGAGGACCGGTGAAGCTCCTTCGCCAACTGAGAGTAAATTAGGACTGACAGATCTGTTTAGATACATTTTCTAAACAGGATGTTGTGTTACAGCTCTGCCCTCACAAGCCATGTTTGTGGAGCAGTTGAGTAATTTGTACCTAGTCCCCTTCCCTAACCCCATTCCCCCTCCCATCTCGCTCTCAGGCCCCTTGTCAGATCTCCTATATCTGTGACATTGCCAGCAGGCTTCTCACCTCTCCTGTCATCTCTGTAAACATTCTCCGACTGAAGAACCTGCGTGTTTATAAGCGCCTTATCACATTGAACCATCTCCCAAGCACTTCATGGGTAATTAAATGTTGCGACTGTATTTTGTAGGCAGAAGTGGCAGCCCTTTGCACACAGCAAATTGACAATCACAGCCAAGAGGCAAGTGATCTGCTAGTCTTCAAGGATGAGAATCAGAGGTCATTAATTATAATTTTTATGATAATCCTTGCATTTGACTTAGCGACTTATCACGCATTCGAGATGTCTCAAAGAGCTTCGCAGAATATACTGTAAAGTGAAATTGACTGTATACTTAGTGGGAGAAACACAGCAGCCATTTGCACAGCGGTGTCCCACAAACAGTCGTGGATTTGAAGTGACCAATTTATTATTATTATTTTATTATTATTATCGTACAATACTGAGGGCAACACACCCATTCATCCACTGTCTTTAAGAAGTTTTAAGAATTGTAAAACAGTCAGTGAAGTGTGGAGTTTCTGTAACTTACTGATTAGAGCAATAATCTGATTTGTTTAGTCGATTGGTGGATCCCATTTCCGGGGGTAATACTCAGTTGAGAAAAATATCTAACTACATTCATAATAATTTTGTCACTCAATCCACGACTGATTGTGGGATGCTGCTGTGTGCAATTGGCTGCCACAATATGCGCACAACATATAACATCAATGCACTTTATAGTGTAGTCTGTGAAGCGCTTTGAGACACCTCGAAGCACTATATCAAATGCAAATATTATTGGCATTCTAAATTCAAACAATAATAATCCTTGCATTTGACACAGCGGCTTATAATAATGTTTAAAGAATAAGGTGCATAAAACTCTGAGATAGTGGGACTGCCTGGCCTGTGGCTGCTTGTGGAGTTTGCTCATCCTCGACCTTGCCTCCTATAAGCTCCTCTTGCTGATCTTGCCCAATGCACATGCATTAGGAGAACGCACGCCACAGGCAACCTGTGTGTTCAGCCGTCTCACTTTATGTTTCCAGTAAATGTTTGCGCTCCTCAAGATGAGCAATGTCAAGTGCTCTCAGGTCAGGCGTTCGGAGCAGAGTAACGCTCGCTCGGTCTCTCAATCTCTCGCTCATCTCTACCCCAGCAACCGCCCCGATCCCAAAGATCAGTGGAATGTCCTTCTGTGAGCTTACCGTGTTTGTCAGAAATGCTGAGCAATTTGTGCTGAGGCTCGTTTCATCCAGAGCTTCAGCGCTGACAGAAAGGAGGCTTTCACCCCGTCCTTCTGGGTTGAATTTGGATGGAGATCCCAGGGAGCAAAGGACAGCCCACACTAACCAACTGCATCAGCCCGATTCCCCTCCCTCCTGGTCCATCCATTGCTCTCTCTTTTCTGCTCACAATTAATCGCTTGGTTCCTTGTGGATTCTTGGAGGGTTGAAAGCAATATTAAATGAGTCTAAAGTGGCCTAAAGTCTAAAGTTTGGTGAACGATTGAGGCTTTGATCACCAGATGCTGAGATACTGTGGGATGGAATTCCAAAGGTTGGGGGCAGAGTGGCTGAAGGCTCGTCTGCTGATGCTAGGGAAGGTGGGTCAGGGAAATGGAGCAGGCTGGAGGGAGCGGGCAGGTTTGTGGGGGGTTAGGAGGTCGCAGAGGTAAGATGGGGCAAGGCCGTGGAGGGCTTTAAAGTTGAGGACCAGGATCTTGAATTACATCCTCTGAGTGACGGATTCAAATAATAATAATTGTTGCATTCGATATAGCGCCTCAGCACATCTTCGAGACATCTCAAAGCGCTTCACAGAATATACTGTAAAGTGGATTGACTGTATACATTGTGGGCGAAATCCCCCCCTCACGCCTCTCCGATGCCTCTCACAAACAGGGCGAGCGAGATCAGGATTTCACCAGGCAGCAAGCTGCAGGCAAAAACACTCCCCTTTACACTGTCTCCCCTTGGGCGTGAGAGCCATGACTTGCTGTCCCAGTGCTCAGGGTTTGCCCTCGTGGGTGGGACATGCAGTTACATATTTAACATGCGTTAAAGAAACAATTTAGTGGAGAATCACCTTGCACAGCTCCGAGGCCTCTGCACTCCTAGATTACAGCTTCTCACTAATAGTATTTGACAATGTCGGCCTTTAATTGCTTTCCCAGTAGGTTTCTGTTCATTTGATTAGGATAAAATTATCATGGGTTAAAATAATCTCGTTCAATTTTTTTTAATAATAAAAACAGCAGCAACTTATATGTCTGGATGGCAAACTTGTCTCCGGTTTAAGGGGAGTGGATATATGTTTTGTTGCGGATGAATGGTTTGTGTTGGCAGTGCCCAGCGTTGAATAATGGCGGTTTCATTGTGAGAGGAATAGCGAAGGATTACTGTGGCCTGTTCAGAAGAGCACAGAGATGAGAAATGGTCTCATTTTGTATCGATGGCACTCTTTAGATAGAATCCCAAGAAATCACAGAAGGTTTCAGGATAAACAGATCGAGCCACATCATCTACAGGATTCAAAGGTGCTTCCATCAGCCAGCCTTCCATTAACTGCACCAGCTATTTCTTTTCCTTGAGTTCGTCCCTGATAGCAGGAAACTGAACAGAGGGTTTGGGATGGAGATTTACGAGGAGTCACTAGGTGGGCGTCAGTCCAGCTCCCTCAACTCCACGGCCCATGACATCGCCTTCTGGATGGGAGCTCCAATCGTCACAGCACCAGAGAGCAGGCAAGTCTGAGGACATCAGAGTCACTGAGCCCTGGGCTGGTCACCCTGCAGCACGGATCCTATCTGTTGGGGTTATTTTCAGAAATTAAATGATTTCCTCCTTCTGCAGAAGCCAAGTTATTTGGATGATAGAATCCGCCAGCACAGAAGGAGACTGTGACAGCACAGAAGGAGGCTGTGATCGTGCGTGGGCGCTGTGTGAAAGGGCATCCAACTAGTCTCCCTCACCGCCCCTCTTACCCCCCCTCTTAATTTAAATAGGATTAAAAAACCAATGTCCTATTGACTGACAAGTGTTCTCTGTCGGCCCATGTCCCGCCCATGGCCACCTCCCAACACCCAGTAGCTCCCCACCCATTGAGTTGGAAATGTTATTTTAAAGGGGGGAGGTTTTGAGGTCTGTTTGGGTAAAACCATGGCTTGAAGCTTCACTGAGGAGCTGCAACAGGCTGGTGAGAACTTCTTACGTGCTTCTCTTTAACTACAGAGAAGTCTGTAATTTGTAGGCATCAAGATTTGATGGCCCATGAAAATGTGGATTGTGTTGCACCTGTCAGATGTCAGATCCTTATCTCAGCCCAAACGCTTCCTTCATCCACCAGAGTAAACGAGACACGCCATACTGTTAGCGGCGGTGCAAATTAGTGGCACATGGATACATTCCATTAACGCAACTCGGAAACCAACCTCGGAATCGCAGGAACGATGTTGTTGAAGGAGCGATAATAACCTTGGTATCTAGAAGTGAATTCATATGCTACCCCACCACCACCACCTCCTACACACACGCGCGCGCACGCGCACACACACACACACACACACAAACAAAGCTCGGAAATGCTGCGGATCATGTTTGTAGTCTTGTGATAAATGAGGCTGTGGTTGTGCAGTGACAGTGAGTAATGTGACAGCGCAGTCTAACAGGACGGAGCCAGCTCCCTCTTGAACCAAAAATGATCAGCTGATTCCGAGAGACTGATAGCAGGAATCCTCATTGGCCTTTCCGCTCTTTATACCTATTGTAGAACGTGGAGTGGGGTGTGGGGAGGGTTAGTGGGGTGGGGGGAGGTTGGTTGCAGATTGGCAAAATCCCATCGCTAAACTGGGGTAAAGAGGAGCAGGAGCTTGAGGAGTGACTGGAGTTGAAAGTATTACTTTGTGAGTCAAGTCTCTCTCTCGCTCTCTCGCTCCCTCTCGACTGTAATTGGTAAAGAGATTGTGTGCTAAGAGAGTGCGTCACCAGTCCTCCTGTGACAGATTTTAATTTTTTTTCGTTCTTTCATGGTGATTGCAACGAGCCTTTTCTCGGGCTTTGTGTTGGTAATTGAATTCTCTGCTATTGTGCCTCAACACCGAGCTTGATTGTAATCAAACCTCGCAGAGTTACTGGGGCTGCCCAGATCAGCCCACACCAATCCCGCCTCCGCGGAAAGCGCAGAGACTGCACGAATCGACAAAAAATTCCCCCATCTGTAAACTGGGATGGAGTCAGTCCCTGTAGCTCAGCGG
Organism: Hydrolagus colliei; assembly: GCA_035084275.1. Classification (NCBI taxonomy): domain Eukaryota; kingdom Metazoa; phylum Chordata; class Chondrichthyes; order Chimaeriformes; family Chimaeridae; genus Hydrolagus; species Hydrolagus colliei. The sequence continues at coordinate 5,042,460 of CM068767.1, forward strand.
ATAGAGCACTCGCCTTCCAAGCGAGAGAGAACTGGGTTCGATTTCCAGGGCAGGATGAAACCTCAAGGAAAGTTTCCTTGCTCCGCTCCGCACGCCTGATAATAATCCCTCAAGAGAAAAGACAGTAATAAATCGGTAACTTCAATCCACGACTGTTTGTGGGGCACCCTGCTGTGCGCAATTGGCTGCCACATTCCGCTCACAAATATACAGTCAATTCACTTTACAGGATATTCTGTGAAGCGGTTTGAGACACCGCTTGAAAAGAAGGCATGAAAAGCGTTATATCAAATGCAAGGATTATTATTATTAAAGAGGAGCGGGGCAAAGTGAGTGGCTGAAGAGTGAAAGTGAGGGGGGGGGAGAGTCCTAACCTGGGATGTGATCTCCCCAACTGGCTTTGAGTCTTTCATGTAGAAACTGATTTGTGTGATCAAACAAACTGCTGTAGTGAGGGTAGAAAGCAGTCACTGTGCGTCAGTAGGAAAGTGCCTTGGGACGTCCTCCCAATGGGAAAGGCGCTCCATAAATGCAGTTTGCTGTTGTTCTGGACCCAGGTTCTGGACTCAGTCACTGTTTTAGAAAGGAGGTTCTCAGGTTTGAATCAACACACAGCAACTATACCTCCCTCCTTCTCTCCTTCTCTCCCTCCCTCCCTCGCCTTCCCTCCCTTGCTTCCCTGGAGGAATTGTATTTGTTAGTAGAGAACAGGATCCTGGCTCCCTCCCCCACCACTCCCCAGGGCAAATAACCTGCCTAAGCTCACAGGCAAGGCTTGGATGAAACGTGGACACAGAGGGAGGCTGCTGACTCTGGAATTCGAGTCCAACCCAAGCTGGTGCCTCAAAGAGAGCGCGAGAGAGAGAATGAGAGAGAGAGTGGGGGTGGTGGGGGGGGAAGGGAGAGTAATTGGATTTTAGATTTCTGTGTTCTGTCGTTGGAGGAGCTGATAATATTGTTGGCTATTATTGATTTATGAATGAAAAAAATAGAAGGATTTGTGCAGCTTGTAGAAAAAGAATCTGCCTCGGATCCGCAGCTGGCTGTAGGTTTAGTGGGAGATTCCCTGGTGGATCCAGATGGGTCTGACCCCCCTCACCCCACTCTTCCACCTCTACATCACCCTGATTGTCTCCTAGCCCTCACTGAGCCAGACTGCTGATAGAGAGTGGTTTGCTGTGTCTGGACAATTTCCTGATGTCTTCACTGAGCGTCACCCCAGAGCAATGCCTTACCATAACCAGACATTAATGGAGAGTTATTATTTTCCTCTCGAAACGTTGAGCTCTCTTTTATTTAATTACCGTCCTCGTTTGTTAGAGGTGGTGGGGAGGGGGGTGGAGAGAGTGAAAAAGAGGAATGGGGAATGTTGGGACGTCCTTCTGACGTGAAAGGCGCTACTGTACAAATGCTAATGTGTTGTTGCTAAAGAGGTTGAGGGATTGGAATGGGGAGGTGGGGGGTGCGCGAGATTTGAGCTCATGTGGAGACAAGCCCTGAGTGGTTTCCAGGCTCTAACACTCTTGATTCTGTGACTTCGCAATTGTCAACTGTCAGCCTTCGCAGGCTGCCTTGCCCGAGGGGTGGTATATGTTGTCGTTGTGGACTGCTTCAATTTGACTCTGTAGATGGTGAGGTTAAAGTGGACACTGGTGGGGAAGGGAAGGATAGTGTGGAACAAGTGAGTGTTGTTTGGCGTGTCGGGGAGGGTGTCTTTGACACACGCGGAAATGCTTCAAGGCATCCGGGCCAAACTGAGAGTTCCATCCATCTCACTTGCGCATGGAAATTCCTGTACTATAAAGGTTCTTTTTTCTCTCTCCCCCTCTAAAAGGAATCAGACTGATTTGTGGAAATGAAAAGGGTTTGAGCTAATTAGGTGATGAGCGAGACGTGTGGAAAGAAACCTTTTGAGAGTTTGTGAGAGTGTGTAACTAGAGAAACCATTGATCTCACTACTCCCGCCTGTAAAAGGGACAAAGATGCAATTGTTGGTCCAAATTTCATGTAGTTCAGACGGAGTTGCATATTGATCAGTTGAAACAATTATTGGCTTCTATTTCTGCCCTCAAGGCATGCAGGCAATTGGTGTGCTACGCAGAATAATAGATAGTTGGCAGAGGATCTGGTGAATTTCAAGACGGTTCCTAATCTCAGAGTTTAGAGTGAATAGGAAGCAGGTTCCAAATGTTAATGTTAAAATGGAAACTGGTCTCGTGGGCTGAGACTAAGAGGAATTTGGGGGCCTCCGATCTGATCGATTTCAAGTGCTCTGAGACGCCGTCCGGCGTGGAGGGCGCTACATAAATCCAGGTTGTTGTAGATTTCCTGAAAACGGGGCAGGGTGGTCAGAATCCCAAATAAGAGTAATAATAATAATAATAATAACAATCCTTGCATTTGACATAGCGTTTATCAAGCAGCGTGAATTGACTGTATAATGTTTAGACAAGATGGCAGGGCCTGTGTTCCTTGGATACACAAGCGTGTCAGTATCTTGTGAATCTTTTGAACAGCGAATCGAAGAGGTACTTTTTAAATAGACTGGCGGGTGCTATCTCTGTGGCCACTCTGGCAACAAGAGATCACAGGTGCATTGCTGTAAAAGTGTAATACATTTGACCTCAGATGATATTCGGGAGATGGCCCCAGTATTTTTGGTTGCAGGCACTGTATATTTGGTACGTGGTGGTGTGAGTTTATTCACAGATTTTCGAGGCACTGCTTCAGGCCTTATCCGTAGTATTTTCCAGGATCCACCCCACCCCTGCCCGCCGTCCCGGTAAATGTGCCTGTGGTTAGTGCGGCACTGCAAACCAATCCGACCCTGCCCTAGCCCAAAGCTCGCAATTTCATCCTGGTTTTGAGGGATGACACTAGTGTCGCAAAATTCCGGGGGCTCTCTTCAAACCAGTCTCAATTGGGAAACTGGTTTCTTTGAAAGTCCTGAGATAAAGCGGCTTCCAAACTAAGCTTCCACTTCCCAGATATACCACACCGTGTGAAATGTTAAGGCAGTGATATTGAGGCTGAGGCCAGGTGGGATTTTAGGCTTGTGATATCCACACACACACACATATATACAGTACACATACACACACATGTATACAGTACACATGCACACTATACATACATATATGCACCTACACACACACACAGGGTGGAAACAGATTCAATGGTAAACTTTCATAAGGGAATTGGATAGGTACTTGAAAAGGGAAAAATTTGCAGGGCGATGGGGTAAGAGTGGGGGAGTGGGACTAGTTAAATAACTCGTTCAATGGCCAAATGTCCTCCTTCTGTGCCGTGAGATTTTATAATATTCGATGATTACAACAGGGCAGTGACTAGTCAGGCGGGTGGGTTGTGGGTGGGTGGGCGTGCGGGTTTGTGGGGGGCTGACTCTCATTGTATTCCTGCCCGCTGCACGCCTCTCTTCTCTCCCCCCACCCCCCACCCCCACCCGCACCCCGCTGCTTTGATCCACAGCTCTGCTGAGCACCCGAACTGTAAACAAAAAGCAAGCTTGGGGAACATTTTCGGCTTTACATCAAAACTAATCTGATCAAAGTACACGGGCCATTTGGAGCCTGGAATAGCATTTGAATGCATAAATAAGTAAACGTCTCTGAGATTTCGCTTTAATAGTTTGTCCGCTGAACGTCGTAAAATAATTGATATTGTGCTGCGATTTGCTATTTTCTTATAACCCAGAAAGACTTTTCAAGACATTGTGATCGTTTTTGATAAAAGCTCAGAATTACTGGCTTTGTTTAACCCTTGAAATGCTGATCCCTGCCACCACACGGCACAGACAGGAGGGAGAACTTATACAAGCAAGAATCATAATCCCTTGCATTTGATATCGCGCCTGATCAGTTTGCCTCAAAGTGCTTCAGGGGAATTACTGTAAAGTGCAGTGACTGTGCATTTTGTAAGCATTAACTCGTACTTTTTAGAGAATCTAAATCATGTCAAAGTGGAGGCTGGCAATGCCACTCTGTGTGAGGGACGTTATATAAATAAACACAAGTTGTTGTCGCTGTTGGATTCAGGCGATAAGGTTTCACGCTTGAAGAGTCAGAGAGAATAACATCTCGGGAGTCCGGTCACCGCCTTGGGATGTCCTCCCGACGTGAACGGCGCTTTACGAAGGTAATTTGCTGTTGTTCCCTGGGTGAGCTGGTCAACCGAAATGATCTGGGTGGCTTGTAGGGTAGTGGGGGGGCTTTCACCTCTGCCAAGGAGCGTTGGCAATAACAGTGGCCATTTGACCACCTCTTCGCTCGAGCAGAACAAGTAACGTCTGTCGCCAGCGCATCGCTGAACCGTGTAACAGGATCAGAGATGTGACGCGGCTAGCTTTCCTATTGCCCCACTCTCTTATACACAGTACTGTACTGTATTATGTATACTTTATATATATATATATATATATATTCCAAGCATGAGCATTCAGCTTCCCCAAGTTCGCACAGCAGAGATTGATAGAGCCACCTAGAGGAGCAGTTGATGTTTCTCCAGAGCTGCCTCGATGGTTAGTTAGCAGCTAACTGCGTCCAAGGTCATTTACTTGCACTTGTGCACATATCTGTGTGTGTGTGTATTCATATATATATATGTATATGTGTGTGTTTTACATACATACACATAGTTATAACATGCATACACACGCATTCTCCCTCCCTCCCTCTCTCTCTCTCTCTCGCACACCTAACACACATACACACACACACGTAGCAGTTGGTAAATTGCTGACTGTTTGAAATCGTGCACTGGCCAGTTTTCTGATTGCTGTGAGTTGCTATTGCTCTGTGCCCCAGGCGGCGAGGAGCGAGGAGCTGGAGGGACCTTACACAGACGCTGCTGGCTGTACGGAGACAGTGTTTTCTGAGCACGTTCTCTCTCCATTTGCACAGCGTCGGGCTTTGATGTGGTTCGTGCCTCTACATTATAATAAGCGGATGTGCATATCAACGAGATGACAGTGCCATCCATCTGACCTTTCTGCAATCAATCAACTAGGGAATCCTGCGATTTCCAGCTCACCCCCCCCCCCCCACCCCCACTCCCCCTTCAAACTAGTTCCACAAGGATTAGAAGGGCATTGAGAGAGTGGATGCAAACTGGAGCAGGCTGCTGCTAGACTTCCCGTTGCTCTAACTGAAGCAATGGAATTACTTTATGTATTCGATTAAATCAAACCAACCCCCCCACTCCTCTCCCCACAGCGAGTTTAGCCAGTCAGTAACTGAGTCATAGGATCCTGACAAGGTCCCAGGTTCTATCCCTGATCAGTGCTGAGTTGCTGATCTCACACAGTGAGGCTCCATTTGGCATTGGGTTAAGGAGGGGAAAATGAACCATATCCCCATCCTACTTGTCCTGGACACCGGTTGAGGATGGGACCAGGCTTGGCTGACATCCCCCCCCCACACACCCCCCCCCCCCCACTCCCACCCCCCACACACCCAGCGCCTTGCCAATACTCGCTCTCAAGGCAGAGAGAGGTACAGTTTATTATCTGGCTGTTTGGCAAGGATTGATGTATAATTGCCAAGGCAATAGGGAAAGTCGTGACTGATACAGGCTTCGCAATCTCCTCTTCAAAACCCTACAGGCCAACTCCTAATACAATAATCTGTGCATTGGTACAGTGCCTAGAACATCCATACATCTCAGAGCTTCACAGAATTGCTGTCAAGTGTAATGACTAGTGTTTTGTAGGCAAACATGTCAGAGAGTTTATGTACAGCAAGGTCCCACAAACAGCCAGGAGGAAATTAACCAATTTATCTGGAGGATTGTCGGCCAGCACACTGGGAAAACCTCTTAACCATTGTACATTAAACAAGCAGATGTGACCTCACCCAAAGGACATTGATGATGTCCAGTTCCCCAGCTCACTGGAGGTTTAAAATGTCTAATAATAATAATCCTTCTGTTTCATATAGTGCTTTGCATGTCTTCATAGAATAGACTGTAAAGTGAATTTACTGTATATTTGTGGGCGTCTACTTACAATCTAACAAAATACAAAGATAATGATAATAATCTTTGTGTTTGATATGCGCCTTACCACATCTTTGAGACGTCTCAAAGTGCTTCACAATATTGACAAATTGGCAGAAAACATTGGTAAAGCGAATTGACTGTGTTTAAGATGTACTTATATAGCGCTTATCACGTCAGGGGGAAGCCGTAAGGTGCTGTCTGTGGTCTGAGAGGGCGTAGTGGTGAGATTCAGTGCTAGGAGAGAGGAGAGTATGTTTAAAATACCGCAGATAGAAAATGCTAAATCCAAATCTCAGGCCGTTGATTGCAAAGGTTTGTTAGGGTTGATTCAGTGGAAAGCCTTCTACCAGAGACTGGAGTTAACCTGATTTTTAAAAAAAGTCTGTATAACCCCAGCTCTAGCTCACTGCCAACTGTAGCAACGGATGCTTGCAAATAACAGGAGAAATGATGGTTATGGGAATGCACATTACAGAAAATGTGAAACAGTGCTTAACATTTTTTAAGAGGAAATTTCCATTTTAATGGTGCCTAGATGCACATTATGGTGTACATGTGCTGACACACTTGGTTGGATTTAACCCATTTTAATAGTTGTGCACGGCATTCTACCACTAAAACATAATTCACTAAAAAATTACCAAATTACTGTAGCGTTGCAGGTTTATTCCCCTTGAACTGCCTTTGTCGTCGCTCCAATACTACACGGAATACTCGCCCAAATTATGGTACTCCTGTGGATTGTCCTTCATTTCAGGTTGGTTTGGGGAATTGGATGCAATTATTCTGTAGTAAAGGCAACACGAGGTAGGGAAGCAAAAACAGAACAATGCAGATAGAAAGCTGTCAGATTTACGAGCTGCTTGAGTTTTTTTTACTCCTCCCCTGCTCGTCTATGACTGAGATAAATTTCTCTTGGCCACTCTGATGCCTTTCAGAACAAGCCTCTATTCCTCACGTATCGTTCTGCACCTCAACTGGGAAATCAGTGGTGAGGAGGCTTACGACTACTCTAGCCTAGCCCATTCCTGGTTCTTCTTGAATGCATTCAATTTCCACCGAATCCCTTCCCATTCACTCCCAGCGAACACAATCCAAATGTTTCAAACGTTTTCTCATTCCGTCAACAACAACAACAACAACAACAATTTACATTTATAGAGCGCCTTTCACGTCGGGAGGACGTCCCAAGGCGCTGAACAAGAGGCGTGTGACCCAAGCTGGGAGGGGAGTGTTTGGGAAGGGGTGAAACACGAAGGGGAGGTAAAAGAGTTCGGGGTGGAACAAAAGGCACGATCGAAGAGGAAAGTCTTCAAACCGGCCTTGAAAGAGGAAAGGGAAGAGGCGAAACGGAGGGATTGAGGGATGGCATTCCATAAGGTGGGAGCGGAGAAACTGAAGGCCCGGCCTCCGGGCGGGGGGCTTGGAGCAGGCCAAGTCCTGTTGAACGGAGGGTCCGGGTGGGCGTGTAGGGGGAGAGTAGATGGGTTAGGTAGGATGGGGCAAGGCCGTGTAAGGCCTTGTAGGTGAGGACGAGGATCTTAAACTCGATCCTCTGAAGGATGGGGAGCCAGTGGAGACGGGCGAGGGTGGGGGTTATGTGGTCGCGGAGACGGGTGCGGTACACGGGCTGCAGAGTTTTGGATGGCCTGCAGCCTATGAATGGATAACAACAACAGCACCAGCATTTATATAGCGCCCATCATGCGGAGTAGAATGGCGGAGCATGTTGTCAAGCTGGAGTTGGGCAGAGATGAGCGGACGTATGGTCAAAAAGGATGGTCTTCAGGCTCAACCTGGTGGGTTGGGGGGGGGCGCAAGACGGAGGGATTGAGTGAGATTGTTCCAGAGTGTTTCTGGGCAAAGAGGTTGTAAGTGTAGCCCATTGTACAGAATTTATAATCCATGCATAACATTTTAATACAAAATTCAAATTGACCATGAAATGTTCCTGGCTTGTCCTATTGTTCAGCCCTGAGTCCAGTCGAATGAGTGTATTTCAAGAGGAGACAAGAGGGTGTTTCAGAAATGTAATCACTTTTATGTAAAGTGAATGTTTTCATTGAGTGTTTTGTGTGGTTGTTGATCAGACTGAGTGGCTGAAAGAGTGATTAAAGACACTGGGAGATGAGTGTTTGTTAGCAAGTTCCATATCCATGTTTTTGAGAATTCCTGATCCAAAAATAATCCTGGTTCAAGCGTGACATTTCTTGCAGTTGATCGGGATTTATTGTCAAAAATAACCGGAATTGTCCATTTAGATAAGAGGCTTTCATCCTGTGGGGAGGGATACTAGAGAAATTGGGGCTAATTTCACCAGAACAGAGAACGTTGAGAGAAGAATTAAGAGAGATTTTCACGGTGATGTGAGGGTGATAGGGTGAGAGAGGGCAGGGGTAGTAGGATAGGGACTTGAATGGAGATCTCTGTCAAGAGAGCTGGCACTGGCTCGATGGGCAGAATGGCCTCCTCTTGTGCTGCGGTTCTGATTATTTCCGGTTGAGCGCTTTTTTTTAGACCCATTGGGAATTCAGACAGGCCCTCAAGCTTTAAAACATGTTGCGGTTATTGCAGGAGTGAGTCCTGAAATGTTCTTAGCGGCTAAACAGTGGAAGTGTATTCCCACTGGTTGGTGAATTGGTGACGTTAGGAATCAGCTCAAAACTAACTTGTCACTGCAAGAGTTGGGCTGGTGAATGGAGGTTAGGAAACTTTTATAATATACACAGAGGGTTATTGGAATCCATGCATAACCTTGGCCACAAGTGGCTATTAAGGCTGAGCCCATGACGTTTAAAAGGAAATTGGAGAAGTAGTCAAAGAGAAATAACATGAAAAGGTATGGGAAAAGAGCAGGGAATTGGGATTCGAGTAATGAGTGAGCCACAGTAGGGGATCTGCATCATTGTAAGTTTGATGGGCTAAATGGCCTCCTTCTGGACTGTAATTGCTTTGATTGTAGGAATCCGTTAACACACGGCAGTGCTGTTATCAGGAATTGCTCAGTAACCTGGTGTTTTGTCTGTCTGTCTGTCTGTCTGTCTGGCTGGCTGGCTCGCTCGCTCCCTGTATCTCAAACCCAAAACTATGAGACCAGTTCCTTCACTACTCTTCTGGCTCGGTTCCACAATCTGACTCATCACGTTTCCCGAACAAATGTAACAAAAAAAAGCTGCCTGAGAGATTCAATGACAAATAAACCCCTCCAATATTCCCCGAGTGGTTAGCCTGAATCTTTGATTTAAGATATACAGTTTTTTTTCATAAACAAAAAGAAAGCTTACTTAAGAGAACAAACGGGAGATAGAATAGCAAATAGGCAGCAGGTTCCAGGCAGTGGCACCAGTCCCACTTGAGGGTTCCCCACCTCACAGCAAATAATAATAATAATAATCCTTGCATTTGAGATAGCGCTTAATCACCTCTTCGAGATGTGCTTCACAGAAAGTGCAACAATGGTGTATTTTGTGGGTGGAACGCGACAGGCAATTGCGCACAGCATTGTCCCCACAGACAACTGTGGACCGAGCGACCAAAGTGTTGTTCAAAATCTATTGTTCTCGGGGCCATATTATTTGCCCCCTCTCCTCTCCTCCCACCGGTCAACATGTCTGGAGAATCATTGGCATTCCGAGGCCGGTTCACCTCATTCAGAGGCTGACACCTCACCCACCAGGAGACCTAGTGGAAAGCAGAGGAACTCACATCCTCCGAAGCCTTTCCCAGGTGAGAGCGGTGGCTGCTGTCCACGGTGCTGAGTGCAAGTCCACATGATGACTCGCACTTTACCTTCATCTCAACCACGATGCCACCAAGTGTCAGGAAATAGGAACAGCAGCTATTGAGGCATTGCGCTCATAAAGTTTGAATGCATGGACCGGTTCTGCCTCCACCCCCTCCACCACCCCCCATTCAAACAGAGTGTTTGCTTTACACCTGATGTAAATTGACTTATTGAGCTGTAGTTAGCGAATCCCAGCATTGTTACCATGCTCTCTTAAGATGAGTAGCTTTCCCCTCCAAACCCGTTCCTTTTGGTGGCTTTTATCTTGTGGTGGTGGCGGCGGGAATCTTTGAAGGTTCATTTCTCTTGTGAAGTGGAGTTTCTTGTTCGGACTTTGATGGACGTTTGTTAAAATGAGTTCAGTCGCCTCAAATTCAGCCTCGTCCAGTTTGACGTGTTGGCTTGCCAATCAGGACCTTGATAGATCTTGGAAAGCACACAGTACAGCACTAACAAGGTGGGAACCACTTTTATATGCTCTTAAAAAGTAAGTGGCTTTGCAAATTTAGCCATAAAATACTAATAAGACTTGCTTAGATACACGCAGACGGTTATATTGCGAGATGTAGATAAGTTGCAAGGATAGATCTGGATAGAAGATTACACTTTAGATATAGACAAGAGGGTTATATAGATATATACTGACAAGGTTGTATGAATACACAGAGAAGTGATTATACACGGTGTGGAATCAGATTCTTCCTGAACTGTCTGTGTGATGGAAATCTCATTTGTGGAATGCAATCACAGATGAATAATCTGCTGGCGAGGCTAGAGAGATGTGAGGTTTGGAGAGCCGTGCTGGGGTTTACTTGATTACATTTGGGGATCGGGGAGAGAGTTTGCAGAAGCTTCCTCGGGATTGAATTGGGGGCAGCATTCAAGTGGGAGTAAATTATGCATAGTCTGAGAGAGGAGCGGGCTCAATGCACAAATGCCTTTTCTTTGTTGGACTTTTCTCTTAATGTCCTTTAGCATCTCTGGATCACTTTAGCCTCCCTTCACAATTCGTTATGTGATAATCGTGAGGTTCCTTCTGTTAATCCCTTTTCCATTTTGCACTTGTCCTTGACTGACAGCCTGCAAACTTTCTGGTTCGTGGCTACATAAGGGACTGTGATGGACAATTCTACTCAGCCTGGTTTGGGGGTCAGTGGGAGCAGTGGGGGGAGTAGGGGTGGTTGAAAACATCTTGTGGAGGAGAGAGAGCAAAGTCCGGAGTGATTTCTCCCTGCTTCAGAAGTGACACCATCTGATTCTAGAATTGTTCCTGCTTCTAACGCCTCACTTCGGGACTTGCGCTTAAAGTCTGCCTCGATCCTCTTGTTTCCTGGCCAACAGTTCTCCTGATGAATGGCTGTTTTCCCCATTCAAACGCCCCGCAGTCAATCCTCTTTACGATATACATTCCGTCAAAACATCTCCAAACTACCTGATAAGGCATTCGGTCAAATGCGAGGATTCATGGGAGACATGCGTGCAGGTTGGCTGCTGCGTGTGCCTAAAATACGCAGTCACTACACACCTGACTGCAATTCCCTATAAAGTAACTTTGACACACATCTTATCATCTTGCGCTGGATCAATTCGAGGATTATTGCTTTGTTTTGATGTGCGTTTTATTTTATTTTTCCTTTCCTTTCCCCCTCGTTCCCGTAATTCTTTGTAAGCTTTAGCAATGCCCAGCCTCTGTGCGGAGGCAGGCGGGTGTGCATTTCCAAGCTGTTCAGAGTAGTCTCGATTATGACACTTGTGTGGTGGTATGAATCATGTAACAAATAATACTATTACATGATTTATGACCTCCTCAATTCCTGCTGGTGTCGTTTTATGTGTGCGAAGCCCTAGGAGTTGTATCCTAATGATGTTCGAGCCTCGTGACTGAATTGAACACATGAGGTTGCCTGTACCTCCAAGCTTACAGTGAGGATCTCCGAGCTCCAGTACACATCATGTCTTTCCCACATAAGCATCCAAGCTTCACTGGCTGGGACGCTGCGACGTGTTTTAAGAAGCGTCTTGACACTGTAATGGGAGGGGTGGGATTCTTCTAATCATCTTGTGAGATGGGTAACGGGCATTGAAAAGCGAATTCAATACAAGCTTCAAAGACGGTGAAATGAAGGAGCGTACAAGTGACAGGAGAGAGGGAGATTAGACTGACCCTTGGAGAAATTACACCCAAGGTGACTTGCTGGACTGAATGGCCTGTCTGTGCCTGTAACGTCATGTCCACAGAGAGTGTCTTGAGTAACAACTGCTTCTATGCTCTCTGCGTTTAGCTTTGATGCTAAATACTATGCTCTCTCTCAGAGGGCGTCTTCACATGGGTTTAATTTTGTGACTACTGTACTGTAGCAACAGAAGCACTTGCAGTGTGGAGCTCTGCCCAATAACACTCGTGACGTGCTTTCCAAAGGGGCACGAATGGATTCAGGGGTGGGTGGGTGGGGGTGGGTCGGTGTTTGGGTGGGGTTTTGAGAGAACTACGCTAAGAACGGCAGCCCTTGGACTGTTCTCATTGACGCTCGGGCATTGTTTGCGGCTCGTGACGTGTTATCTGCGGTTTGAAAGAGGGACACAATAGGCTTTTTTGTCGTGGAAGTGAAAGTCAGTTATTGTCCTGAACACACAAGTCATGCGAATTATTTTTCTTTTTGTTGCTGATCAGAATTTCTAACGACATTCTTGTGAATGTCATATACCCTCTTAGATTTATGCATCAGCCCATTAATCATCAGCAAACTCTCTTACTGTGTGCCTCACAATGTCCTTATAAGCCTGACTTAGTTGGCAGCACTCTCACCCCTACTTGTACAGGCTGAGGCTCCTGTGCTGTACTGGGGGATAGGGGGGGATTGTCACATTGTCGGAAACGCTGTCCTTCAGATGATATGTTAAAACCAAATGCCCTGGCCAACAATCGATCTTCCAGATAAATTGGTTATTCCCTTCATGGCTGGCTATGTAAGTGGGATCTGGCTGTGTGCTAAATGACTGCCATATTTCCCCTACACAGCGTCAAGTGTATGTGACGGCATTGCAGGAAAGAGCTTCTAGACGATTTTGGTATGATAAGAAAGTTACACAACATTTCTTTCTGGAAGTCCTTTCCGTCGAGGCCAGCACTGAGTTCCACTAGAAGCCTCTGGGTATTTGTTTAGCACCTTTTGTGCTCTCATATTATCAGAGATTGAATTTTATTCAGCAATGAACTGACTGCTTGACATCTATCCACGTGTGTGTGTGTGTGTGTGTTAGAAGCTCTGGTGCAGTGAGTATGGCTGCATTGTACAGATGCTTTGTAGACACTGTATTCTATTGCGTTTGTGTAAGCTCTCCGACGTTCCTACCTCTGAGAATGGGCAAACGTGGAATCCATTCCTAACCTCTATCAATGTCACTGTAAATGGCTGCTGGATTGTGTCCAACTTTAATTCTACCTCTGCTTTAAGGCTCTGCAATGTTGCGTGTTGCTTTGCTTCCTCCCTTTCCTTCTTCAAGGCCGGTCTCAAGAACTTCATCTTCGACCGCACCTTCGGCTTCCCCTCCCCACCCCCCGGTCTCCGCTCATGTCTCGACCTGACTATTCAGCGCTTTGGTACGTCCTCCCGACGTGAAAAGCGCTTTATAAGTGCAATTTTGTTGTTGTTGTTTTGTTGTTGTGATGTAGCGGTGCATGGCATCAACGCATGGCTTACTGGTGTATATGACTACCGATGCCAACACATGACATGGGCATTGCCAATAAATGGTACAGCAACGCATGTTGCCCGAGCAGGGGTGGTGGAGAGGGAGATGGAACGTTGCAGATAAGCCAGGTTCCCTTGGAATATTAACAATCCTTACATTTGGTATATATAGCGCCTTATCATATCTTGGCTCTCAGCCATAACCAAACCTCACCAATGCCATCCGGAGGTGGGTCCGCACCCGCCTACACCAAAGTGTAATGAATAGGGAATGAAATCCTGCGTGGTTTATTGGTTGGCAATCTTGGTAAGGCGGTTGGCACCGGGGTAGACTCTCATCTCTTCGGAAGGAGAAACCGGGTTGGGTAGGAGTCACCACAAGGCAAAGTGTGGGGATTGTGAGTGAACGGCAATAATTCTGCCTAAATGGGGAAGGGATGGGAATGGGAGTTCGTGGTGGGGGTGGGGTGGGTGGGGTAAGCTTAACATACCAGTACATGAACTGATTAATGGACAGATATGAAAATATCTTCTGTCTCCTCCGATAACAATAACTCTTGGTAATAGATCTTGTGAAGTATTCTGCTTTCATTAAAAAGAATCCTGCGTGTGGGAATCTCGTACAGGGGCAGGAACCTGTTTTATTTATTGATGAGAAGTGAATGCCGGAGCAAAATTAGTCGAAAAAAAAAAAAGCCCATTCCTGGCATCTTTCTCCCTCGTCTACATAAAAGTAACAAGAATAAATCTCCCTCCAGCAGTTCATTTGTGAGAGTTGATAGCACACACACACACAGCTATCCTCTGTAGCCAGCTATCCATAGCCAGAAGAAGTGTGCACCACAATGATGGCAGAGAGTACAAAGCTGATCAGGCTAAAATGCATGGCACGCACAAAACGCAACAACAAAAAACAGTTTTCCTTACTTTGATAACGGTATTCTCTGAAGAGCAGAAAAATTATACCGCAGATTGATTCTTCTCCTGCATCAAATATTCATGATAGTTTACAGATTAGAACACGTTCCAAAAAAAACCCGGTTACACTTGTCTTACCTCTCGTCCATGCAGCCTTTCACACTCCGAGCCCTCCCTCAAACCTTTTACTTCCTGCGTTTAAACGAGATCAGGTTAAAAACGCCAAATTTACGCTCAACTGGGACTCGCTCTGCCACGCGAGCGGTGAGGCTTACGACTGGCTTTACAGCGTGTCGGCCTGGCTGAGTTGGACATGAACCACCCTTTCTCTCGCCTGTGCGTGGGAGAGACTTGTGTTCAAGCGCACACATCCCTTGGAGGGTGAGGTTGGGGGGAGCGCTGCATTGTAGGAGGTGCCATCCTCCGGATGAAACTCCCAAGATGATAATAATAATAATTGTATTTGATGTAGAGCTTTTCACGTTTTCTAGACGTCTCAAAGCGCTTCACAGACTATACCGCAAAGTTGAACCGACTGCATATTTGTGGGTGAAACGCGGCAGCCAATAGCGCATAAAATAGTCACGGATAATAATAATCCTTGCATTTGTCTGTCCATGGCAGCCGCCAGACGTTTGTGGATTGTGAGTTTAAAGTTCTGACGTGAGGCTTCGACCTGCTGGGTTGGGAAGGGGAGGCGAGAGAGCGCATGCCCATGCTGTTCAGAGTTCGGTCGGGTCGAGCTGTTAACTCCAGCTTCTTTTCACCGAAGTTCATTGCTAAATTATGAGGGAATTTAGCCCCTGCAGAGTCTTGGAGACTTCCGGTCCCTCCCTCCCTCCCATCTCGAGTTTATTTTACTGATCTCTGCGCTTTGCTTGTGCTTCAGAGGAAATGGTGATACAGTACATTAGACCTTTGATGAGCTGAAATGACTTAAAAGTCCCTGGTTGCCCGCCTGTTGATGTAGATCACTACTTAAGACCCAGTTCTGTGAATACAAGTCTGTTCAAATAAGACTTTGAAAAGAAGCCTTGTTCTCCCCAGTGACCTGCTGTATCAACTCAATGTGCCTCAGGTACATACAACTCTGAACCAGCCAGACGGGTGAGTTTTCCTTCAAACGTCTGTGGATTTAAAGGGATGAGCGAGAGATGATTGGTACCACGAGCCATTAGTTAGGCGAGTAGCTTCCAGCCACCATTCACTTCCCAGGAACAGGTAGCCCCGGCTCCACAGGTTTTACCAACCTCTCTGTAAAATAATAAGCCAAAGAAAATCAAGCCATATTGCCTTATACAATGTTCGAGTCAAAACGTCTCAAAGTGCTTCAAAGTACCAGTACCTGTTACGCCTGCAAATATACAACGACAACGAATTTCATTTATGTAGATCGTTTCACTTCACTTTCCAATAAATCCCGTGAAGCGCTTTTGAGGCATTCCAACGGCTCAATAACAACAACAACAGCAGCAAAACCATTTCATTTCCATAGCCATAAGTCTCGGAATCAAATGTGGCAGTCACAAAAATTTGCATCGAGGGAGCGCCCTTCACACAGGATAGCGACTCAGAGCACCTTGTAAGGATTTGGTATCATTGTGCTTAGGAAAACACAACAAAAGCTTTAATGGTAAGGAGGGAGTCAAGGAACCTCCGCGAGGCAACCCCCTCCCTCGCTCCCTCCATCCCTCTCTCCCTCCATTTCTCTCTCCCCCGCTTCCTCTCGTAATGTAACTGTAGTGAGTAGCTTTTCATACATATGTGTGCTGTATGGAGACCAACCGCAACGTTGCTTTGTGACCCGGTAAATCCATTGATTGACCCTGAACTTGTGTGTTTAGAAAGCTCTCGGCTTAATAGTGGACATCAGGTACATAGGATAGGAGCTGACCAGGTGGGGGGTAGGGAGGAAATCTGAAAACGAATTGAGTGCTCGGTGTGGCACGAGAGAGGCAGGTTGAGGAGAAGCGGGAATGAAATGGAACGAGGCCCTCCCCCACCCCCGGATTATCTCTCTCCCGTCATCGTGATCAGAAATCGAGTCAAGTTTTTCCATTGTTCAAGCCTAGGGCTGAATAGGGAGAGCGCTGGCTGGCTGGCAGGACAGGATTATTGCATGTTAAGACTTACAAAGGAGACAAAATAAATCAGGATACGGTTAGGGATCCGAAAGCTGCCAGTTTGCGGATCAATAGAAAGGAACAAAAAAAAACATGTATCGCAGGCGAGAGCTCCTTCAGAATCCCGAGGTCCATCCACTCCAACCTTGAAGGCCGTGCCGAAGATTGGCAACTGGAGCCAGACCGATTTATGTAACGTCGGCTTGACGCGGTAATGAGAGTAATGGGGAGAGTGTGGGAATTCTAGGAGGGCCAGATTAAATGGGCTGAAGAGCTTCTTCCTTCATCTTGAGACACGTCTCTCTTGGGGAGATTGTCTATCGGAAGCGCACAAAGTTGAATCGCAGCCAGCCGTGAAGAGATCCACACCAGTTGTATCTTTCCCATTGCCTGTTTCCCAAGCATTTTCCAAAGGGGCGAGCGCCAAATTGGACTGGTTTGCTTGTCGTCAGGGAGTTTGTACTGTTTGCGGCTCAGACACAGAGGGTAAAGCTTTGACCTCTGGTACATTTGTCAGGTCTGAATTTGCTGATCAATGAGAAGAGTTTTATACGAAAAAAAACAGACAGTTTCAACAACACTGAAATCCCCACAGGAGGTTGGAGCAGTCTTAAAGCTCCGAGTATTGGAGTCGAGGTATTTTTACTGGTCATTGGGGAGTAATATCATTGCAGTTGTGGTTGTAGCAGATGCTGAGGACAGCTGGTGGAATAGAGATTGCCCATTTCTCTCATCATTGAGAGAGTGCAGAGAAACCATTCACTGAAGCCTCATAAAACTCTTATTACATTTGGTTGAAGGAGCTAAGGTGTGCGTGTATGTATGTATGTCTGTCTGTATGTCTGTGTGTGTGTACTATGTGTGTATGTGTCCCTGCCTGTGCAGATATCTCTGCGTCTGTGTATGTCTTAGTATGTATGTTTCTGTGTTAATGTTAATTTGACTACAAAGTACAGTCACTACACCTTGCTATTAATCCTATGAAGTGCTTTGAGATGTTTTTGTAACGTCAAAGACACTACATCAAATGTAAGGATGATTTATTTATGTGTGTGTAGTTTGCTTGTGTATGAGTGAGTGAATCCGTGCTTGCATGTGTGAGTGCGTGCGTGTGTATGTGATTTGCCTCTGGTGTGGGTGTGTGTGCGTGTGTGTGTATTATGCATTAGGCATTTTATTTCAGAAGTTAATGTTTGAATTGCTGGGCTGGGGAGCTGACGTTGAGAGGGATGCCCACTTGGGAGCATAAGGCTCATACATCATATATATTGGTGTCTAACAATATGTATTCAACTGAAAACGTGTGTATGTAGAATACAAATAATGAATGATGTCTATTAATATCCTGGGTACTCTGAGCTTATGCGTGTGACTGATGAGATACTGAGATGGACAGGGGAGTTGGACTTCACTGCTGGAATTATAAGAACAAATAATTCTTTCCAGTCTCCCACGCACATACACACTCGCTAAACCCATCCACCTCCGCATACACAACACACACACACACTCACACACTACACCAGCTCACGTTCATGGCAACCAATTTCTCCGGTCTCATTACAGTTCTGGCCCCACTTTCCCATCTTCTCCTCTAACCCCCACCGAGATTAGTCAGGTAAAGATTTTCCACTCCCTCCCATTTGGGTTTTGATCCTTCTGCTGAGGCTGAGTGCTGAGTTATTTACATTCTCTTATCTCCGCAAGACCACCTCCGCCTAGCCTATTCTCTCTCTCTCTCTCTCTCTCTCTCTCTCTGCTGAACTGGGGAGTTGGATTGCAAACACGAGGCGTCTGATACAGCCAACTGCACAGGGTTTACACAGCCACAGATCACCCTGAATTGCGTTCGCATAGCGCCTCTCACGTCAGAAGGACGTCCCAAGGCGTTGAAACACAAGCGCGTAATGCATGTGGAGCTCCTGTAGCTCAGTGGGTTAGAGCACTTGCTCGCCTTTCTATGCCGTGAGACCTGTGTTCGAATCCAGGCAGATCAGGGCGAAATCTTGGGCAAGTTTCCTTACTCCACACACACACACACACACACACACCACACACACACACACACACCTAATAATAATCCGTCCAAAAGAAAACACACAATAATAAAATTGGTTATTTCAATCCACGACTGTGTGTGGGGGACGCTGCTGTGCGCAATTGGCTGCCGCGTTTCGCCCACAAATATATACAGTCAATTCACTTTACAGTATATTTTGTGAAGCGCTTTGTGACGTCGATAAGATGTGAAAAGTGCCACATCAAATGCAAGGATTATTATTATTATTATTATTATCCGTCTTGACAAGTGAGGCATTACAGTTTGCGTTGCCCAGTTACTGAGCTTCAGAATTCAATACAATGTGTTTTCCATATAATACAATGCAAATTATGTTTGTACGGCGGCTTTCACGTCGGGAGGACGTCCCAAGGCGCTGGACAGTCAGGGACCTGAGCTGGGGGTGAGGATGGGGGGGGGTGTAGGAGGGAGTCCGAAGGCTCGGTAAAGAGGAAGGTTTTTGAGGGAGGGGGCGGTTGTGGTATCATGGTTCTGATTATCACTGCGGCGTGTGAGTGAGGCGCACTGATTAACACCTGTGTGTGTCTGTGTTTGTGTGTGTGTGAGAGAGAGCGTGTGAGTGAGTGAGGCATGTGGTGCTGCTCTCCTGCGCTTTAATTTCACGGCTGCCGATAGTTCTGGGCTAGCCCGGGGCAGGCAGGCAAGGAAGGCAGGCTCGCTCGCCAGCTGCAAGGCTGAGTATTCTCTCATTTTAAACTGGGTTCTGGATCGAACGTGCTAATCAACTGTTGTGCTATTTCAAAGTATGTATTTTTAAACAGGGTATTGTGGGGTTTTTATACAGCAGTGACCAGCACACAAGCTGAAAGAAGATCGAAACTGGCCTGGCCTGTCACTCACTGCTGTTGCCACAGGCATCCAACCCATAGAAAACTAATGAAATCCCCAATGAATTCAATCTTGTCCAATCCCAAGCAGCTATATACCAAAGCTTCTCTTTCTCTCCCCCCCCCCCCCCCCCCCAACCCACTCTCTATCTCTCTCCGCATCTCCTCAGCACATCTGTCCGCAACATTACCTACCTACCTCCCCCTTCCCCTGTGTGAGGCTTCGGTTCTAAAAATACGTGTCGGGGTCTTGTATTTTTAGTCTTAGCTTCCCCTTAAATCAGACTGATTTACACCAATTCCCAGCAGGTGCCAACCTCATGGCTTCAGCGCATCTGTTCCCAGCGTTGTCCTTCTCCTCTGTGATCTCGTCCTCCACCGTATGCACCAGTCAACAGTGTCAGGAGCAGTTACAGCAGGCGCCTCTCGCAATGATAATAACAATCCTTGCATTTGATATCGCGCTTTTCACGTCTTATCGGCGTCTCAAAGCGCTTCACAGAATATACTGTGAAGTGAATTGACTGGATATTTTGTGGGCAAAACGCGGCAGCCAATTGCTCACATCAATGTCCCCCACAGTCATTTCTTGAAATTACCAATTTTATTATAGTGGGTTTTTTTTGGACGGATTATTATTAGGCATGTGTGTGTGTGTGTGTGTGGTGTGCGTGTGTGTGTGTGTATGTGTGTGGAGTAAGGAAACTTGCCCAAGGTTTCGCCCTGATCAGCCTGGATTCGAACACAGGTTTCTTGCTTGTAAGGTGAGGGAATGTCTCTAACCACTGAGCTACAGGAGCAATAACTTGCATTTATATATAGTACTGCTCGCTCAGGGCAGAGTCCCTGAGAGTTTGACAGTGGTGGAGTTTGACCACATTGGAGCCTCAGCCTGGACTGGGAGTTCAAGTCCTGACGCGAGGTTTGAACCCACAGGTTTCTGACACTGAGAGCATGATTGAGTTGACACCTAAAACCGTTGTTCCACTGCAGCTGTGGGTCTCGTAACCTTAATTGTACACTTTTACCTGCCCTGTAAATGTTAAAATAAGCCTGTCGTTCAGAAACACAGAAGGAACGAGAGTTGGATATAATAATACTGATCCTTGCCATTGACATGGTGACTTATCACGTCATTGAGATATCTCAAAGCGCTTGACAGAATATACTGCAAAGCGAATTGGCTATATTTTGTGGGCGAAACGCGGCAGCCAATTGCGCACAGCAACGTCTCCCACAAACAGCCGTGGGTTGAGGAACCAAATTTATATTGTTTCTTTGAAGAGTTTATGACCGCTGGAAAATGCTCCGCCAGTTGGCTAAATAGACTTTGATTAGACACTGTAAAGCTGAGGGCAGCAGGTCTGTGGATGGGGAGGGCCACAGGCTCCATACGGGGCCGGGGCTAGTGAAAGATTCATTGACTTCATCAAACTAGATAATAGGCTGTAACTCTCTCTTTGCCGCCCACAACTGCACAATAAACCAACTTTAAAGCCTTTCCTTTGTCCAGAAAGGCAAACAAAACACACACAACACGACATAATAATAATAATCCTTGCATTTGATACAGCGCTCTTCACATCTTATCGACTCAAAGCGCTTCACAGAATATACTGCAAAGTGAATTGACCGTATATTTGCGGGCGAAACGCGGCAGCCAATTGCGCACAGCAGTGTTCCTTCCCCCCCCCCCCCCCCCCCCCCACACAAATAGTGAGTAGGAACCCAGTTGTTAGTCGGTCGGTGGATCACCTTTCTGTGGGTGATAATCCTTTCAGAAAAAATATATAAATCAGAATAAATTACTTCACTCAACTCAATCCACGGCTGTTTGTCGGGGATGCCGCTGTTGGCTGCGCAATTGGCTGCCGCGTTCTGCCCCACAAAATGCGCAGTCAATTCACTTGGCGGCATATCCCGCGAAGCACCTTGAGATGCCTCGAAGTTGCGATAAAGCGCTACATCAGAATGCAAGGATTATTATTATTATTGTTGTTGTTGTTGTGGCGAATCTCCAGGCTTGCCATGTAACGGATGCTAATGCTCACACCCAGAGGCGTTTGATATTTCACAAAAAAATTCATGTTCTCAGAAGTGACATTGTGTTTTTTTTAATAAATATTTAAATCACCTCCAGGTGGGAACATTCTCTCCCTCTCACTTCCACTGAAATGTTGTCACAGCTGATTAGCTCTCTGAATTTTTCCAGATCTGTTTCATGCTCAATTAGATCTCAGTGGTTGGAGGAAGAACTGTGTGTGACTGCATTCAGCACTTTCGGTCTGTTATGTGCCAAACACAAAAGCGAGCTTTCATTTATATATATATTTTTCTACCCCCACCCCTCCCTCATCTTTTGTCTCTCAATTTGTGGAGTCCTTTAAGCGTAGTGGTTAGAGCATTCGCCTCACAAGTGAGAGGACGTGGGTTGGATTCCCTGGTGAGGCGAAATCTTTCCTTAAGTTTCCTTACTGCACGCGAGCCTCTGTTTTACCCAGCAGTAAGTCCCCACAAACAGTCATGGTTTGAGATTGAGACCAATTTATTATTTTTCTGGAGGGATTATTATCAGGCGTGCGTGTGGAGTAAGGAAACTTACCCCAAGGTTTCGTCTCGCTGGGAATCAAACCCAAATCTACTCGCTTGTGTGACGAGTGCTCTAACCACAGAGGCTAGGGGGCTACACGGGGCTGAAGCGAGGCTTAAACCCACGACCAAAGGCCAGAGAGCTAGACTCTCCGTCCAGGACAAGGGACTGGTAAAAAAAAACTGAAATGAAAGTGAATAGACAAGTTAGTGATCAAGACAGATGGACTTGCCCTTTTTGAGGGGGTGGATCTAGCTTCTACGGTCAAGACTTCTGCGGTCTTAACTTGCCGTAAAGAACCGGTCGGCTTGCCTGGACAGCTTGGATCAATGAGTCCTTATTGGGCTCTATTGGGGATTTCTGCGCTGACACATTTATGAGCTACGGAATATATACTGTGTGTGTGTGTGTGTGTGTAAAAAAGAGCACAGTGGCTCGAGTAACTTGCAGCTACCTGGCTTCCGGGAATGACTGTGAGAAGTTTATAAAGAATAATTCATTTGGCATTTGATTTTTCGATGCCTCTGGGAACAAACAGTTGTACCAGACATGAGATGAAGCTGAAATATGGAGTGAGGGCAGCGCGGAGAGCTACTCAGAAACTACCCTTTAGATGTTACCCTTTCAAAGGCTGCACGGAAACCTCTAGTACATCACACGGCTGACATCTGCATACCCAGTGGTCATTGCAATGTTTTTTAAAGCCAGGGAGTTCTTTCAAACAAACACCTTCGCTTTAACTTTCCGATCAGCGGTTGTGGAGGTGGTGGGGGTTGGGGGGGGGGAAGAAGGGGGTTTAGGAAGACTTGCCAAAAATATATATACATATTGACGGACCGAGAGGGGGGGGAAAGAAAAGGAAAAAAAATTGCACAAGCCAGAGATTTATTAAATAAAATATTTATTACAAATGAGTGCAGTTCTGTCTTACATTGTTACAGCGGTTCACTGCCAAGGCGAAAGCTGTAATAGATTAATCATTGGGTTATTTTTTCTCCAACGGAGGGAGCTGGTTGACGGTGTTGAATTTTTAGACAGAGGGATTCCAGAGGAATTTTTTTTACACAAATCCCACCGACAATCCAATCATCAGAATCCCAGAAATAATAATACTAATATTCCTTTCGTTTGATATGTAACCTTGGCATGTTGCGGGGAGGCGGATGCCTGGGGTTAAGAACAGGACCCACAATAATATATATCTGGAATAATCCTTGCATTTAGTATCACGCTGGTATCACCTCATGTCCAGACGTCTCGATGCGACTACACGGCAATATTCACAGAATTCATTGTAAAGTGGATTGATAGTCTATCTTATGGGTGAAACGCAGCAGCCATTTGCACAGGGCAGTGGATTGAGTGACCACATTTCTTTAAATATATTGTAGATATATATATATATGTATGTTTTTGGTTGAAGCCAGTGAACCATTCCATTTACCTAGTCCAGTCTTATCTCGAAGGTCCCCTTAAAGTCAACATGATGCATGTGTGACTGGGGCCAGTGAGTGTTGGGAGGGCTGCCGTGCGATGTATTTCATCAGTATTAACCGATCAAACCCAATTGATTTTGAAGTGAGCAGGTGACAGGTCAAGGGTAAAGCAATGCTAAACGCCAGTCCCATTGTCCCGCCACACATTACTAACCTTTTTAAAAGCACTTAGCGCAATTAGCTGCTGGCTATGAAATATCGCTTGTGGTTTCTACGCTGTCGGGTTCCCACGTGGCGGGGGAACTGAAACTGACACTTAAAATTCGGATAGATCCATCTGAGATCAGTGCTGCTCTCCGATTGTTGTACGAGCGAGGGATTCCTGATGATAACACAAGGCTGTCTGTGTATGTTACACGTGTACGGGAAGCACTGAGAGTGAACATACTTACACATGTTTTTCTTTAAACGAAGCATGCAAACATGGCAGACAGGGTCAGTGTTATTATAATAATAATAATAATCCTTGCATTTGATATCACGCTCATCACGTCTTCGAGGTGTCTCAAGGCGATTCACAGAATGTTACTGTAATTGACTGTGCATTTGTGGGCGAAACGCGACAGCCAATTGCGCACAGCAGTTACTATTGTTCCATTGATCCTCTTGTGTGCTGAGTGGATCGAGTCTCACCCGCTTTTCCTTCTCTTTTTCTGTTTTTCAGGAAATCGCAGCTTATTTAATAACATTCGAGAAACATGAAGAATGGCTAACAACTTCCCCCAAAACCAGGTAAGTGGGATGTGAGCTGCTCGCTCTCTGTGCCTGCCTTTGCCTCCTCGCTCTCACCCTTCAGTCCCTCTCTCCCCCTTCCTCTCTCCCCTCGCCCTCCCTCCCTCCCTCCCTCCCTCCCTCCCTCCCCTTCCTCCCTCCCTCCCTCTGAAATATTTGAATCTTTGCAAATCCCTGGGAATCCTGTAAATCCCAACTGTACCATTAGCTCGGAAGATAATTGAGACCTAGCCTCATTCAGTGTCTGTGTCAGTCTTTCAAGCTGATGCCTGGGTTACAATGGGCTTTTGCATAGGCTCCTGAAACGCGGCTTGTTAACTGGATTCATTATGTGACTGTGCCCTCGGCCTCCCATGGAACTATCACTGGGTCACAGGCAGCACTTTTTCACAACGTGGGGGCAAACACTGATGTCCTCAGCAAACTCCCCCTCCCCACCACCTCCCGATTTCACGCTGATACTTTAATCCGGAAAAAAAGAACAATGGAGTTTAGCCAGCTTTTGTAAACTGCCCTTTAATAAGGTCGGAGGTGAGAGAAGCTGCATTTGACTATATATCACAGGATGGATTTCCTACTGGGTTATCCGTTTTAACGTCGCGCCGAGTTGTGTCACGTTTTATCCGCTCACCCGTCGTTTTGGGATGAAGATTTTCCGTACTTGAATTCACCGTTACCTCCCCCACCGCACGGCTGCCTCTCCCCGGATGGCCCCCAAGCTCTCGGCTCGAGCGCAGATTCGATTTGTAAACGCGGCAAAAAAAAATACAAGTTGGGGAATCATTGCCAAGGCTGCATCGTCAGAGAGACTGAGAGAAATAGAGAAAGAGAGAGAGAGAGAGAGAGAGAGAGGACATCTCGGGATTTAGGCCTACACAGCTCTAATAACTACATAATTAAATTACCGCTGATCTCAGTAACTGCGAGATTGAGATCAAGGATTTGATGCGCAAAGGAGAGTCTTGTCAGCCTGACTCAGTCTGTTGTTCTCTCACCTCTGGCTCTGAAGCTTGTGGGTTCGAGTCCCCTGTTGGGGGCTTGAAGCTCGGACTGCCTGTCCAGGTTTAGTACTTAGTATCTTCGATTTAATTTCTGGTACTGGGTTAACAGGCATTAAACTCAAGTCCCCCCTGCCCGTTCAGGTGGATGTTAAAGATCCTGTGACCCCAAAAGAGGAGAGAGAGTTTCTCCCGGTGTCTTAATAAATCGGTCGTTCACTTTACAGCTTGCGTGTGGGACATGGCTGTGCGCAAATTGGCTGCTGTGTTTGCCCAGAAAATACACTTGACAGCAATTATCTGCGAAACACTTTGAGACGTTTTGACGTAAATGGCACCGCCTGAAATCCGAGGAATATTTATTATTATTGAGCCTGGGCAACGAACCAGGAAAAGTTACATTTGATTTTTTTATATATATACGTATATATATTATATATATATATCTATAAATAGATATATACATACAGTATATATATATATTCTTTTCAACAAAACCTCAGTGGAGCTGCGATGGAGTTTTTTGGTGAGGGGAGCCCGTCATTTCAGTGGACTCACACCGAGCCTCCCTACCATCGGTTGCTAACCACTCCGTTTATTTACCAGGAAAATAATTAGTGGAATGAATCTCAATTTGCTGCAAGGTGTATTGACGGCAGGAATCAGCCTCCAGCTCAGGGAGGAGTGTTAGCAGCTGCTGGAAGAAGCAAGGCCAGGACTGGTTTGCGTTGCCTGTGTCCACACTCTCTAGAGGTGCTCTCGGTAGTTGCTTCCTTCGGGCACTGTGCTGTTCCTCCCATCTGCTGTCGAACGTAGAGGCTCTCTCTCTCTCTCTATTTCTTTGTCAAAGCGCTAACTTCGAGGTGTGTCTGTTTTTCCAAGACTTACATCGACAAGGCAGCAGACAGTCCGAAATCCCAGTACAGTGCAGCTCAACATTCAGTTGTTGCCAACTCACCAGATGCAGTTGGGGGGGGCGTGGCGCGGGGTGTGGGATGAGAGAGGGAATCCCTTCAATTTATTCATCAGTCCCTGTGTTTAAATATTGAAGATATATAATTATTATTATTAATAATGATAATCCTTGCATTTGTTATAAAAAAAAGGCACGCTTTGCCCACAAAGTCTACAGTCAATTCACTTTACAGCGTATACTGTGAAGCGCTTTGAGACATCTAGAAGGCCTGATAAGGCGCCAGGTCAAACGCTAGGATTATTTATTTATTTTACTCTACAGTCTTTGCTTCTATTTGGAGAAACTCGAAGCATCAATTCTCGTCAGTGCCTCTATTGAAACACTCATCTGATTGCTTGTGACACACACACACACACACAGGGCACGCATGCAAAAAGCACATGTACATACAGTGTGGATCTACATACAGAGTGAGACACAATCCAGACGAGCCCTCCCCTCCCCCCTGCTAACGCAGGGCACTGTGTAAATGCAAGTTGTTGTTGAAATCTGCTCCTCTGCTGTTTCTGGGCACACAATTTACTCACATTACTGGAGTTGACATTGAAACGTCACCCGAGCAGCTCAATCAGCCACCCGGGAGGCAATTGTCAGCTGAGTGTCTCTGTACCTGCACAGAGGGCTGACATTGAGACGCACATACACACGCACATACACACGCACTCACATATATGCACTCACATACACACACACACACACACACATGGAGTGAGGGTCCCACACATGAAATGAGTGAGTTGTCAGCTGAGTATCTCTGGCATAATAATAATAATCCTTGCATTTGATATAGCGCTTTTCACATCTTATTGACATCTCAAAGCTCTTCACAGAACATACTGTTAAAGTGGATTGACACACAGAGCTGACATTGAGACGTGTACACACACACACACACGCACAAACTCACGCACCTGCACAGTGAGGGTCCCACACATGAAATGAGTGAGTTGTCAGCTGGTTATCTGTTGTGTACTGCTCTACTCTTGAGATCCAAAGTGCGCAGCAAGACAGAGCTCGCAGCACAGAACCGGCCCCCTGCTTGGTTAGAGGCACCTCTGCCTCTCCCACCCGAGGGGTGGCGATGGAGTCGGTCCTTCGACAGTGTGAGTTGCTGTAAGTTGCTGCCGCATGTAAACAGTGCTGTACAACGCGTTGTTGCTGTTGATGATGGAGGCAGGTACCTGCCCAGTCGGGGGAAAAATAATAATCCGTCCCAGAAAAAACACAATAATAAAAATTGGTCATTTTCAATCCACGGCTGTTTGTGGGGGGAACGCCTCTGTGTGCAATTGGCTGCCGCGTTTCGCTCTCCCACAAATATATACAGTCGATTCACTTTACGGTATATTCTGTGAAGCGCTTTGGGACGTTGATAAAATGTGAAAAGCGCTATATCAAATGCCAGGATTATTATTATTATAAAAATAGCTCCGGTCTTTAATTACAATAAGTATTCAAAAGGGAGAGAATAAAAGTCAATGTCCATCATCCCTTGCCACCTCCAACCAACCCCTTGCCCTAATGGTATCACCTTCTGTTATCACAGTTCCAACAGCCGAGAGCAGTGAGCGCTCCCAGCTTGCTCTTCCTCGTCCATCTCCAGGGCTTTGCTATCCTGTCACTGAGCCATAGTGATCAGTGTCGCTTTCTCTCCTCCTGTCAATGGTTTAGGCTCTTTTTCGCGCTTCCCGCTAGCCCACAAGCCCCATTCTGCGGGCGGTGGAGGGGATGGGGGGAGGGTGTGGGGAGGCTGAAAACTTAAGCCCCATCCTGTCCTCACGTCCACACTTTGCTACAAGGGAGGGAGGAGACTTATTAGTCTATAATAAGGAGACTAATAAGAATAAGAATAACTTGCATTCGATATCTCAAAGCTCTTCACGGAATATACTGTAACGTGGATTGACTGTGTATTCTGTGGGTGAAACACGGCAGCCAATTGCGCACAGCAGCGTCCCCCCCACAGACAGTCGTGACTGAAGTCACCAATTTTTTTTTTGGGGGGGCGGGTGTTTATTACCTCCCGTAAAGCGATCTGAGTAACCACCGGGTTTCCCACTCACTGCGAGGTAAACGGAGGCGTGTGGAGTTAAGGGAACTTGACAAAGGTTTCGTTCCACCTGGGAATTTGAACCCGAGTCCTCTCTCTGGCGAGACAGCTAACCACTACACTGCGGGATTCCATCCAGCGAGCACTCACTCAGCATAGATTGAAAGCTGTTCTGCATCTTAGCCTGGTGTTTTTATCCACTCGAGCAAGCTGAGGGTTTGCGAGGGCTGTCCCTCAATCATCGCCACACACTTACAAACTACTGGGGGAACACAGAGGTTTATTAATTTTACATTGGAGAAATAATTTATTCTTTAATGAAATGCTAAATTATTCACATAACATGTAGGAACAAATCATTTAAAATGCAAAACTTATACTTATTAATAGAATTCCAATTTATTCTGTCATTAGAAGTAATTAGACTTTGGATGCATTGAAATTGCATTACTGCAAAAGTTGCATTTAACAAGGCAATAAATTCTTTTATAATCGTCTTAGAAAGTGTTCAATACCCGGTACTTGCAGAGCTCAACGAAACTGAAAGGGAACTGCACATATACTACTGCCTGCTGCAGAAGAGCCTTTGAGACCTTTTCTAATCGGAATATATTAGTATTATTACTGTACCAGTATTAATAAATAATAGTAAAAAAAAATCAGCGTGCAGATTGAAAGGGGGTGTCAATTCTCCCTCCCCTTTCGAATCTGCGGAAACACTACTTCGGCAAGCGAGTAGCAAACGCACGGAACAGGCTCCCGAGGGAGATGGTGAAAGCTGAAAGTGTGGATTCTTTCAAGAACAAATTGGATCGATTTCCGTGAGAGAATAGTATCTCAAGATACAACGTATATTTTGGGACACGACATGTCAGGCAGATTCCAGAATGGCAGAAGGCAAACTTAGTCTTCTTTGGCTTAAAAATCCTTATGTTTGTACCAGAGGATGCCCTGTTTATTCTAGATTGCAGTATATTCTGTGAAGCACTTTGAGACGTCTAGAAGACGTGAAAAGCACTATATCAAATGCAAGGATTATTATTATAGGTCCACACCAAGCCGTCTGCGTTGTGCTTGCTATTTACATGTGTGTGTGTCTGTGTGCTTGCGTGTGCGTGTTTATGTGTACGCGTGTCTGCGTGCGTGTGACAACCAATGGCCGGCTGCTGAAGAGAATCCTTCGGCCTGTAACGGTATCAGAGATTTGAGAAATCCCGCAGGTGGGGGAAACTCAAAGGTGAATGTTTGCACAACAAAATCAGCCGCACGGGAGCAGTTTGTGGGGGTGGGGGGAGGGGGAGAGCCTCGAGATAAACGCACGCTCATCTTAAGATATCGAGGAAGAAAGAAAAACAAGCACACAGGAGAATATCTCCAAAGTGTCTGGCGTCGTTGGGGTCTTGGCACCCGACGAAGATCGAGCTCTCTCACACACCACCCTCAGGTTCCCCACTCCCTGCCATAACTCCCCATTTAATGAGGGGGTGCTGAATTATTCCGATTGACGGCAGGTGCATATAGCCAACGCACAAGGGCTTTGCATTATTGATGGGATCTGGGCTAATTTGGAGCGCAGGCAAGCATCAACACAACAAAACTTTGCAGATACTGGAGTTGTGAAACCTTTGCACTCGCTCTGCCTCCATATCTCTTTTGAGACACGCACGCACACACACACACACACACACACAGACAGCTTGAGTTTTTTTCAACAAGAGATTTTATCGAGAGGTCAGGGGGAAAGATTCCACCGCAGGTAGGATCCGTTCTGAGATCCATCGGTTTAACGCATCACAACGCCTTGAAGCAATTTGTCCAGCGAGTGAGTTAACTTTGAAGTGCAGGAACTCGAATTATTAGCAAGCGCAGCAGGTAAACCTACGATTTTATTCCCATTGTTTTCCTTTTCTGCGCAACAAAGAAACTGTTCCGAGATTGACTCTCCTGTTTCTATTACTGTTCCGCCGTCAGCCGTTAGCATTCAGAAAGTTATCTCCGCTGCTTTATCATCACACCCAGGCGATCGTGACACCCAGCACAGGGGAGAGCACTATATTGTCGGAGAAATCAGGTGTCTGTTTAATAATCCCTTTCAGACGGACTTTTCTTGCAAAAGATGAGCAGGAATTCCCCCCAGTGCCCTGCCTGACAACCAACCTCCAAATACTGTACCTGATTGTTCACCTCATGGCTGTTTGTGGAGTCACCTGTAGCTCAGTGGTTAGAGGCACTCACTCGCCTTACAAGTGTGAGACCTGTGTTCGAATCCAGGCAGATCAGGGTGAAACCTTGGGCAAGTTTCCTTACTACACACACACACACACACACACACATAATTTGTCCGCAAATATGCAGTCAA
The DNA here is from genome assembly GCA_035084275.1 of Hydrolagus colliei. Taxonomy (NCBI): domain Eukaryota; kingdom Metazoa; phylum Chordata; class Chondrichthyes; order Chimaeriformes; family Chimaeridae; genus Hydrolagus; species Hydrolagus colliei. The sequence goes on from CM068767.1 coordinate 5,073,100, forward strand.
TTCACTTTACAGTATATTCTGTGAAGTGCTTTAAGAAGTCGATAAGATGTGAAAAGCATTATAGCAAAATGCAAGGATTATTTATTATTATTATTGTGGGACCTTGCTGTGTGCAAATTGACAGCAGCCAAAGAAAACATTGGACACTTTCCTGTGAGGAGATATATATATATATATCTGCTAAATAGAGGAATATATACATATATATATCAAGTACAAAGATTCTACGTTTAGGTTTATTTGATTCCGACTCATGTCCTGAAGTGTAAACCCAGAGGCCTAGGGGCAGTCTGAGAGGCAGCCTGGACTGCGGACATCAGCAGGTTAACAGTCTGTGCGATCCATCGCGGTCGGGTTGTGTCAGTAAGTGTTCTTCAACGAAGTGGAGGGGGGGTGGGGTGGGGGGGAGTGTGGGGGGGAATTATTCTGGTTGAATATTTTCTTTCCCTGAAGCGGGGACATCGAGGACAATTGCTATCAACTCTCTCCCCTCACACCCCCCCCCCCCCACTTCCCCCCTCCCACACACTCTTCCCTTCCCCCTCCGCCCCACACTACTCCCCCTCCCACACACTCTCCACTCCTCCCCGGCCGCCACCACCCACCGATCTTTGAGCCGCACGGTTTACTGCTGTTGGCAACACAGAGCGAGTTAATTTGCTTCTGCTCAGCTCTGGCCTCACCCCAGGCGGCAGAGTTAATGGACATTTTATATGGTTGACATCCACGGTTGTTTTGCTGCAAACTCAGTGGTGCCAACGGGAGCTGCCTTGGCCTACGGAACATCTCGTCTCAAAAGCATTTTTAACAGTCTCCGCGTTCGCGTGACTTCGCCTGACTTTGAGTTGACATTCACCAGCGCTCCGGGCGTGCCAGTGCTTGAGTCACCCAATACCATTTCTCTCTCTCCCCCCACCCACCCCCTGCGCTCTCCGCCCCTCGCCCCCTCCGCTTCTCACTCACAAGCCCAGTTGACGCTGAAGCCAAGTGGTGCTGTAGTAAAATCCCGTGTCTCCGGCACCCTCGGGACCTGGCCAATGCCGGTTAAAGCGCCTGTCGGGTATTTGGCTGAAAACCCCAAAATAAATAAATATTTTTCCGGATAAATTCCGGTTAATCGAATGCGGACCTTTTTTTTGCGATGCCAGTTATACGGAAGTTACGGTTGATCGGGTGCCAGATAAATGGGCTTTTACTGTACATTTGTCTCTGCCTGCTAACCCCAGCTGAGCTCTCAGAACTCACCCAGAACAGGCAATAAACCTGGGCCAATTTTATAGCTCAACTACACGCACACAGACACACATCAGCCAATCCCTTCTCCCTAATTACCAGACACCTGGTGCTGTGACTTGGGAGACTTTTGGATGCAGGGGAGGCGAGGAGAGAGGGATTTCTTACAGCACTAGATCACACCAAAATGTCTCAAAGCGCTTTGCTCTTAATCCTGTCACATGTGGGTCTCACTGGTAGGGTGGCACTTACAACACTCAGCTGCCTGCCACCTCCCCACCCCCTCCGCAAGTCCAAAGTTTCTTTCTGTGACTACTGTTTCCCCACCCCCACTTGCCCGAGACGGAGATTGGTGCGTGTGTGAGTGAACCGTGGAGTTTAACGACGTGGATTAATACTCACTCCCTGTGAACATTATGGACACACAGAGAGCCTCAATTTGTTGTAATGAAAACCCCTGTGATGTTTGATATGGAACTGTTCCAGGAGAAGACATCAATACTGTCTCTCACAGCCATCTCCCACTGGCCCCCCACCCCCCGCCCTTACTCCCCCTGACCTCTCTTTTTCTCTCTCTCTCTCTCTCTCTTGCTGCGTGTGTGGTTCTCAAGGTGAGTGATGACGATCGCACTGAGCAAAGGAAAGATTTGTCATTTCCCACCGAGCGACATGAGGCTCGGACAGGAGCCTGGGCCTCCTCTACGCTTCCCCGTTTCAACGGCAATTTTCCCATCAATGTGCTGACTCCCAGCTCCAGCTCTACTCTGCCTCACCATTCTGCCCGAGTCTACAAAAAATGCACGCTCACAAATGTACAGTCAGTTCACTTTCCAGTGTATTCAGTGAAGCGCTTTGGAGACGTCGATAAGATGTGAAAAGCGCTATATCAAATGCAAGGATTATTATTACAGGACTGTATTAATTAATTAATCGGTAGAATAAACGGGCGTTTTTGTCTCCAGAAAGCACCAACTCATGAATTCAGTAAAAATCTGATAAACGCACATTTTCTTATTCGGGAATCTGATAAGAAATACTGCAAATTAGAGCTGGGACAGAGTCATTAGCTATACCTTCGTATACAGTACATATGAATGTGTGCTTTAAAAAAACCAGCTCTATACAGCAACCAACAAAATGCTCTTATTTCACAAGATTAATGCTATTTAAACACAGTTTAACCAGTGAATTCCGGGGGGATTGTGGCAGCTTCCCACGTCCTTGTTCTGGATGCTTTACTGCACTTTGCAAAATGCATATGGTGCTTTGTGATAATGTTTTGGTTCCAACTGTGATGGAGTGTCTGGTGCCCGCTTCCAGGAAACTAGAATTAATGCAGGGACATGCGTGGAATGTTAGGAGGCAGATTAAGGAACCGGAACGCAGACACAAATCTCCCCACAGTGGCAGCCAGCATTCCTGCTAGAGCTAAAATAAAGAAAAAGTGGACCTGTAATAATCTCTGCATTTATATAGCGCCAATAACGTCAGACATCTCGAAACGCATCACACATCATTGGTGTCAGGCAGAGGCAGAAGCCATTGTACACACAGCAACGCTCCACAAATAGCCGCCGAGCAAAGACCCAATTTATCTGAAGGATTATGGCCAAGGCTCTGTTTCTTTGCAAATAGTGTGATGGGAATCTGTAAAGTCCAGCGGCCAAAGGCTTGGTTTAATGTCCCCTCTGAAGGGTAGCACCCTCGATAAGGTAGAGACCCACCCACCCTCCAGAACTGCACTGGACCTGACCCAACAACAACTAGCGTTTATTCAGTGGCCTTCACCCAGGGAGCTTCTGAGACTATTTGCCAGGGCCAGGCATCGCTTGGCAAAAGGCACCGCAGCCTGTGCCTGCTGGCTTCATGGCCAGTTGAGCACTTTGGCAACTGTCAATCAGGTTTGATGACCCGAATAACCTTTATTGAACGTCAACACAGATTTACTGAGATTTACCGACCCCGGATGGCAGGGTCAGTCAAAGCAAAGATTTTAGTCCTGTATATTTAGGCGTGTGTGTGTGTTGTGTGTGTGGCAGGGGGTGTGGGTGAGTGTGGTGTGGGTGGGTATGCGCATGTGCGGGGATGTGTATGTGTGTGTATGTGTGTGTGTGTGTATAGGGCGGAGGGACGCTGGAACCATTCAGAGCCTTGTTCCCACTCTTTACGATTGGAATATGCTGATCACTCTCAGTGCATCCACACTACTCACGTATTCGCTCAGAACTGTTGCTCAAACACTGAGCAACATTTCCCCTTCATGTCAAAAATATCCTTCAAAATCAAAGAGACTTTTTAGTGCAAATTTCCCCCCAGTAATATCATCCGGGGGGGGGGGAGATGGAGGGTGGTTGGGTGGAGGTAGGCAGGGTCTCCTCAGAGCTGAACTGGCTCCAACATGACATGTTGTGGAACTCCTGTAGCTCAGTGGTTAGAGCATTCACTCGCCTTACAAGTGTAAGACCTGTGTTTCGAATCCTGGCAGGTCAGGGGCGAAATCTTGGGCAAGTTTCCTTACTCCACACACACACAAACACACACACACACACACACACACACACACACGCCTGATAATAATCCCTCCAAAAAAAACCTAGAATAAATTGGGTCATTTTCAACCCCCGACTATTTGTGTGGGGGACACTGCTGCGCGCAATTGGCTGCCGCGTTTCACCCACAAATATATATATACAGTCAATTCACTTTACAGTATATTGTGTGAAGCGCTTTGAGACACAGTCTAGAAGACGTGAGCCAATTCCTGAGCCAGGCAGGTCCACAGTACTCCAGGGCACTGCTGGTGACAGCGCAGCCAAGCCAGGCTTATCGGCAGGACTTGGAAGGACAGACCAGTCACTGGGGGGCAGGGAGTCCTCCCACTCAGCAACTGCTACTAACCCTGTAAGCCAAAGCCCTCGCAGGGAGTGGGGGGGGGGGGGGGGGTTGGGGTCCTAGCTGGACAAGCAGTGGGAAAGCTTGGCCACACAGCACTGTCTCCCTCTCTCAATGGCAAAGCTAGGTGTGGGTTTAGCTGGTTAACAGCAGTTACCCCACAATGCACACTCTGGGGTCTCCCCCCAAGCCTTAGTTAGCACTCGCCAGCCTGCGCCTAATACTGTCTGGAATTAGGTAAGAAGGATGTGTTCCTCCACTCCGAAAGTTTGTGTGTGTCTCTGTATGTGTGTGTGTGTGTGCTGTGTGCATGTGTAAGACTATGAGTGCTGTGTGTGAGTATGCACAAGTATGAGTGCTGTGTGTATGCGATTGAGTCCATGTGTGTATGTGCATGTGTGAGTGTGCGGTTGTCTCCGTAGTGATCAGTTTATCCAGTGACAGAAAGGAAGGGAATGGGGGATGGTGTGGGGGTAGCGGGGGGGTGTGTAGTGGGGGTGTGTGTAGGGGGGGGGGTGCAGATGATAAAACTGAGCTGTTTGTTTGAGTGTGAGTTTGCAGTGCTTGTCCTTGAGATCACTTTGATCACTCGCGTGCAGGCTCTCTCTCTCTCTCCGAAGAGCCAGTTTTTACTAATTCAATTAAACCTGACTTGCCACTGTGTTCAGCAGACACCTGCTAACATGGCCACAGACGTTGATAAAAATATCAGTTCCAATTACGCGAGGAAAGCAAGCCCGCGCTGGGATTAAACGCCGATCATTCAATTGCTTGTTTGGAAGCGAGCCGCTGGTGAGGTGACTTTCTGGTGTTTTACACAGAATATCCTGGCAGTACTGCGGTGGGGGTGGTGGTGGGGTGGGGGGGGGGCAGCAGTTGGCAATGTGACTCCTGACGTTCTTTGTGGCTTGTTACCACTTAGCCATCTGGACAACAACTACAACAACAACAACAACAAAATTACATTACGTGGAGCTCCTGCAGCTCAGTGGTTAGAGCACTCGACTTACAAGTGTGAGACCTGTGTTCGAAACCAAGCAGATCAGGGCGAAAGCTTGGGCAAGTTTCCTTACTCCACACACCCATATATACACACACACACATACACGCACGCACAATAATAATCCGTCGAAAAAAACCACAATAATAAAATTGGTCATTTCAATCCATGACTGTGTGTGTGGAGGGGGAGACGCTGCTGTGCGCAATTGGCTGCCGTGTTTCGCCCACAAATATATACAGTCAGTTCACTTTACAGTATATTCTGTGACGCGCTTTGGGACGTCAATTAGATGTGAAAAGCGCTATTTCAAATGCAATGATTATTATTATATATTATATTTTTATAGAGCGCCTTTCACGTCGGGAGGACGCAGCGTAGAACTTGGGCTTACTTTCCCTGGTGAAGTGCTAGGCTGGCCCTGATTGCCTCAAGAACAAATTTCGGAGACCGATTTCCGCAAGAAAATAATACCTCGGGGAAACAGTTGAGACAGTTTGGGACGCGACACGTCAAGCGACTTGAAGTTTCCTCACTCTTGTGTTTAAATCCCTCCACGCCCCGAAACTTTAGAGCTCCCCCTCTCTCAACCCCTTGGCATCACCCCCCGCCTCCTTTCCCATCTTCAGGTTGTTGTCCTTCGGATGCGATGCTAAACCAATGTCATGCCTTGGTTCGCGTGGGTGGGGGGGAGCTGGGGGCTGTCAAAGATCCTGGCGACGCTATTGGAAAAGCGAAGGTTTCTAAGTCTGGCTCAGTTGTTCGCACTCTCGTGTCCTGGTTTTTTTATTTAGGGCTACGGACAATTGGCTGCCAAATGAAGAATTCCATGCCTCGCATTCGAAACAGAGCTTTTCCCTGTCAGGAGGAAGTCTCGAGGGATGTGATGTATGGAGACCAAGTGTTTGGTCGACTAAGGGGATAAAATGGTGAAATGTTACACTTTTTTTGGGCTCCAACACCAAATGCTACTAAGACAGTACAGAGTCTCTGCATGATGCCATGCGGAATTTCAGTCACCATTAGGGAACCGACGCAGAGAGATGGAAATAGAGCAAGAACAATAAATTACATTGCTGTAGGCTTTTCACGTTGGGAGGACGTCCCACGTCCCAAGGCGCTGAACCATTTGGATCCATGCAAGGGGTAGGGATCAGGAGGGGTGAGGAGGCAGGGAGGATAGAGGTAGGAGCGTGACTGATTCACGGTTGAGAAGTGCCTTAAGAGGAGGCAAGGGAGGGAGGGAGGTCAAGGGGCTGGAGTTCCAAAGGGAGGGGGCGGTGGTGGTGTGGGGGGTTGCAGAATTTTAGGAAGCAAATAAGTTGGAAGAATTCCCTGGATTTGAAGAGAAAGAGTGGTGGGGAGGGTTGGAAGGGAGAGAGGAGAGGAGGAAAGAGTTAAAGTTTGTGTTTGGTGATGAGCTTGCGTTGGGACGGAGAGAGGAGGGTGGTTGTGTGGAAGCTGCGTTGATGAATGATTACCTGTTCGCCTGAAGTTGCTTCACACTTTGCGCTGGGTTACGATGCTTAAGTCAGCAAAATAGGCTTTCGTAAATGTGTTTGTGACGAGCGTAAGAAGATACTGAGGGGAGGGAATGCTGGAGCTCTCAAACCTCCCCCCTCTTCCACCCACCTCCCCCGAGTAATAGAAATGTCAATTAAAAGGCCAGTGTTGACGAATACTGTCCCAGCGGCTGTGTACAATAAATCGCCCCAAACAGCTTCCACTTTTATTCCTTGTTAACTGCTATGATAGTCATTGTTTTGCCAAGGCAAACATTAACTCTTCAGATGCCACCCTGCCACACCACCCCCCACCCCCCCCCAACACCCCACCCTCCCCCGTCTCTGCTTCTAAACCTGCAGAACCTGGAGCTCTGGTTGGAGCACTCACTCGCCTTACAAACTTGAGACCTGTGTTCAAATCCAGGCAGATTGGCCAGGGCGAAACCTTGGCCAAGTATCCTTACTAGACACACTAATAATAATCCGTCCAAAAAAACACAATAATAAAAATTGGTCATTTCAATCCACGACTGTTTGTGTGGGGGACGCTGCTGTGCGCAATTGGCTGCCGCGTTTCGGCCAAAAATATATAGTCAATTCACTTTACAGTATATTCTGTGAAGCGCTTTGAGACTTCGATAAGAATATTTTTATTATTTCTTAGTCTCTGCAAATTCTGAATCAACCACGTTCTCTCGCTTGGGAATGCTAACGTGGATCTGGGAGATTACAGTCCCACTCAGCTCCTGTTAACCCTGCAAGCTACAGCCCTAAATGGCTAGGATAGTGCTAGCTGGACAAAGAGTGGGAAAGCTTGGCAGACAATATATCAATGGCAAGCTGTGCGGCTTTTGGTTAGATACCAGCAGTTACCCCCAAAGCACACGGGCCTCTTGCCAACCTGCGCCTAATATATTCCCGAATGAGGTAAACAGGATGTGTCCTTAAGGGAGAGATTGTGCCGTCCATTCCAACAGTCTGTCTGTCTGGGTAGATGGGATGCATGGAAATCTCAACTCATGAAACCTGTGAGAACCCAACCACCTCGTGAGGGCCCAAACCCTTGTCTGTGCGATGTGAAATGATCAACGCAAGCCAATTGTCCTGGGGGAGTAGTAGGGAGGTGATTGGAGCCAACTGCCTTGTAATATCACAGCCATATTTTCTCTCTCTCCCCGCCCCACCTCCCTCCCTCCTTCTCCCCACAATTTTTTTTAAATGAAAAAAACTGGTTATTTCACTTTTAAACAACACTTTAAGGCGGAAGTGGGCAGAGAGTGCAGCCTGTCTGTGTTTTTTTGTAATGGGTAAACTAGTTATTCGCTGGAGTGATTGGCTGTGAGGAGCCGAAGGGAATTTCTGCTGTGTTTTTACCTGAAGTAAGCGGGTTGGAGGCTTCTCTCTCTCTCCGGAGAAATGCAGAGAGGTTTATTTATTTTTGATCATTTCAAAGCAGTCCACAGTTTAGGGAGCTCCAGAAAGACACACAGTAAGTGTCGGGAACCATGATAATAATCCTTGCATTTGATACAGCGCCTTATCGGGTCTTCCGAGACGTCTCAAAGCGCTTCACAAGCTATACCGTGAAGGGAATTAACTGTATATTTTGTGGGCGAACTATTGGTACTTAGGAAGATGTGAAAGTTACAGCCCCCAGGAAACGTTTAATGGGGTGGGCGGGTAGTGACGGCACTGCGGTGAGGACAGGCCCTGAGCCAAAGAGAGACACAAGCAAATGCTCCCTTGCCCCACTGCTCATAGGAGGGCAGTCATTAACACAGCCCCTCCTCACACCAGCCCATCTTATACCCACTCCGCTCATTTATCTGTCCATCTCGACACCTTGTAATAATATTAATATAATAATAATAATACTGGCATTTGATATAGCGCTTTTCACGTCTTTGAGATGTCACAAAGCGCCTCACAGAATATACTGTAAAGTGAACTGACTGTGGTGTTTGTGGGCGAAACGCATCAAAGGTGATTGAGGGGATTGGGAAGAATACAACGGCAACAACAACACTAACCCTGGCATTTGACGCGGCGCATTATCACGCGGTTGGGGCGTCTCAGAGCGCTTGGCGGGTACACATTGTAAAGCGGAGTGACCGTGCATTGTGCGGGCGAGCGCGGCAGCCATTTTGGCACGGCGGTGACCCGCAAACGGTGGCGGATCAAAGCGATGGGGGCAGGGTTAAGCTCCCGCGAATGGCGAGCCCCTCTTGTTGTGTGTGTGTCACCCAGCGTGGGGCGCTCGGCACTGACTGATTATTGTGAATGGCATTAATGAATTGCTAATTCAGGCTGCTTTAACAAGGTCACTCAGCGAATTTGGCCCCAGGGGGAATATCATAATCTGATTCAGCAACAGATTTCTGAAGCAGCCCAGCCTCTGATGTCCTTTTGATGTAAGCCAGAGCCCGGCAGTGCTTTGGAATGCTTTAGAACCTAAACTGTGAAGCCAAGTGGTCCGTTAATTAAATTATTTAATTATTTGGGGGCTGTGTTAACAAACACTTGCGATGGCTGTACTCTCACCCTGGCTCCTCTCCTCTCCTCTCCCCTCACCAACCCACCCACCACACACCCACCGCACACCCGCGATTGAATCTGTCGAGGGTTGGATGGGTGAGAGGCGGGAGGTGAGGACCGGGTTTCAAGTAACTCTTGTTGTCCCAAATAATCGGGAGGAACGGGGGGGCAGCTGGCGAGAGGATCAAGATCGCGACATAGATGTGCGAGAGACAGTGGACGAAAAGTCCTACTGTAATCCATTGTGATATTCGCGCAAGAGAGAAAGATAGAGCAATGCAAATGAGCTCAGTGTGGGAGTGTGATAAATCAGCAGGCAAGCTAGGAGGAGCCAGGAGACAGGAGGGACCAAAGGCAGGTCAACATTGGAAGGCACGCAGTGTTCATTAATAAATATTTAAAATCTTAATTAGAGTTGTTTATGGGCAGAGGCTGCGCTGGAATGAGCGCCGCATCAAATATTAAACGACGATGTGGAGCTTTGTCATCGAACAGCCTCGCTGGGAGATCAGGCTCCACGTGGGTGATTTTGCAGATCATCCCTCTGACCATGACGCCCAGGAGGGAGGGAGGGAGGGAGGAGGACATCTCAGGTCTCGGCTAAAGACCTTTCAGTTCGACCCCACCTTCGGTCACCTTTTCGCCCCCCTCTGTCCCTCCTGGCTTCGGGCCTGGGATCCATTATTGTGAAGCGTCTGAGACGCCGTCTGCCGTGGAGTGAGTGAGTGAGGGAGGGAGGTCACTATATCAATCGATATTGTTGTGGAATCGATCGAGAGGAGAGCCAGCCGGCCTGATCGTTCTGCGCGTCGCTCCTGGACTCCTTTTTTTTAAAAAGAAATAAAGATTCTGTGAACTTCTCGCTCGACGCTTCACAACTGTTCAATACTGGCTAACGACGACAGGTCTATAACTTTCGTGCCGCGGGGATTGTTAACCTCGCTCTGCGGACCAGTAAATCGTGCCTGCAGTTTGTCAATACTGTTCGGAGATCAAGAAAGCGCCTGCTCGGTCGGGTGTAGGTTTCGCTCCGATCGGCTACAAAACAAGTTCCAGGAGTCAGGCGAGGGCAAGGTACGCTGTGCGGAGGAAACGGGGGGACACGTACCAATGGATCAACGCGAATTCGCCCAGAGAGGGGAAGCCGAATGAGACCTTAGTTGTTAACTAAGGAGCCGAAGGAGAACTTAGCTCGTTGTTTCGACGCATCGCTCACTGCGTCAAACCAGTGTGAGACGGCAATAAACATTACCAACCCGTGGGGTTCAAATCCCCCAGAAGGTCAGCCCCAAACTGTACAGTGCTCAAGACAACTTGACTACATTATGGGGGGAAATGTTCCCGAGAGAGGGGCTGTTGTTTTTTGCTGGAAGGATGAGTTTGAATTTAATCTCCGAACTTCTCTCGTGAGGCGGGGGTCGAGCTGTGGTTTGAACCCAGTGAGGAGGCGGCACAGTGTGTGGGATGGAGGTCCCATTGGAGAGCCTTTGGTGGAGGTGTTGTGTAGAGACTGCTCCTCCGCAGTCAAACACTGGCATTTGACATGCGTCAGGCTGAGTAGGGGGGTCTCGCTGGGGTTGGTGGTGGAGGGGGGGGTTCGTGCAAGTAACAGAGAGCATACTTCCTTACCCCCCCCCCTTCCAACCCTCCCGTGCCCCCCCCACCCCCACCCCCAACACAACACAACCTCCCCCAAACGCTCTTCTCCCAACTCCCAACTCCCAACCGTCTCAGAGAGAGAGAAGTGTGACTCAACGTGGAATTAAAGCAGAGAGATCCTTGATGTGAGATTGTAAATATCCCACTGAGTGAGGAGACTTGAGCTGCCGTCACCTCAATAAATTGCGTCTCGCTGTGTGCGGCCCCTGTGGTATTTAAATATGCAGAAGTACAGGAGGTGGGTGCGGCGTACCTGGGGGAAATTAGTATTTCACCCTGTGAACGTAATTACTACACGGTGTTGAATTTAAATCAAGCCAGGCGTGCCTGCGATAGATACGTCTGTGCAGCTGAGCGAGCAGTGTTTTGGAACAAACTGTTAACAGATGAGCTTTTGTTCAAGGCTGGTATCACTCTTAATGTGGTCGGTGTGGATTACCGCCAGGGTGCGTATCACAGCCACGGCTTCACCCGCTCGCAAGTCAGTCGGCACTGTGGCACCTTGCTCTCTCTCTCTCTCTCTCTCTCCCCTATGTCCCCTTCCATCTGCAGAATGTCACCGAGATCCTTGGATCGCTGGGACCCGGTGAAGTTGTTGCCGTCCTGGCGGTGTTACTGCCCTGCGTTGGCGCTTGGGGACAGATTCCTTTTTTATGCTGTGATATGTAAGGTTTGATTGACTGCGGTGGCAAGCATGGCTCGTGTGCCTCCCACCACCACCTCCTAGTCTACGCCCAGTCAGTCCAGGGACCCCTTCCCCCCACCCCCCAGATCCCAGCTGGCTGTGGGCTATCCACTGAGTCAGCTGAATTCATCAATAAAATAGAATCCTAGAATTTTACAGCGCAGAAGGAAGTCATCTGGCTGATTGTGCTGTTGCCAACTCTCTGAAATAGCTCTGTGTTTAATCCCACTTCCTTGTCCTCCCTCCCTCCCTCCCTCCCACAAACGCACACACACATTTCTCTTTCCAACTATTTATCGAATTCTGTTTTTTCCCACAAAATCCACAGAGAGTCCACTTTACTGTATTTACCGTGAAGCACTTTGGGACGTCTCGAAGATGTGACAAGCCGCCTATAATCAAACAAGAATCCTTGTGTTTGATATCGTTCTTTTCACGTCTTCGAGGCATCTCGGAGCGCTTCACAGAATACACTCTGAAATGTGGTGATTGCACGCCAGTGTCACACAATCAGTCATGGATTGCGTGACAGAATTATTAAGTTTTTTTTGAAGAGATTATCACCCCCGGAACAATGCAAGGAAATGCAAGGATTATTATCAAAAGTTATTGCAGATTCTGTTACAATCACCATTTAGTCAGGCAACCCATGTCCTAATAATCCTCTGTGTATTTTAAATAAAGTTTGCCCGTCGATTCTTTTTTTTGTTTATTGAGCGACTTAAACTCTCACCTCTAACTTCCTCTATTTTCCTGATCAAAACCCTCATAAATTGTGAAAATCGCTCACTCAACCTTTCAACCTCCTTTCTTGTAGTTTCGGCTACAATTAACCTTAGTGTCGAGGTTATTACCGCGAATAATCCAAGTGTAATAATTAAGATGAGGGTTAAACTAATAATCCTCGCATTCGACGCAACGGCGTTTCACTTCAACAATATCAACCAAACAAACATGAAGTGAATGTCCAATTTTATTTGGGGGGATTGTTGGCTGGGACACCAGACAAAACTCCCTTCTCTTTCCTAAGAGCTCCCGCCGCTATTAACTTCTACTTCAACAGGCACAGATAAGTCTTACATATTGAATTAATTATTCGGATTGCATCTGGGAAGAGTCAGGCAATCTCTACAGCAAGTCACTGCCAGACACCCAGCCAATAACCTGAAGATCTAAAGTGCATCCCAGTGTCTTGTTCTGTCTTCGCAATGTCAGCTATCTTGACGCAGAAGGACGAGGATTGATTGTAATCACAGATAGAGAGAGCTGCCTTAAGCCGGTGTCTTGTATTGAATGGCGGTGAGATACACACGCTGGCTTGAGCCAATTGCCCACTATTTGTGATCACTGCCCCCGAGACCCAAATGGCCACAACTGGACATTCCCAACTATAGCTCCAGCACCAGGCAAGGGGCTTGAAGCAGTGAAGCTTCTGTGACATGGCTGGGTGGAGGGTGATCTGTCCAGTATATTTACACTGCGTCCCAGCGTGTCCCACTGATCTGAAGCCCCACATTTAACCTGGAGCCGTTCTGCTTCAAGATTTTATAGATCGCGCAGGTATCACTGAAAATTCTTGAATTCTCTCTGAAGTCATCCATTGGGAAGGAAGCTGGTTCAGTTTCAAGAAACGCGCGGGCTGGGGTTGTTTGTTGGGGGGGGTGGGGTGTTGGGGGTGGGAATGGGAAACAGCTTCCCAATTAATCCAGATTAATATCTCGCCGTCAGCTGCCAGCGTCTTGTACAACCAGCCGTCTCCCGGAGTTGGTGCCCTCATTAGGATGGTGCTTATCTCCTCACGCTCTCACCGCGCTAGACTCAATGAGCAGTCATTTGCGTATCAATGGAAAAGGTGTCGGATTGCATACAGTGGCTGTTTGTAGTGCGAACACAATTAGCATCTCTGACACGCCAAACGATGGGGGAAGACGTGATTTTCTGTTTTTTTCCCCCCACAAGAAAGGTTAATCTCCTCGGTAATTACCTCCATTTCAAAACTACTGATCGAGATTCTATCGGAATGCGTTTTAGTGGGCTGCCATTACTTGAAGAATAATCTTTCAAAATCAATGCGTCTGATAACACCATTTGCCTCCTATACTGCAAAGGATACACTCACCACCACCCCCCACCCACCCCACCCACCAACCCATCCCACCAAGCCTCTGTTAACAATCACTCGGGATAAAGGGGCTTTTGTGAACTTTGTTTTTTTGTCTTTTCAAGAGTCTATCGTTAGTAGTTTTCAAAAGGGAATTATATTGGTATTTGAAATGGAAATAGTTACAGGGTTTATGGGGTGAGAGCACGGGGAGTGTGGGACTAGTTGGAGCCTGGATGGCCTCCTTTTGTGCTGCAAGACGGCTCAATGATATGATAAGACCCTGTATCAAATGCAAGGATTATTATTATATTATTATTATTACTATAACATGTGGAATAAATGGCCACGACCTTGGAATCGAGGATGATGGATGGAAGGGAGGGTGGGAGGGAGGGAGGGAGGGAGGGAGGGTAAAAACGGAAATGGACGGTGTCATGGGGGAGAGGGAATCGGCCGCTGCTGTTTAGTTCAGAAAAAATGACCGGATGATGCTCAGACCCGGACTTCGTTTGGAGAGTATCTGAGTCAGCAGCTGACCTTCAGTCTTTGGCAGAGAAGAGCTTCCAGCGAAGGGAGCCAGGAGTGAACGAGAAATCTCATTACAATGGAGAGAGAGAGAGAGATAGAGAGAGAGAGTGGCTGGACCACAGCCAGCAAACTGGAGCACTTCAAAAGGCCACGTCTTCCATGCGCACATCACAGTTGGATTAGCGTACGCAGGACCAGGGCAGCAAATATGCTCTGAGACCCATCTTGTTTTCCCTTTCCCCCCGCCCCCCCACCCCCACTCCCTCATCTCCTCCTCCCTTCACCCTCTCATCTCATCTCCCCCGGCCCCACCGCCTCCTCATCTCCCCACCACACTCTTCTATAATAAAAAATAATAATAGTCCTGGCATTTGAAACAGAGCCATATCACGTCTTCTAGACTGTGTCTCAAAGCACTTCACAGAATATACTGTAAAGTGAATTGACGTGGGCGAAAATATATCTCCCCTTTATCTCCCCTCTCCCTTTCTCTTAGTCCCAAACAGCAGTTTTAAAAGCCTCAGTTGTTCTGTTTGTTCAGCGGGTTGGAGATCCTGCTGCATTTTCACTCAGGAAATACACAGAAACTCCACTTTGCAGCGCAGTGTATTCTAAAGGGCTTCAAGTCGTCCCCACAATGTGATAAGACGTTCGTTAGATCAAAAGCCAGGATCATCATTATTATCATTAACTGATGCCGACCCCCACGTCTATCCTGAGAAAGTGGTTCACGATTAAGTGTCAGGACAAATTGAAGGAGGAGTGAGCAACTGTGCGGTCGGTCGGTGGAGTGCATTCGGAGGATTTCGGTGGCAGGATGTGTGACCTTGGGTTGAATCAAATGAGGTCCTTGCACTGATTCCTGTCCACTGAACGATGACTTTAATCAGCAGTGACTGTGTTTTGCATCGTGCTAACCTGCAGAACCGAGCTGATTTACATCACAAAGAGAATAAAGGATACCGTTCAGTAGTCTGTTCTGACTTGCGACCCATTGCGAGTCTTTGGTGTGCTCAGCAGTGAATTAATACAATCTGAGAGTTGGGTAATTGAAGGAGTGCGAGATTGAATTTGAAATGTGCCATTTTAAAGCCAGTTCTGAGTTTGAACGCAATCTTAATAATCCTTAAATTCGGGGTACAGCATCTTTTCGCATCGGGAGGACGTCTCAAAAGCACTTCACGAGCGCTTGACTGTGAAGTGTAGTGACTGCGTGTTTTGCAGGCATACTATAAACTAGCACTTAGAGTGAAGCATTAGAGACACCATCCTTCGGATGCGAATCCAGGCAGGTCAGGATGAAAACTTGGGCAAGTTTCCTTACTCCACACACACACACACACACACACACACACACACACACACACACACACACACACACGCACGCCTAATAATAATCTCTTAAAAAAATAACAAATTGGTCATTGCAATCCACGACTGTTTGTGGGGGAATCCGCTGTGCACAATTGGCTGCCACGTTTCGCTCTACCACAAATATATACAGTCAATTCACTTTACAATATATTCTGTGAAGCGTTTGGAGATGTCTGGAAGATGTGAAAAGGCACGATATCAAATGCAAGGATTATTCTTATTCTTATTATTCTTATTATTATTATTACGAAACCGAGCTCCAGTCTGTGTGTGTTCCGGCGGACATTATAGATCCCATTGGGCAATGGAGAATGTGAAGGGAATGTCTCCTGGGATCGTAGCCGACACTTCCCCAGGGTAAAATTGGGTGATTCACTTCATGGCTATTCATGGGACCTTGCTGTGTGTAAATTGGCTGCTGCCTGTAAATACACAGTCACCACACTTTGCAGCAATTTCCTGTGAAGTCCTTTGAGACCTTTACCGGCGCTGTATCTTGTGTGTATATATATATATTTTTTTATATACATAAAAAAGCCAATTTGGAAGTGTCTGTGCGGCACGGCAGCCCTTTGAGTGGCAACAGAAACAAGAAGAAGAAACGCTGAGCACAAATCTATAGGGGCACACAGCAGTGATTAGGTTTCTTCGACGCGATGTTGTTACTTGTGAAATGTGGCAGTCGGTCGATCTATGTAGTGTATCCTGAGAACGAGTGCGAGATAATTGGCTAGTGTTTCATGGTCAGATCTGGATTTCTGTGAGACAGGGAAGTTGAGCTATCGGTTTGCTGGGTTTGTGGGGGGGTGGGTGGGTAAAGGCTACACATCCATGGTAGGGTGGGGTGTGAGTGCGTAACCCCCACAGTGAATGGGAAGCAGAGTTGGTTGGATGTGGTCGAGTTTTGGGTCGAGAAAATCAAAGTTGTTGTTGACGTTCGGTTCCAAAGAGTGGAGGAGTTTGAACGCCGAGCGCCTCGGGACGCTGTAGCTCTCCGCTCATCCCTCCCGCTGGGCGACAACGACAATGGGAAGCTGTGTAACGTCAACCAGAGACAACAAGCCAAGGCCGTGGGGCCTCTCTGTGTGAATACGCAAACAAATGTCAGGCAGAGGCAAATCCATGCGGGCGGTTATATTTTTAGAAGTTCCACCTGACTTTCCCAATGACAATATTCCTGAAGGACTCAGTGAGGAGTTTCATCTCCTTCCCCGTGTCGTGCCGGCATTTGGCAGCAGGCAGATGTTTAAACATCGGCAGCTGGTAGATGGGGTGAAGTGTCGGAGCGTAAGTGAGCGCTGACTCGGGGGGGAGGGACACCTAGTTTGATAGGAAAAGTTTTCCCTCTTTGTTATTCAGTAAAGCAATTCAGGACTTGTCGCCCAGCGGGGGTGGGGGCGGGGGCGGATGGGGGCGGGGGCCGGTGTGGGGATGGGGTGGAGGGGGTGTGGAGGTGCGGGTAGTGTGGGGGCGGGGTGGAGGGGGTGTGGGGTGGGGACGGGGTGCGGGCGGGGGTCGGGTTGGGGTGGGTTCGGGCGGAGGCAGGGTGGGAGTGGGAGGGTGATCGGGGTAGTTCATCTGCTGCCTTTGGCATGGAGTGCTGTAGCTCAGTGGTTAGAGCACTCACCTTACAAGTGAGAGACCTGGGTTCAGTTCCTGGCAGGTCAGGGCGAAACCTTGGATAAGTTCCCTTACTCCACACACACACACACACGCGCCTGATAATAATCCCTAAAAAAAACAATAATAAATTGGTCATTTCAATCCACGACTGTTTGTGGGGGACACTTCTGTGCGCAATTGGCTGTAATATACAAACATACAGTCAATTCACTTTACAGTATATTCTATGAAGCGCTTTGACACAGTCTAGAAGACGTGATAAGGCGCTGTATCAAATGCCGAGATTATCATTATTATTATTGTTGTGATTAAGAAGGTTGTGGGTTGGAGCCCTGGCGTGCGATATGGAGCTAACAGTCTGGTTGGAGGCTCGAGAGCAGTGTTGGCAGGAGGGGAGGGCTGCGGTGTGGAACGATAAAACCATACTCCGGGCTTGGGCGCGGACAGTGAGGCTTGGGGAGCGTGGTCAGCTGTCTTAAGCCGGCGACGTTTTGACAAACCTTATCTTTCATTTCTGTCAAGGAGTTCTTGACAATATCATTGAGAGTGAAGAGGACACATTAAGTGAGAATCCATAACTCAGCACAACGTGACGTGATCAGCATTACAAGTGGCTTTCATGTGTAATTATCACATTGGCTTCCAGAAAATCCCCTTAATACCCTCTGTAATCTGTAGAGGAGGGATGTATCTAGGATAAGGGCGTGCCATTACATGTTACACCCAAGAGTATTACATCTCTGTACAATACTGTACAGTAATATGCTCGCCTGCCTCTCCTTACGACAATCCTCTGGATAAATCGATTATTCAAAGCAAGTTTCCTCACTCCACACACACGCGCCTAATAATAATCCCTCCAATAAAAACCCAATAATAAATTGGTCATTTCAATCCACGACTGTATGTGGGACACTGCCGTGCGCAATTGGCTAATTAGAAAGTGAATTGACTGTATGTATTTGTGGGCGAAACGCAGCAGCCTATTGCGCACAGCAGAGTCCCCCACAAACAATCGTGGATTGAAATGACCAATTTTATGATTGTGTTTCTTTTTTGGAAGGGGGACGGATTATTGTTAGGCGCGTGTGTGTGTGTGTGTGGAGTAAGGAAACTTGCCCAAGGTTTCGCCCTGATCTGCCTGGATTCGAACACACAGGTCTCATGCTTGTAAGGCGAGTGAGTGGCTCAAACCATTGAGCTACAGGAGCTCCACTGATCCTATAAGATGGTTCCCTCAATTAGCTGTCAAGTGGCTTGGACACCAAGTGTGAAACGTTTAATGTCCCAAAGACACGCGGGAAAAAAGCACAGGAGATTCCCCGTGCCTCGGCTGCCTTTCCCTCCAGTGTCTCGCGTGGTTATTTATGATAAGTCAGTGGGGCGCGATGACTTGTCAGCTCTTCCCCGTTGCCTTTGGTGATTATACATTAAGAAATCGAGATCGTTCACAACTTGCGTTCTGGCTGATGAAGCAAGCCATCATTTCTGATCGCTCAGACTCTCAAACAGCCAACTAACGTCTCTGAACCCAATCGCTTACACACACACACACACATATATATATTATGTATATATATATATATAATATATATATATATCTAGGCCAATTCTGCCAGAAATCCCCTTGTGAAAATTCGGCTCTCAATTTTGGAAGCTGGTTTCTGCTGAGGAAGAATCGGCTTCCGAATCAGTTGGAAGAATTTCCTACAGTTCTGCGTGACCTTAAATCCCCAAGAGCAAATGCTGGTGAAGGCTGACACCAAGTGGAACTCCCAGGGCTTCCCATTCCACGGACCGGATCGCAAGTCCACCGTTCTACCATGTATGTGGCTCTCGCTTCCCCTCGTATCCCCCCCCCCACCGCCCCCTCCCCCTCCTCCCCCACCCTCCCCCCTTCCCATGCACCAGAGCTAGGCTTCAGATTTAATTGGTAAATGTGGGCCAGTTATTGCTGTGGGCTTGTGTCCTTTGAGGATTCCGCGAGACTGTGAGCTTTGTGGAGTACACTTCACTCGGAATCATCAACAGCTGGTGGTGGGAGACGAGAACTCCCACCTCTGTGTGTGTGTGTGTGTGTGTGTGAGCTGAAAGCCAAGGAGGGATCAGCGGAGGCCAGCGGCGCTCGCTGCCATCGAACAGGACCTTTATCTCAACATTCCCAGCTCCACACCATGGTCCCAACCATGCCAGCTCACGTGTACTACTGTATAACACATCCACCCTGGTGCCAGCTAGTTATGGAGATAGTCCTAATTGCTGGGGGGATTTCAGTCGTGTTCAGACAGAAAGATTGGCGTTCCCTGAGCCTATGTTTTTGGTGCTCTGGGGCGGAATCATTTTTTTTAAAAAAAGATTTACAACAACAGCTTCGATTTATATACCTCCCTCACTCACTAAACCAATTCCCTTAAATAAACAACAACAACAACAACTTGCATTTATATAGTGGCCGTAAAACCCGGGTGGCGTCCCAGAGCGCTTTGATACTAACGGGAATTATCCCTACGTTTCATTTAACACCTTTCGCAGCACCTTGGGACATCCTATCGACGTGAAAGGCGTCCTAGCAATGTCATTTTGTTGTTGTTGTTTCACGTCTAAATCTTTCTCTGCTCATTCAGTCACCAACCACAGTTGTTTTGTTGTTTTTGTTTTTGGTTGGGTGGTCTGTGCCCTCATGACATTTTCTGCGTGTGAAGAGAATCCTCCCATTCCTCGCCCGTCCTTTTAGTGATGATTTCCCCCGACTCCCCGACCAGCAGAAGCGCAAAACTGATCGGGCGTCTCAGAAACGCTGTGTGAGGGCTGCGGTTCGGAGAGAGAGAGAGAGAGAGAGACACACGGAGGGGAGCTGGTAAAAATGTCAACCACAGAAATGGAAAACAATTCAGGGCATATCCCCCCGCCCCCCCCACGGTGCACCATTTGACAACTTTTCCCTGTATGAAGGATTTGGCTCTTAAGGAAATAGCTTAAAACCACAGGAGGAAAAGAAGTGTTCCCTCGACACGACAAGCAGGTTAAAGAAAAATCGCTGGCTGTTTCTCTATCACAGTGAAGAGGGTAAAAATATGCTTTACACCTCGCCACGTCCTCGAGACTGTTTCACTTTCAATGTAAAGCGTGGGTAAATAACAATAATAATCCTGGCATTTGATATATAGCACCTTTTCACGTCTTCTAGACTGTGTCTCAAAGTGCTTCTTGGAACACACTGTGAAGTGAATTTACTGTATATATATATATATATACACATATTTATTTATTTTGTGGGCAAAACGCGGCAGCCAATTGCGCACGGCAGCGTTCCCCCCCCCCCCCCCACACAAACAGCCGTGGGTTGAAATGACCAATTTATTATTCTGTTTTTTTTTGTCTCAAGGGATTATTATCATTATTATTGTACATTGTGTTGCCTGCCTAGCTCGGTGGGCAGCACTCTGGCCTGTGAGTCAGATGCTTGTGAGTGTAAACTCCACATTTGGACTTTCCCATCACATTGACTGAGCTGATTGCAGTGCTGTATTGTCAGAGGTGGAGTCCTTCTGTTGGGACGTTAGACAGGGCGAGGTCTGCTTGTTGAGGTGGATGTTCAAGATCTCGTGGCACTATTCTAAAAGGAAGAAAGGAGTTTCTCTCTCTCTCTCTCTCTCTGTTTGTCTTGCCCAACATTCCCACAAATAAAATCGGTCTCTCACTCCATGGTTGTTTGTGGGACACTGCGTGCGCAATTGCTTGCCTCGTTTCTCCCACAAAATACAGTCACTTCACTTTACAGTATATCCCGTGAAGCGCTGTGAGAGCTCTCAATGACATCAGTAAGGCGCTATATCAAATGTAAGTGTTGTCCTTATTACAAGTATTATTATTATGCGCCATGCGTAAACCATGGGTAAACGCATGTGTATTATACGGGCCATTAGTATAAACCAGGTGTACAACAATCGATGAGAAAATTATTGGTTCTAATAATTTGTGCTGCCGAGAGATTGCTGGGTTCCGCTTCATAGATATATGCGTGAGGCATCTTAACATTAATTTTTAACTCCGGAGATTAACCGCGTAGTAAATTAGAAAGTGCAGTGGGATGGAGTTTTTGAATAAAGGGTCGCTGTGCGCCAGGGAATCTTTTCCGATCACTGGTTTTATTGGAGCCCATTCGCAACCACCAAAATAATTAGAAATTGCGTTTCTGGATGTGAACACTTCAGAGGATATAACCACAGAGTCCGCAACTTTACAGCAAAGCCTGGAACTCAGCCAGGAGGCGCCAGCCTGGTGTTTGATCTTCACTCCGTGCTGCCTCAGCTACTCCAGTCCTAAAGGTGTTTTGCCCGGGGGAGGGAGTGGGAGTGGTATTACCAGGTTTACAGCCCCTCTGTTCCTCGGCAAAGAGAATAGAGGGAGGGGTACAGGAGAGAGAGGAATTGGAGTGGTTGGGCTGAATAACCTTTTTTTCTGTGCCCTAGTTAGTAGCTCTATTTACTCTGTAACAGTAAACCTCCCACATAAGTGGTATCAGTTATGAGCCATATATTACACAGATTGGATCATTCACGATTTGTGTAAAACTGTGCATAAGTCAGATTTTATATGACTTACACACAGTAAATATACGAGTAGCGACGGGTCTTCAAGGATGGAAATCAGTTCCCTTAAGAAATGATTGTTTTGTGGCCGAGTCACCCCCACTAAGTCTAGTTGTGTCAGAGCCCAGATCCACTCCATCTTCCCATCTCACGGTATCTTTGGTGTGTGTGGGTGGGTGTGTGCGAGTGTGCGATAAGCAGAGGGCAACTTATCCCAGTGTTCGTGGCATCAGAAGATAAATAATGGCAGCGACCCATCCTGCTAAAATAATCTTCTCCTTTGTGTTGAGTGTTTGCTCCGTGTTGGTCAGCGGGGAGACAGAGCTCTCTGCTCGGCCACACTTCAGCGCAGGACGTCCTCCCAGCGTGAAATCCCAAACGCTATATAACTCATTCATTCATTTATTTTGTTCGACTCTTGGAATGTTACAGACCGTTCAGCCCGTGTGCTGTGCTTAAATTTCTACAGCAATCACAATCCTAATAATAATAATAATCCCTCCCCAAAAAAACACGCAATAATAAAATTGGTCATTGCAACCCATGGCTGCCGCGTTTCGCCCACAATACCGTCAGTTCACTTTACAGTATATTCTGTGAAGCGCTTTGAGACGTCGATAAGATGTGAAAAGCCACTAAAATCAAATGCCAGGATTTGGGGCTGGGTGGAGAGGGGGGGTGGGGGTGGGGGACCGGGGGGGACTCCCAGTGGCCGCTACTCTAACGCCTTGTGTCCTCTCTCGTTGTCACCTTCTCTCACCAAAGGCCGCAGAATGGCTCCATGATCCTCTACAACAGGAAGAAAGTCAAGTACAGAAAGGACGGCTACTGCTGGAAGAAACGGAAAGATGGCAAGACAACCAGAGAGGACCACATGAAGCTGAAGGTGCAGGGAGTGGAGGTAAGGACTCGGGGAAGGGGTGGTGGGGGGCTCACAGCTGCTCATCAGTCACGTCCGTCCGCTTGGCCCCTGTTCAGGAAGGAGAGAGTGAGAAACGCTCTGTCTCTGCCGTTTCTCTCCCGTCACACTCGCCGCCATCAGGCCTTTGCGCTCTAGCGCTCTCTTCCCCCCCACCCCCCCCCCCCCCCCACCTCTGTCCACAAGACGGAAAACAAAAGATAGGCCCGGACAATACTGTATTGTCGGCACTGAGATCAGGGGAAAGTAAGAGTGATGTAGTGTAGCGATGAAGATTTATTCAGTCAGAGGCTCACCGAACGAATTTAAACGAGATGATTTAATTTCTCCTTTGGTGAGGCACCAGAGGATCGGTGGAAACTGTCTTTAAAATGTATGAAACACGACACGTTACAGCACGAAGCCTCCCCTCCAGAGGAGTGACATTTCCAGTTGTGAGTGCGCTCGGCAAAAGCCAAACTCACCATGTGGTACATCAGCCTCAAGGCGTGATTTTTAAGTAATTTTGTTCAACTTCTGGTCGCCTTTGATGTGAGGGTGTGTGTGTGGCTCAGAGTATCACAGTCGTGCCGTGTGAAGCTGGCCGTCGGGGAGGGAGCTGTGAGGATCGGGGCGGGGGCTGAGCTGAGATACTTAATTCCAATCAGCGCCTTGGGACGTCCTCCTGATGCAAAAGGCGCTGTACAAGTATCATTTTGTTGTTGTTGTGGGGGGTGGATGGTGGTTGTGGGGGGAACTGGGGAACAGAGGAGAGCTTCGTATCAAAAAATCTCTGTGCAGCGAGACCCTAATATCGTAACGTTACCTGCTGTCTCCTCACTAACTTTCTGCTCTGCCTCCTGGCTGGATGGGAGATTTAACTGCAAAGGGGGAAAACAGGACTTAGACTTAACGACTTATCCAAAAGGACAATGCAAACGTTCCCCCCGAGTGGCCACAAGCCGCTGAACAAGCCCGCGGATTTGTTACCCAGGGCAGAGAATAAAGTTTGAGAAGTGGGGAGGGAAAGGGTGAGGGAGGGAGCGAGGGAGGATGTGAGGGGGAAGGGAGGGAAGGGGTGAGGGAGGGAGGGAGGGAGGGAGGGAGGGAGGGAGGGGAGAGATGGAATAAAATATTCTACAGTGAGAAGCTTCAGAAGCCACAGCAGCTTCACAGAATTTTCCAATCATCTTTCCCAGTTCACAACACTTTCTCTTAGCTAATTAGAAGACAGTGAGGCTGGAGAGTATGCGTGTGGAGTGGGGGGGGGAGGTGGGAGGAGGGAAATAATTAAAACAAAACTCAGTTTTTATGTTCTTTGGCTCAGGGATCTGTTAAATTTCTAACATCATTAGTCACCGAGGGTGCTGAACGGCAAGTTAATTTATAAACGGTGAAGGAGCAGGAAGCCGGAGCCTGCGTGCAGTTGATATCAGTTTTGCGGTGAGCGGAGTTAGTGAGGAGGGTGTTTCCATTGTAATTGAAACAGCGGCGCCGTCCGTCATGACTCTTCCCATCGACACGTTCCATTTCAATTCGCTCCTATAGCCCTTACACAAGCGTGAGACCTGTGTTGGAATCCAGGCGGGTCAGGGCCAAACCTTGGGCAAGTTTCCTTACTCCACACACACACACACACACACACACATGCCTAATAATAATCCGTCCAAAAACCTCCCCCCCCCCCCCCCCACCCACCACAATAATAGAAAATTGGTCATTTCAATCCACGACTGTTTGTGTGTGGGGGACGCTGCTGTGTGCAATTGGTTGCCGCGTTTCGCCCACAAATATACATAATATTTGCAGTATATTCTGTGAAGCTTTTTGAGACGTCAATAAGATGTGAACGGTTATCCCACTGGGAGAAGATGATAATAATCCTTGCATTTGATTCAGCGCCTTACCACGTCGTTGGGACATCTCAAAGCCCTTCACACAATATACTGTAAAGCGAATCGACTGTATATTTTGTGGGCAATTGCGCACAGCAGCGTCCCCCACAAACAGTCGTGGATTGAAAATGACCAATTTATTGTTGTGTTTTTTTTGAGGGATTATTATCAGGTGCGTGTGTGTTGTGTGTGTGTGTGTGTATGTGTGTGTGTTGTGTGTGTGTGTGTGTGGAGTAAGGGAACTTGCCCACGATTTCGCTCTGACCTGCCTGGGAATTGTTGGTGAAACCCAGCAGCCAGTTGTGCGCAGCGGTGTGTCCCTGTGATTGAGTGACCACGTAGTTTTTTCTGGAGGGATTCATTCACCCCGGAAAAGCAAAATCCGCCAATCGACAAACAACCGGGTTCCTCATTACTGCTAGGTAAACGTAGCCGGGTGTGTGGAGTAAGGAAACTTGCCTAAGATTTCCCTCCCACCCCCCCATGTGGGAATCGAACCCGGGGTTCCTCTGGCTTGCGAGGCGAGCGCTCTAACCACTGAGCTATGAGATTCCGATGAGGCAAGGTGAACTCAGCTCCCCAGTCCAACGCCTCTTTATAATAATAATAATAATAATAATCCTTGCATTTGATATAGCGCTTTCCACATCTTATCAACGTCCCAAAGCGCGTCACAGAATATACTGTAAAGTGAATTGACTGTATATATTTGTGGGCGAATCGCGGCAGCCAATTGCGCACAGCAGTGTCTCCCCACACCCCCCACACAGGCATGGATTGAAATGATCAATTTTATTATTGTGTTTTTTTTGAGGAATTATTATTAGGCGTGTGTATGTGTGTGTGTGGAGTAAGGAAATTTGCCCAAGGTTTCGCCCTGACCTGCCTGGATTCGAACACAAGTCTCCCCAGCTTGGTCTCCCCAGTTTGCAAGACAAGTGCTCTAACCACTGAGCCACAGGAACTCTTTAGGTCGGTGGTGGGGGCCGCTAAATATCCTTGGCGACACTGTTAGTGAATAGCTGGGAGTTGCTCTAGGGGTCTTGGCTAGCAATCCTCCAGATTAATGGGTCACTCATTCCGTGCCTGTGCACAGCTCCTTTTCTGGCACAAATGATTTCTAGGTTTGCCTGCAAAAGCAGTAATTAGCTGTGAAACACCTCGAGAGGTTTTGACGTGATAAAGTGCTACAAATACACTGTTTCACCTTTATTATTATGGACTCATCTGTGGCTCTCTACTACACTGTCAGTGTCAGACACTCCCAGTCCTGTGTTAATAATAATAATACTGACAATAATCACCATCATTGCTTTTGACAAAGTGCCTTGTTACTTGTTCAAGACGGCTCACAGCGCTTCTGAAGTGAATTGACTCTATATTTTGTGTCCCACAAACATTCATGGCTTGAGTAATCAAATGAGTGAAATAAATGATTGATTGATTGATTGATTGATTAACAAATGCGTGTTAGACGTAGAGTAAAGTTCCCTCTGCCCTGCCCCCAACACACGTCCCAGGTGATGATGTGTTGGGGGTTGGTGGGGTGGGGGTGAGAGTACAGAGAGAGAGAGAGAGAGAGAGAGAGAGTGCGGGTGAGTTTTTGAGAAGCAAGCCACAAGAAATAAAGAGAGATGAGACGAGAGGAGTGGTAATGAGAGCCACCTGTAGAGCACGTATCGAGGAAGCTGCTTCCTAAACAAGGGACTTGGGTCTTAAGATTCGAGCTAAGACGTGAGAGATCAGGAAACGATTCCTCACACACACACACACACACAGAGGGTGACTGATGGAAACGTGTGGAGGGCGTGCGTGCCCACAAATCCGTCGAGACAGAATCAATGGGGATGTTAAAAAATGGAGATGGAGAGGTAGAGATACCGGTGGAGGAGGTGGGGAGGGGGGTGCGTAAAAGGATTAACAGGATGAGGAAATGGTAGGAAATGGGATTAGGAGATGTGTCACCATCTGTCATAACTGAGGACATGCTCCAGGGGCACAATGTTCCCATCGCTGCGCCTCTCAGGTGATCCCATCGCGACGAGAGTGGGCTCTGGTTTGCGGGGAAATGTAGGAAAGGGCATCGAGTCCTACTCCTGGCTCCGTTCTGGTACGGAGGATAATAATAATAATAATATCAATAATAAATCTCGCATTTGATACGGAGCTTTATCCCGTCTTCTCAAAAGAGACATCTCAAAGCGCTTCACTGTGGTGATATATTATAGTACACACTCCCAGTGCCACAGGAACTTGTGTCCTCAAATTCTCCACCGCAGCTCGGGATAAATGAGACCCTGGTGCCTCTTTAAGCTCTTAAATCAGGGCTCGCTCAAACGCCAGGCACTTTGTATTTAAACGCCAGAACAGTAATCGCCCAGTACGTGAGCGAGAGATTAGCACAGATTAAAAGCTGGTTGGGAGCACTCCCTAACCCTAACCCATTCCCGAAACTCCGCAGCCAACTTCCCGATCGAATCCCGGGGAAACCAGTCGCTTAACACGGATCCTAAGGTTCCCCTCGTGGCCCATCACAGACACATGTCTCTTAAATCACCAGCTCCTGAGCGCTTTCCACCCCTTTAGGGTTTTCCTATGAATGCTGAAACATGTTGCGGGGGTAGTGAGGGCAGGTGGGGGGTGAAAAATAAACAGGGAGAAGAAGAAAAAAAACATGTCAACTTGTTGGAGGGTAATTCTTCTGAATCAATCGGCGGCAATTTTTTATTGTCGGATTAATAAATTTCAGGTTGCGTGTGTGTGAGTGTTTTTTTGGGGTTAAAAAAAAGAATTGAGATGATATACGGCGGCGTGGCTGCCGGTGAGGAGGGAGATGATTAATATGTGTCAGTGAGAGGTTTGTATTCCTCCGGGGGGAACACTCTGTGGATTTATTAAATCGGCTTCGAATCCCTCGGGAACTCCTCCTGAGGGGGGGGCACAAATGTAAATATTGGTATGTGCTGCTTTAATGAGGTTGGGAGCAAAATGTGGCAGAGTTTCAAGCCTAGCCACTCTCACAACACACTGCTGGCCTTCCTCAAGACACCCAGCGGGCATGATACAGCCGTTTGTAACCCCCCCCCCTCCCCCCCGACCGACACACATCAGGAGAGAGAGAGACAGACCAGCTCGCAGTCTGTGCTGTGAGCCGTTCACATTGGGGCTGGATGATGTACTAATCAGCTCTCACATTCGATACAGCCCCTGATCATGTCTTCGAGACGTCTCAAGGCGCGTCACAGAATAGACCGACCGGGCAGTGGAACGAACAACTCTGTGCTTTGTGGCCGAAACGCGGCAGCCGATCAATCACAAGCACATTAAGTGACCCGCAAACAGTCGTGGATCGAGTGACCAATTTATTTGTTCTTCGTCTTACTCTTCTTCTTGTTATCTCTTCATTTATTATTTTATTGTGGAGAAGAGAAAAGTAGTTTCTCTCTCTCTCTCTGAGTTGGTGGGCCAATTGCAAGTTTGCCTGGCAAACACACACGGGTTGCTGTACTTGGTTAAAAAAGCGCTTTGCTCTGAGGCCCTTACAGGCACTATATCAAACTAGAGGATTATTATAATATAGATAACCAGGGGTTTGAGCCAGCTCCTCAGCACACAGAAGATTAAACGGCGCGGGGCTGTGCTCAGCTCAGCTTTTGCTCGCTGCCACATAAATGATGGAACCTATTTCTGCTCCAGCGATAACTTATGACACTGCGAATATACAGCAAAAAGCTGGATTTAAACGCGGTTGGTACAAGGAGCAATCTTTCACCGCGGAAAAAAAAAAGTGAATATAAACCGATGTCATTTAACCCTCCTCGGCCCTCTGTGTGGGTGATTTATTTCTGAACAGAAAAGTTGAAATATGCAATGAACTCCCTGGACTCTCTCCGGGGTTTGTGTTCGGATGCGCATCCCCATTGTGTCTCTGAATCAACTTCAAGCTCATACTTCATCCCCATTCACAGCTGATGTTGGCTGCGTTCTGACTGTGCGCTGACTATACACACACACACACACCACAGAGGAACATCACCCGCTGGCTCGCTCCCTCCCTCGCTCGCTCGCTCAGTTTCTTTCTGCCTTTTAAAAATAATAACCCTGCAAATAAATTGCTCCTTCAATTCGGCTCTGTGTGCGTGTGTGTAGTGTGTGTGTGTGTAGTGTGTCTGCAAACTCCCAGTCAGTGCGATTGACAGAAATTCCCTGCAAAGCTCTTTCGAGTTGTTACCCCGGGATCAGGCGTTGAATCAAATGCAAATATTCCTCTCTCTTTGTCTCCTCTCTCTCTCTCCGTGTAGAGCCTGAAGTGCTGGGAACCGCTCCGACATTACATAACAGGGTCTCTCCGCACTCTCCTTCACCCCAAGGCTTGTTTGTCTTCATTCTTCACCCCCCCCACCCCATCCCCCGCACCCCTCCCTCACTCTCATGCCAGATCCTTTAACCCCCATTTACTGCCTTATCTCCTCACCCACAATACCGTTACTTATAAGAATGATAATCCTTGCGTTTGATATCGCGCCTTATTCCAGTCTTCAAGACGTCTCAATGCCCTCCGCAGAATATACTGTCAAATGAATTCACTGTATATATATATGTATATAATTGTGGGCGAAACGCGGCAGCCAAATTGCGCACAGCAATGATCCCCCCACCACCCCCCACATAAACAGTCGTGGATTGAAAATGATCAATTTATTATTGCTTTGTGATATTGCTTTTTCACATAGGGACCATTTGTAACATTTCCCTCTCTCCCCCCCTCCCCCCTCGTCGCCCACCCCCATACTGAGCCCACCTTGTTCAACACCACAGGACCCTGCAGCCTGCTCTGCTTGGCTGAGCTGCACAGACACTTGTGTTGGCTTGTGATTATTTCCGGAGCTTAACGTTTGCGATTCCCAGCCTCGCAGACTGAGACCATCTGGTTCTCCTCCCCCCCCCCCCCCCCCCCACCAGATGTTGCCTTTATAAAGGCAGCGGGCAGGGCCGGGCCAGGCGTTTGGCACTTCCACGAGTCAATGGCGTGAACGAGAAGGGCGTGCTGGTGAGACAGGCGGCCGGCAGGCGTGTCCCCTCCGCCGCTTCACTCACACCAGAGAGAAGAAGCGTTTTCCAGCCTGGTTGGTGGTTGTCCATTAAAACGGCCTGGCTTATCCCTGACCCAACCCCCACCGACCCCTGACCTTCCTCCACCCCTCACCTCACCGCTCTCCCCCCCCCCCCCCACCCCCCGAGCTGCCACCTCCGGTCCTGGTATTCCAAGCAGCATCCCAGGGTCAGACTGAGACACCAGGGTAACCTCCAGCTCCTATTATTTCACAAAGCGCTGGGACACCATCAGAGGCCAAGGGCACTGTATAAATGCAAATTGCTGTTGCTGCTGCCGCTGTCGAACCGTTGAAGGGGACGGATTTGAATTCATTCTCGACCGCAGCAGCCATCTCTCTCTCTCTCTCTCTGTCTCTCATGCTCTGTCCTCCCTCAAGAAATAACGGTCACAGCGACGTAGAACAATAGATATTCATCGAGGGAGGGAGTGGGCGGGGTACGTGGGTGGTGAGAGGGTGAAACCATTGCGTTACAAAGTGCCATCAGGCTTTGTGAGGAAATTACCTTAGCAGCCCTGCGGACAATAATACAATCAGTGCAGACTGACTTCTTTATTTGGAACTGTAAGCTCCCATTTGACTCACTCGTTCTTCTCATACGTTCGAACTTTCTTACACCCTCTACGCATGTAAGGGGGCGAGGGGTTGTGGCCTTGCCCGGCACTGATACAGTACAACACTACACCAACATTGGGTTTGTAAAGCGCCTTTCACATCGGGAGGACGTCCCAAGGCGCTTGAAGGAGAAGTTACCTCAGTCGTCACCACTGGCTGCTCACGCATCAACATCCTTCCTGAGCCATCCTTCCTGAGCCGTCTCCAAACAGCCACCTTCAGGGTGAATGTCTCTTGCCCCTTTAAGATCCATTGGAATTTTTTTTTTCCGTGCAGTATTTTTTTCTGACGCATCAAAGTTGATGAAACAGGTGGGTGACATATTGAAGGGACGGACATGAATAAAGTAGAATTGGACGGGGTTTAATGTGGTCTGACACTTATATTGGCCTCCCTGTAATTGACGAAGCTGCTCCCGTGTACAGAACCATAAAGCTTCGCCCTTAACCTTTCGAGGATTGCGGGCGCATTAAAACAATTGAATTTGGAGCCGGGCTTTGCTCTGGTTTATGGCTTAAGAATGCATTAGGAAGGTGTCAGCTTGAGTTTCGTTGGGCGGTGTGCTGGCTTGTCTCGGACGCCCTGACGGAGTCTAACCAGCTGAAATGGCAAGCGACGTGGTTTTAGCTGGTTACGGCAGCGTTACCTCCACACACTCTCTAGAGTCTCTCTAAGCTTTGGCTCGTGCTAACCCACAGCTAATCAGGTAAACAGAGTGTGTCGCTCCAGGGAGACAGTGTGCAATTTCACTCTAGATGTTTTGTGTGTGTGAGTGTGTGTTGTAGATACGGGGAAATTTCCATGTGTGGTTGATGTGTTACCAGGGTTTCTCACCCTGACCTGGCTGGATTCGAACACAGGTCTCAAGCTTGTAAGGCAAATGCTCTAACCACTGAGCTGCAGGAGCTTCAAGGACACTCACCCTCCTGTAGGGTGAATTGACTGTATATTTGTGGGAGATATGGTGAATATGGTGAGGATTTACACATGGTGCAGTCCCAATTTTGGCCAACCAGCCATTAGTGTTGGGCCAAGCAGTGAGACGTGTGAGTGAAGAAGCAGACTCCCTCTAGTACTGAAATATGAGGACTACTGTACAGTGTTTGAGTGTGTTTTGCACAGGTCCCCTACCTGTATATGGATTGTGTGTGTGTGTGTGTGTTTTTAACAGGTTGTGACTCTATAGACCACACGACCCACAGTACCAATTGCTGACACTGAGAGAGAGAGACCTGATTTCTCCCAAAAATATGCCGGCTGATCTGCTTTTTGTTTTTGGTAGGCGAACGAAACATTTAATTATATCTGAGATGATCATTTCATCAGGGCGACAGTCAGACAGACAAACAGACAGACACAGACAGACACAGACAGACAGACACACACACACACACACACACACACACAGACAGACAGACAGACACACACACACACAGACAGACAGACAGGCAGGCAGACAGACAGACAGACAGACAGGCAGACAGACAGACAGACAGACAGGCTGAGTGAGTTTTAATTTTGTTACCGTCACTTGTGATTTGTTGTTGCTCTTAAGGGGATGAGGAGAGAGAGAGAGCCCTGGTTTATACTGGTCACTGGGTGACTTCTGATTTGTTGAGCTATTCCCGTCACCCCCATCTCGTCCTTGGGTAGCTCTGGACTGTCTCGAATCCCAAGAATTCCCGATTGTCGGAGAGCAGCAAAACGCAACCAAATGATATTTGTAGAGTGCCCTTCACTTCAGGTCGGGAGGACATCCCGAGGCGCTGAAAGAAGTTTTCAGTAGCGAATGAAACGCTATCAAAGCTCCTAAGTTCAAGGGAATGAACAGAATTCCTCCAAATAACTGACGTAGGAACTGTAACAATTTCTGACACAAGTGGTACGTGATCACATCACACGCTCCCAAAATTCAACCCACCACCCCCCTCTCCCCACCCATGATTTTCATTCCTAAAACCATTGACATGACCACCCATGACCAGACTGTCCATCCAGGCAAAGGTGGTGGGGGCTGCTCTCCGCTGGAGCTAACCCCTCTCGTCCCAATCCCTTGCCCTTTTCCCCAGGATCTTCGTGTCTCATTCCTCTTCCAACATTTATTCAAATCCTTTTCGATTCGATTATGGTCTCAGCCTGCAGTGGCCACTTTTGAGGCAAAATGTCCCACGTTCCTTTGTGTGAGCTCGCCTAACCTTGCCTCCAGTGTCCTGCCCGAGCTCTGACGGTCAGCCGAATAAACTGTCACTGTTTATCCTCTTAAAACATTTCAGGATTTTGAATACCTTATGAAGATCCCTTTTTAATTTTCTCTGTTCCAGGGAAATCAGACCCAATATGGCAAAGCCCAGTCCTCATAACTACAACCCTTCATCCCTGTTATTAAATCCTTTCGGCGAAAGGTGACTTTCTGCCTTTTCTCCACTGCAAACTTCCTCTCCCGAACGTCCTGATGCAACTGTGAGCTGAGTTTTTATTCGACCCTCACCAACGTCCACACACACACACACTCATATACGCACATACACATACACTCATATACACACGTACATTTACAAGCATGGTCAAAATCCAGGCAAGGTGAGGACGAAACCTTGGGCAAGTTTTCTTACTCCACACACACATTCCTAATAATGATCCGTCCCCCCAAAAAACAATAATAAAAAATTGGTCATTTCAATCCACAGCTGTTTGTGAGGGGGACGCTGCTGTGCGCAATTGGCTGCCGTGTTTCACCCACAAATATTTACAGTCAATTCACTTTACAGTATATTCTGTGAAGCACTTTGAGACACAGTCTAGAAGATGTGAAAAGCGCTATATCAAACGCAAGATTTATTATTAATATACACACACATAACTCATATGCGCACATACACACACACACACACACACATACAATGGCCTGAAGTCAGGTATTTAATATCAGCTGTAATGAACACCAGTAGCATCTGTTAATATATGAAAACTTTAAAACCATGGATGTTCTCGTAACTTGTGAATAAGATATTCAGGACCGAATTCTGCTGATCCCTGTGTGCGAGCGTAGTGTACTATAGTGTAGTGTACATTGTGTGCTTTCAGGTGACTGAAGCTGCTGTCCCGTGTGGGCTGGTAAAGTACTAGAGAAACAGTGGAGCGTTTGGCTTGTACAGTATTAAGCCCCAATCTAAAAAACAGATGTGTTCGGCTGTCTCTAATCCACAACTCCAGACTAGTACCTTCTCCCAGGTGTTTAACTCTGTGCTTCTGAGAAGCTGGGTTTCTAACTTATTGCTTTGACTCCACTGGTTTCATCACACTGTATGTGAAACTACCTCTCCGACTGTACCTTCGGCCACCCTCCATCCCCCCCCACCCGCCTTTCCCCCCACCCTCATCCCTTCCACCCTCCATCCCCCCCATCCACCTTCCCCCTCACCCGCCATCCCCACACCCCCCCCTCCCCCCAACCCCCCTTCCCCCCCCTCCCCCCAACCCCCCCTTCCCCCCCACCCTCCATCCCCTCTACTTTGCCCCCCACCCGCTTTCCCCCCATCCTCCATCCCCCCCTATCCTCCATCCCCCCATCCGCCTTCCCCCTCACCCTCCATCCCCCTCACCCTCCACCCACCCCCCCCACCCTCTATCCGCCCCACCCTCCCCGATCCCAACCGCCAACTTGAAGCTTGGGGAGTGAGGATTTGGTGGTTGATGAACCAGTGCCTTGGCACATCGTCCCAAAGTGAAAGGCTCTTTACACATGTGATCTTGTTGTTGTTGTTGTTTGATGGCTGGTACACACTCTCCCTGTGGCCATTTCCCTCATGTGGGAGTTTGTGGGCGAAGGAAAAGGGCACCTCAAAACTTGTTTTGTGGGGCGTATCCAAACGCACGTCCTCTAACCAGACTGATGAGAGCGGTGGAGGCTCACACACAGAGAGGGCTGTGTCGCTCGATCGCTCGCTCACATCACAGCACATCGCAGGGGGAGCTCCGGGCTAAATCGAACCGCTCACTTTGTTCACCCAGATTCAAATCCGAACCGAGACATAATCCGTCAAAACTCGCCCCAAATTGGGCTGTGTTTCACAAACTCCTGGGCTCCATTCGCCAGGACTGTCAATTGCCGAGCGCTTTGTAATAAACTTCACCAATTAATGCGGTTTCATCTGTCACCGGGGGGGTGGGTGGGGGGAGCGGGGGGGGGGGGGGGGGGGGAGGGGGGAAGTGAGGCACCGAGCCTTGCCATCACGCAAGCCGGTGTCTTGTGCAGGATAGACTGACTGACTGATCGACTGGTTACAATCGGACGAATAATAATCCTTGCTTTTGGTACAGCGGCTTTTCGCGGCTGCTAAATTGTGTCTCAAAACTCTTCAGGGAATATACTGTAAAGAATGATTGACTGTGTATTTTGCACAGCGAAACACGGCAGCCAATTGCACACGGGCGGCGTCCCCGCGAGCAGAGAAAGAGAGAGAGAGAGAGAGAGAGAGAGAGAGAAAGTAGGCGGAACCGGATTAATGCGAGTCGGTGACTTTGCGGATTGAGTGAATGTACATCTCATTCAAGCGCCTTCTCACCTGGTCACCTCTTAGACCTTTTCCCCCCCACACAGCGGCTCTGGAGACTAAACGTGACACGGGGAGCCGCAACCTTGGTTAATGAGCGTGCAGGTGTGGGCAGGCGATTTGACTTGCGAAGCGAGCGGATTACTAATGGGGGGGACCGTTTTCCACTCTGCGTTTGGTCTCTGGGGGCAAATGGTGGACTGGAGGATAATAGTGGCCTCGACACAGGTGTGTTCCATCAAGCGCAAGGATTATTATTTTATTGTTATTTTATAATAATCTAATTATTACACACCAGTTTTATTATTTTCTGATTACTAATAGTGCCACCTCCTGATTGTGTTAATAACATAGAAATGTGGAGTCCTGTAGCTCAGTGGTTAGAGCACTCGCAGGGTGAAATTTTGGGCAAGTTTCCTTACTCCACACACACGCTCGTTCCCCCCAAAAAATTAGTCATTTTCAATCCACAACTGTTTGTGGGGGGAACGCTGCTGTGAACAATCAGCTGCTGCATTTCGCCAACAAATATACAGTCAATTCACTTTACAGTATATTCTGTGAAGCTCTTTGAGACGTCTAGGAAGACGTGGAAAGCGCTATAACAAATGCAAGCACCTGTATTATTATTATTATCATGTGTTTTTGTGATGATTTTGGTGGCAGTTTGGAGGGGCTGATCTCGGCGTGACCAGTCTGGGTGTAATAAGTAAGTTCTTTATGTAATCGAACTGTTTCGTAAAGGAGCCGAAAGCAAATTGTATAACGGGAGCCGTTTTTGCCCCCAAAGTACCTCCGTGAAGCAGAGATTGACTGTGTCGTGAGGAGCTCCGGCTCCCTGTGCGTGTGTGTGTGTGTGTGTGTGTTGTGTGTGTGTGTGCGTGCGCGATTCCCGAGGTGAGAAAGTGACGCAAAAATTGAAAAGAAATGTGTTCACAAAATCCCGTTGCCCCATTTCCTTTTATCTAATAAGGCGCTGACCAACAGCTGAAACACATGTGCAGGATTCATGCTAATTGTATTTGGAAGTTCTAAATTGTGTTCAGTACAAGTGTTTCAACTGCGTTTAGACACGCTCCCATGTGTGTGAGCACTCGTGTGTGTGTGTGCACGCTTGTGACCGCGCACGTGTGTGCGCATTTGTGTGTGTGCGCACTTGTGTGTATTGTGTATGTGCGCAGTGTGTGTTTGTGTGCGCGTATGTGTGTGCGCGTGTGTGTGAGCGCCATAGCAGATATCAATCGCCTTGTTCATTGTCACATCGCCTGTAAAATGGACAGAGCGAGCGACCAGGAAGTTACTGGTGGCAGACAGACATTCTTACGCATACACTCAACTCAACTGCAACAGAGAATAAAAATTCATTGCAAGGAAAAATACAGTGAGAGGTGAGGGGATGGGGGTGGGAGAGGGAGAGGGAGAAGTAGGGAGGGGACTTTATGAACAACACCCTGATGATTGTACGGAGTTTCTTTACCCGCTTCCCACATGCAGTGTGTACTGACGTGCGGAAACTGACCCTGCCTGTGAGGACAGGAATACTTGACCTCATTACTTACGTTACCCCGTTGTGTTTGTGATTACGAATGGAACAGAGAGAAACAGAGGAAGGAAGGCACCGGACCGGACTGAATACCAATGAGCCAGGAATCAGCCAGGGAATTAAAGGGAAATTGAGCCATACGTACCCAGCGAGTGTCGGGAGGGAGGGAACAAGGCAGGAGTCTCACTCAGAGGAAGTACGCCTCCGGGTAGATTTTCAGTGAAGAATAATAATAATAATCCTTGCGTTTGATATAGCGGCTTTTCACATCTTATCGACGTCTCAAAGCGCTTCACAGAATATACTGTAAAGTGAATTGATTGTATATATTTGTGGGCGAAATGAGGCAGCCAATTGCACACAGCAGCGTCCCCCACAAACAGTCGTGGATTGAAAATGACCAATTTTATTATTGTGGGTTTTTTTGGGGAGGGATTATTATTAGGTGTGTGTGTGTGTGTGTGGAGTAAGTAAAGGTTTCGCCCTGATCTACCTGGATTCAAACACAGATCTCACACTTGTAAGGCGAGCGCTCTAACTACCGAGCTACAGGAGCTCTATCCTGTCTGTCTCCAACCAAAATGGAGTGACTGTGCATTTTGTAGACAAGACGCGAGTGGCACAATTCATTTGCTTCCAGCAATGTAACCATAAACAGCCATGTCAACACATGACCCAGTTTTACGTGTGTGTGGCGGGGGTGGGGGGGAGTGAGGGGGAGACTGTTGGCCAGGACACCGTAAGAGACACATAGGGACAGAGGGGGGAGAAACTCCCTTCTTTTTTTCGAGCCGGCAATCCCAAATACTGTGGTGTTAGCCTGGTGACCGTATGTCATTCCTGGTGCCTCGGAAACTGATTGCCGGGAGTCAGGGCACCTTCGACAATCCTCCCGGCCGGTATCAGCTCCTCACTGGTCCGTCATGGCCCCACCGACTCCAATAATTAATCCTCTTCTAATTCTTAAACCCTGTGATTTATGGCGAGAGAGTGTCAGCTTCCCCCAAATTAATATATTTAAAAAAAACCTTGGGACATAAATCATGCAGCGAGTCACATACTGTTGTAAATCATGTGCTCTGAGCTTTCTGCCGAGGGCTCAGATTGCATGTACCCCTTGCTCTCCGCGGTGCTTCACATTTAAAGCCCCTCCGCAACCTCGCCCCACCCTACATCCGTGACCTCCTATCCCCTTACCAACCTGCCCTCTCCCTCCCTCCGCTCAGCGGGCTCTGGCCTGCTCCACGTCCCCCCCCCCTACCCACTCGCCCAACCATTGGCGGGCGGGCCTTTTTAGCCCCCAACCGCTGGAACTCCATCCCGTAGTCCCTCCACCTCGCCCCCTCCCTTCCCTGGCCTCCTTCAAGTCTCGCCTCAAGACTCTCCTCTCGATGGACCCATCAGCAACTCCCAATCTCCGCCTTCCCCTCCCCCACCCATCCCATTCAGCTCGGGTCTGAAGCAGTGACTGTCCAGAACCTTGGGACGTCCTCCTGATGTAAAAGTGTAATTTTGTTGCTGTTGCTGTTGTTGTTGTTGTTTTCTACAAAAGGCTTTGAGACACAGTCTAGAAGATGTGAAAAAGAGCGATATCAAATGCAAAGATTATTATTATTATTGTTATTATTATTTTGTGGGTGAAATACTGTACTAACATTCAAGAGCTGAAAATGACCCAGGATATGAAGAGACACGCTGGAGCAATGGGGGTGCTGGGTGCCAATGGCAAATAATAATAATTATAGTAATCCTTGCATTTGGCATAGCGCTTTTCATATCTTATCGACATCTCAAAGCGCTTCACAGGATATACTGTTAAGTGAATTGACTGTGTATATTTGTGGGCGAAACGCGGCAGCCAATTGCGCACAGCAGCGTCCCCCCTACACAAACAGTCGTGGATTGAAATGACCAATTTTTACTATTGTGGTATTTTGGGAGGGATTATGACGGAGGCTCCGGCCTGTAAATCATGGATTGGACACCTTCACAGTTCAATCCTTGACATTGACATCTCTAAAGGCAGGATCGATCTGCCCTCGAACTCCACACTCCCCGACTCCACTTCACTCCAGGCAAGAGCTTTACTGGGGAGAGATGGCTGCTACACAATGACACATAACTAGCTGACACTGGGAGTACAGTACCTCAAGTGGAGGGAGTGGGGGCGGAGGGGCTGTGGGGAGGGGTGGGTTGTGGAGGTGGGGGTGAAACGAGGCTCTCAACATTTCTGGCATCAACGCTAACATTTTCCCCAAGGAGCCCGTCCATCACCCCCTCCCCTGAACCCTCCCCTGGTCCCCTTTCCTGCTACAGTGCGTTTAGAGGGAAGTTGACTGACGTAATGTTCAGATCAATCACAGCACGGATCTTAATTCCACAGTCACTGCACGTTACAGTATATCCTGTGAGGCGCTTTGAGACGCCCTCTCCTCATGAAAAGCCACTGTGTCATAATCAAGAATGATTCTTAATATTATTATTTCTGTGGCATAAACGGGAGTGGAAAGCCAGATTGACCGTATGTTCTGTGAAGCACTTTCAAACATCTCTCGGTGGGGAGGAGTCGGGGGGGGGGGGGGGGGTAATAATCCCTTCAAAGGAAAGATAATAAGATAACTCCGTCGCTTCAATCCATGGCTGATTGTGGGGACATAATCGCTGTGCGCGATTGGCTGCCGCGTTTCGCCCACAAACTGTGCGTTCAGTTGACTTGACGGTATATTCTATGCAGCGCTTCGAGACGTTTCGGAGACTCTGCATCAAGTGCCGGGATTATTATTGCTCCCTGTCAATGGGGACAGTGTGTGTACAGGCTCCTGAGCCGCTGGCAGAGTCACCGCTCTCTGCTCGAGTGTTGATGAAGTCTGGAAGGGCCGACTGCCACCGAGCCTCCAGCCATCTGTGCTAACAGATCGCTCAGTCTGTGTGCTGAGAGCCAGGGCTGCCTCCGCCGCTCCCAACTCCTTGAAATCACAGTGGATGTCAGTGGGTTTCGGAGCGGGTTTTTTGTTGTTGTCAGGGAACATTGCCGGGAGCTCAGTGCACACATGCCTGTACATAGGCTCTGACTGTCCATTTTGCCCCTCCCAATTGTTTGCCCCCCCCACCCATGAGAATAGCTCACAGGGAGTATTGGGGTGTGTGTGGCATGGGGTGGAGTGGGTGTGGGACTCGGAAGATTGGACAGACTCATAGAAATTACAACACAGGACGCTGCAATACCAAATTTGTACAGCGCCTTCAGAAGTGTTCAGAAGCCACTTGCAGCCCATCGAGGCCTGTGTTCACTCCCCATTGGACTCACCCCCCCCCCCCCCCACCAGAGTCTTCACTCCCCAAGTTTCTCTGTGACCTGTTCTGTGTGCTCTCTCGTCAAACGCTTGTCTGGGTCCGTCTGAAACGTTACGGTCGTGGCCGCGACAGCCAGTGAGAGAGATTCCACCTGTCCCTCAGCTCAGCAGTTAGAACACTCTGGGTTTGATTCCCGGCAGGTTGGGGCGAAACCTTGGGCAAATTTTCTTACTCTACACACACACACACACACACACACAGACACACACACACCACACACCACACACACACACACACACACACGCCTGGTACTAATCCCCCAGGAAAAAATGAGAATAAATTTGTCATTTCAACCCATGACTGTTTGTGGGGGATGCTGCTGTGCACAATTGGCTGCCGCGTTTCACCTACAAATACATATAGTACACAGTCAATTCACTTTACAGTATATTCTGTGAAGCGTTTTGAGACACAGTCGAGAAGACATGATAAGATGCTACATCAAACGGAAGGATGATTATTATTATTATTACCCACGTGGTGAGTGTGTGAGTGTGCGTGTATGTGTGTGTGTGTAAATAAAAAATCTTCCAACCTCCCTCTTAACCTTTCCCACCGACAATCCTGACCGGAACGCCGGTGTATAAAAGCTTAAAAAAAATTGCAGCTCATTCAAGCTCGCAGAGGAAACCACATTTACTGGCCGATCAATATAATCCTAGAGGAAA
Organism: Hydrolagus colliei; assembly: GCA_035084275.1. Lineage (NCBI taxonomy): Eukaryota > Metazoa > Chordata > Chondrichthyes > Chimaeriformes > Chimaeridae > Hydrolagus > Hydrolagus colliei. The sequence continues at coordinate 5,113,470 of CM068767.1, forward strand.
GTTTTTTTTGAATACCCAAGGTTAACCTGGGGTGACCTGTTTATTCTGAAGCGAATCAGCCTCAGCTTCCAGTAATGGCTGCTTTTATCGCCAGATCTTTTTACCCGTTCGTGTCTAATGGACGGTATAAAGTCCCCCAGGCACCCAACATGCTACGTATTGTGGCTTCAACTGTCACCCACCCCCCCACCCCCTCCCTGCCTCCCTCCCTCTCCTCCCGTCCTCTCCTCACTCCCTCCCTCCCTCCCTCCCTCTCTCCCTCCCTCCCCGCTGCAAGGCCCCACAGCCTGACCATCTCCGAGAGAGGCTGTTTCGCTTCACAGCTGAATACCTACTGTTGGGAGACGGAAAATAATCAATTAGGAGATGCCATTGAACGCAGTCTTTGCGAGCAAAGTAGACAAAGGGGAGTTTAAAAAGTCATTATGTGAAAAATAGCACCCTGGAGCCATCTTTATGTCTATTGCAAACAATAGGAAGATTAATTTATGCTGGTGTTTTGCTGTAAGTGGTAGATAGGCAGCGGAGGTTCGCAATGTACTTTTTTTAACAAAAAGACTGTTCTCCTGATATTTCGACCGTATCTGCATAATTGTGGTACATGGCGTGGTGATCTAGCAGAGGTGTTCTCCAAAGGAAATAGAGATTTTCTCTCCTCTACCCTGGCATCTACCATTTTCCAATACTGTTTTGACCTGTGACTCCCTGCCCCCCACCCTCCACCCACCATTTCCATTTGGAAGAGCTGCAAAGTGGGGACTAATAGATTTTTTTTAAAAAAAATGGCAGATTGACGTTTAGCCACAGATCAGCCATGTTCCAGTTGAATGTCGGAACAGGCTTGGGGGGTTGAATGGCCAACTCGGAGCCCAGATAAAAAATTAATCCTTGCATTTCAATATAGCGTCCTCTGGATAAACTGGAAAGTGAAGCGACTGTATGTTTGTGTGGGAGAAACACGGCAGCCACATGATGGTGTAGACAGTCTGTATTGATGAGGTTGTTAAGAAATGCGTCACTTGTTCTGTGGAGCTAAACCAGCCTGGTCCCAATTTCGATCCCGCTCTCCCTCAATCCCGCCATCTTGCCCCCTTCCTCCCCCGATTTAGCTCACGACTCTTGTTGAGTGTGCAAGTTGTTGTTGTGATTGAGACCTGCCTGGGAACTTATTAGAGTATCATTAACAGAGTCAATTCCAATCCTGCCTGGACCGATGTGTACATTTCAGCAGCGTGCCTCTGGGTAGCGATTAGGAGAGAGAAGAGCCTGGGCTGCCTTCCAAAGATGGTTGTTTTCTGGCTGAGATCAGTAACTCACTGCAGACCAGGGGATCGAAGTTGGCCCCTGACTGGTTCAGCTTCCTGACTGAGCAATGAATTTCCTAACAACCCCATCAGGAGAGCCATTTATTTGTTTCCAAGAGGACAAAAGGGGGCAGCTTTATCTGCGAAAGCTTTCAAACAACAAGCCAGTAGATTAACTACCCAAGCATTGATACCATTGGATCGATATTAGACCGCACACACACATACACACACACACCACACAAAAGCAGAAATATTCCCAATTACTGCACCCCACCGCCCGCTCGCCCGCCCACCCCAACTTGGAAAGAGTGAGAGAGAGAGTGACACTCGGGTAGAGAGAGTAATACTCGAGGGGAACCAATGTAGCAGATATTGACTCTGTGTCTAGCTAGTGGCTTTTGTATCCCTGCTCTTCCCTACAAACCCATTTTACACCTGGCTAACATTCAAACTCAGACTGGAGCGTGGATTTTATGATATCATATAAAACGCTGTTTGAGTAAATTACCTTGGCCTGGCTGACATTTACAGGAGGTTTAAACACAGCATTATTACCCTGTGATCATCTCTCTGAACGTGAAGTCTTGACAGAACAGCGGACGCGACACGGGAGAGGTGGCGGGCAGGGGAGGGGGAGTGGACTGGAGTGGAGTGGGGGGGGTGGGGTTATGTTCACATGTTATGTGGGTCAGCATCTTAGTGGAAAACTGGAGAACTTTGGGATTGAGAGGTTGACTAGTGAGCTACAGAAGTTGGCCCAGGAGATGAGTTCTTGTCTGTTATACACACACACACACGCACTCACACATGCTCACAGTTAAGTAAAGGGGCTTTGCATTCCCCTGATCTGTGCTTGTTGCATCATTGACCATTGAAGTCTCGCTCTGGCAGCACAGGAGATTCCGTCTCTCTCTCGGTAATTGTGTTTTCCAGCTCTTTAGATTCAGTGATATCAGAATAAATAGAGATTTTCCAGAGATTTTCCTATCCCACACTTCCCTCTCTTACATTTTTATCACCAAATCCAGCCCCCCTCCGCCCGCCACCCATCACCCCGACCCTCCCTCTCTATGTTTCAGAGCGGCTCAAGCCAGTCGCACTCATTTCTGGGACGGGAGAATATGTGAGTTCAAGCCCCCCACCCCCACCCCCATGCACTTTCCACTAGGTGTCGCACCTTTCACTTATATACAGTGTAGACACCTAGTGGTTGGATTGTGTTAAATGTGCTGTGTGCTGAATGTCCTCCCCTGTGTATCACTGCCTTTGCACTAGGGGTAGATTGCGTGAGAGACTTGTTGTCCTCGGCCATTCTTTATATTCTTAGCGAGCCCACAGCCCACACGGCTACTGGTACTTTAGCGCGGCCTGTAGCGCGGTTCCATTGCGTTCTGTCTGAAATGCCTCGATTGGCAACTACAATGGTAACAACTTGGCCTTGTCTGTCAGCGTTCACAGAGGATGAACGTCTTGAAGCACTTCACAGAGACTATAGACAACATCGAGCGGCGGAGGAGAGGGAGGGAGAAAGTGAAAGATGTGAGCCAAAGGGTGTGGGCGGAGAAAGGTGTTTTTAAGGAAGGTTTTGAAGGCGCGGAGAGAGGGAGATCGTGGACAGAGAGAGAGAAAGAGCTGTAGTTACTGAAAGCTCAGAGACCCACGGTGGGATGGGGGATGGGGAGGAGTGAGGAACAAGCAGTAGATCAGAGTCAGAGCGCAGAGGGCATGGGATCGAGGGCTACAGGTATATAGCTTAGGAAGGCAGTTTGGTATCTGCTATTAAGCCGAGGCTGGCCCGTCTCCTGTTACGTTTCTGTTCAGGATCTCGCTTTGACCCTGTACTCCGCACATGGCTGGCCTAATAAATACAGCAACTTTAGTGGGAGATTCAGCAGATAAGACACTTGTTACTGAGGAGGCTAACAGCGCCACCTATTGGGTTTATGGGGACGCTGCACTAGCTGTTCAGTGAAGGAAGCGATGATTATTCTGTATTTAAAAACTTCTGCTGAAAGAAACCAGCAGAGAATGGGGATTTGTACCCTGACCTTGCTGGGAACCACACCGTGTGGGTAGTCTGACTTCCACGCTGTTTCAAAAATCTTTTTGAATCTTCAAAAAGATTCGCCCACAAAATACGCGGTCAATTCACTTGGCAGCTCTGTATAGTGTTCTGCGAAGCGCTCTGAGTCGCCGTCCGGCCTGGAGGGCGCTGTATAAATCCAAGTTGTTGTTGTTGTCTAGAAGACGTGATAAGGCGCTGTATCCAAAACACAAGGAATGGATTATTACTGTATTATCCTGATGCATTTTATTGCTCATCAACTCGGCCGGATGTGAGCAGGTGAGTGATGGCACAGGTCAGAAACGGAGTAAAGTTCCCTCGACACTGTCCCATCCTGAACACTCACACTGTCTCTAATGCTAGAGCGAGGATTAGAGTCAGAGGAAAGTTCCTCCACGCTGACTGTGTTTGTGCGGTGTATGAGTGGCTGTATATTTGGCGAAAATGTGTTGACGTTTTTATAGTTTTAACAAGAACAGGACACAAATCTTAAGCCTTAAGTAGTAATTCTGAGCGGTCACTGATAGTTGAAGCCTGTCTCAGTCCTGCCCTGGATGTTGGCTTGGGCTGTGAGCTTAAGTCCTGATGTGGGGAAACCTACAGGGAGTGGGTCCTACATAAACCATCGCAGTCTGAGTCAGTATTCTGAGCAATTATCTGATACAGTCATTATGATCAGTCAAGTTGCTGATGTATTTTTCGGAATCTTTTCTACCCATATGTCTCCTGTAATTCTGCACAGCTCCCCCGCCCCCCCCTCCCCCCACCCACCCTGTGACAGAGAGATGAGAAATCGTTTTTGCATATTACATAGAAAAGATTGCACCGAAAATAACTCGGCTTAAAGCTCTGAGGACGAAGCATTAACTGGATGCAGCAAAACCTAATGTCTAATTAAATGCCGTGTCTGTGGCTGAGTATAGCACCTAACCATGTCAGGTTGACTCAATCCCGAGCGCTCTCGTGTCTGGGTTTGCAAAAGAGGAGACGGCAGCCCGTGTCTGAGAACGCCCAGTCACTACACTAGACTAGCTGGAGCTCCTGGAGCTCCAGTGATTAGAGCACTCACTCGCCTTGTAAGCGTGAGACCTGTGTTTCGAATCCAGGCAGATCAGGTCAAGGCGAAACCTTGGGCAAGTTTCCTTACTCCACACACACACACACACACACACACACACACACACACACACACACACACACTTATGCGTACGCACGCCTGATAATATTCCCTCCAAAAAAACAACAATAGAATTGGTCGTTTTCAATCCACGGCTGTCTGTGGGGGACGCTGCTGTGTGCAATTGGCTGCTGCGTTTCGTCCACAAATATACAGTCAATTCACTTTACAGTATATTCCATGCAGCGCATTGAGACGTCTTGAAGACTGGGATGGGATCTAAGAGTGGGTCAAGTGTGGAAATACGTCCACAGGGTGTGGGTTCAGAGACAGATAAATGCCATTGTAGTGCAGGGGGGAACTTTCCTCTGTATCTCTCCCCATGACTGAGACTCACTCGAGCTGACATCTCCAGCCACCGGCAGAGTCCTTCTCAGATCAGGACAGACTGGATGGATTGTTCGGGAGCATATGATGCCATAGTTGGCTCCCACTGGCGTGCAATCCATCAGCCCTGACCCCGCTCAGTGTAAAAGGGTCACATTCAACACAGAGAGAAGGAGGGAGAGAGGGAAGGAGGGAGAGTGCGAGAGAGAGAGAGAGAGACCCTTGGCAACATCTCATCTGTTAGGTAACTGCTTGCCCCGGGTTTGAGTTACGTCACATTGTCGAGTCCAAGTGCATGACCCAACAGAGTGAAAAACGCAACGAGTCAGTGTTTAATTTATAGCTTAGTGTGACGCTTCCTTCCTTCCTTCCTTCCTTCCTTCCTTCCTTCCTTCCTTCCTTCCTTCCTTCCTTCCTTCCTTCCTTCCTTCCTTCCTTCCTTCCTTCCTTCCCTCCCTCCCTCCCTCCCTCCCTCCCATCAGGGTTTGGGCTGGTCAGAGCTTTTCATTTGTTTGAATTGTTGAGCTAATAATATATATAATAATAATCCGTGAGTTTGACATACACAGCGCCTTATCACGTCCTCAAGACATCTCAACGTCTCATGCTAAGATGGTATCCTGCAAATGTTCAGCCATAATTGGGTGTGTGGGGGGTGGGAGGGGGAGGTGGGTGGGGGGGTTCCTGGAGACAGAGTTACGTGCCCCAAATCAACAACCCTATCACCAAAGATGGAATCAATGGGAGATAAACAGCTAATTAATAATAATAATAAAGCTTTTGATATATTGCCTTATCACGGCTACAATTGGCAGATTGTTTTTCCGGGGATAATAAATAATCCACTTTTTTTTAAAAAAATCATAATAATGTGGTCACTCGATCCACGACTGTTTGTGGAGACACCGCCGAGCACAATTGGCTGTCGCGTTTCGCCCACAAAATATACAGTCAATTCACTTCATGGTGTATTCTGTAAGGTGCTTTGAGACGTCTCAAAGATGTGATAAGGCATTATAGCGAATGGAAGGTTTATTTTTATTAATATTATTATTACTAGGATTATTTTTCCCATTTCCTGCATTGAGCTTTGAAGCGAGTTTCGCTCGCGGACTGCAGTGGCCATGTGTATGACTCGATGGCTTCTGATCCCAAACCTCCCTGCTCAGGTCCAAACCCTTGACTGCCCAGCGCCTTGTGACGTCCGTCCTGCGTGAAAGCCGCTGTGTAAATGTCATTTGCTGTTGTTAGTTATGGATGAGTCTTTGTGCTGCTGTAAGACAAACAGCCCTCGCCTCACCTCAGCTCAGCTCAGCTCAGTCGCTCGGCCTCCCGCCTCTGACTCAGAGAGTTGTGTGTTCAAACACCCAAGGATTTGAGCTCCCAATCAAGGATGGGTGACTCCAGTGGTGGGTGTGGGGTGAGTGGGGTGGGGCGAGAAGGGAGGTGGGCAGTGCTGGTTGATGGAGGTACAGTGCTGTTTGGATGAGAAGTTAAACCATCTGACATACCAGACAACTATGAAACTTGGAAAACGCAAAGGAGTTTCTCCCGGAGTCTGGCCAACAAACCTCCAGATTAATTGGTCATTCACCTCATGCTGTTCATGGGCTTTAATATGTGCAAAATGGCTGCTGCGTTTGTCTGTAGGAACAGTCACCGAGCCTGACAGTAATTACTTGTGAAGTGCTTGGAGATGTTTTGGCGAGATAAGCAGCGATAAAAACCCAACTTCTTTTTTTTTGTTTGCTATCCCTTTTATAGCAAAATGAGTTATTATTCTGCCATCCGTTGAACACAACCCAAATGTATCCTGTGTGGTGTCCAGGCAGACACTGAAATCACAAGCTCCCGGTGTGTCTGCCCTCTCAGGATATTCTTAAATCGCAGCTGGAATTTTTAGAAGCCCGGTCACCGATGGTAGTTGCTGTTCGGGCGGGGGACGTGGAGCAGGCCAGAGCCCGCTGGACGGAGGGGACGGTCGGGCTGATAGGGGGACAGCAGGTCAGAGAGATGGGGAGTGGGGGGTGGGGGGAGCAAGGCCGTGAATGACCTTGAAAGTGAGGACGAGGATCTTGAATTTGACCGTCTGGGAGATGGGGAGCCGGTGGAGTGTGACGTGGAGTAAGGATTGCCTTAAGCGCAAGTTGTGAAACGTGCCAACCTCAAGCATCCGCCCTGGGCCCGGGAATCAAACGCTGGGAACATTCTCCCGCCTAGCCCCCCCCCCACCCTCCCCCCCCACCCCCCAGCAATCCTTAGCCCTCTCCAGGGGTTCAGAGCCTGGTGTGTCCGCCCGTTGCCCGGCCACCCTCCCGCCGCGAGATGACCTCCCTCCTATTTACGCCGCGAGATCTGAGCCGGGACGGGAAAGCAATTTGAAGCACCGTTGCCCTTTTGAGTGGCAAGGTGACATTTTGTGTCAGTTCAGCGTTCGGCAGGCGAGCCCTTCCTCCTCGGAGAGTAATTATTTCTTACGGAATGAAAGGTTCAATTTTCTGAAAAGAACTGGCTTTCCCCCCCAGGGTAAAAAATAAGGGAGAGGAGTATCGAGCCTTATGACCACAGTGACATCAATTCAGTACGCCTGGAAAAATGGAGAGAGTGTCTTTTATCATATTAACACCCTCGTTTCATTTATCACATTGATGTATGCCTTCCCTCCCTTTACGGGCTATCTCATTAAATTGTTTACAGTACTTTTTTTCCTGGAGGGAGGGAGGGAGAGTCGGTGGGGGGTGGGAGATTGCGGGTGGGGAGGTAGGGTCGGAGGAGGAGAAGGAGGAGGAGAAGGAAGAAGGTGTTTTTTTTAACCTGTTTGACGTTAAATACACTTACTTAAAAGCAGTGGGTGAACGCTGACACCCACCTCTCACGCTCTCGCGCTGGAGGCACATCAATTTGAGGCCTTGGCAGGAATGGCATTTTTCCTGCATTAAGAAGAGGATAAACTGAAGGAATCGAGGCAACATTTCACTCGCAGTACTGTGTTTTCATAAGCTGCCGCCAGTAAATCTCCACCTCTAATACCTTGCCGTTCAACTCTTCTTTTTCTTTCTCTATCTCTCTCTCTCTCTCTTTCTCTCTCTCTCTCTCCATCTCTTGTATTGTCCCAGCGTCTGGTAGCAGTGTGAGTCTCTCACTTTCCCTCAGTGGGTGGGCGTCAAATCAGTCCCTCCGTCCAGCGTGGAGTTGACCCTGGCCACTCAGGGTTACCACAAGTGACGCTGAATGGTGGGAATTTGAGCGAGTGAGCAGAGGCTGGAACGAGGGAGATTGCAAGCCTAAGGAACGAGGTCTACACATAATTTCCCCGAGTTCAGCCCAAGCCCAGGATTTGGGAACTGAACCTGGAATTTCCTTGAAGTTGAACTGGCCCACGTACCTCCTCCTGAAGTTGAACTTTCCTTGAAGTTGAACTGGGTCCACAGTACTCCAGGGCAACTGCTGACCACAGCACTGCCCAGCCTGGTTCATCGCTTCATTGGAAGGACAGATCAGCTCACCCACTCAGCTCCTGTTAACCCTGCAAACCAAAGCCCATCAGTCCTCACTGGAGGCCGTTCTATAAATGCACCTTCGAACATAAGAACGTAAGAATAAGGAGCAGGAGTAGGCCATTCAGCCCCTCGAGCCTGCCCCCGCCATTCAATAAGATCGTAGCTGATCTTCCAATCAACGTAACTCCACCTGCGCCCGCCTTATCCCCATACCCCTTAATCCCTTTATCCATGAGAAATCTTATCAATCTCAGTCATGGAATATGTTCAAAGACTGACTGACTGACTGAGTGCAACTACAGCCTTTTGGGATAAATAAGTTCCGTAAATATGTTGTTGTTGTTGTTGTTGTGACTCCTCGCTGCAGTGACCATTGGGCCTGGGCTGTGCTATTCCTCAGAACCCCTATAGTGAGACACAAGACGAGAAGTTCTGAGGCTGTGCCATCAATAAACCAGGCGACCAATAAATAAATTTGCCTTCATGAATGATGAATGCGCATCACCCTGACTCCCCTACGCAAGGTGAAACCGAATCCTTGCGCTAGGCCCAAACTACATTAATCATCAATTAATGTACACCTACCAGATCATTACAGTCATTATTTAACACCTTAGAGCACTGCGTTAAAATTTATGAAGAAATAAGTTATATTTACGACAGTGTTTAATATGTATATTAATGCATTCCCCTTTAGCTAATATCAGGGAGGTCATCCTTTGTGTTTAAGAATTTAATGGGATAGGTTGTTCCTACACAAGAATTCTCTTTAACCCTTTTCTCTGCCCAGCGATCTACTGTGGGGTCCAAATAGTGCTAGAAACACACAGTCACTACACCTGTACCCTCACTGTGTGATTCTTCGTTACTCTGTCTCTCTCTCTGAGTGTGAATTTGTGAATGACAAGAATGCTGAACCACCCCCTGATTCTGTGTGTGTGTGTGTGTGTGGTTGTGGTGGTGTAGGGTGAGGTAGGGTGGAGAATTGCACGTTTATTACGCCTTCCACTAAAGCCCTCAAAAAAACACACAGATACATCTATCGCTCCTTTTTTTTGGTTTACCCCCAAAATCCCAATCAATCAGTTTCCGCTGCGTCAGGTCTCTAATGTGCCTCGCAGTGATGTACAGGCTATTTGGCTGTGGTGGAGTGCCTCATTTAACAATGTTCAGAGCCCGCGATCTCCATTATACGCAGCGTGGTAAAAGGCACCGTTCTGATCAGTGTGAGCTCAGCCAGGTGATTTATCCTCTCTCCCACAATCAGACACATCCATTTGGCGGGTAGTGAAGAAAAAGAACCGGCTTTTCCCGCGCCTCTCACCGTGATACCAAAGTCGTTCCAAACTCCCTCTTTCTTCCTTTCTTCCACCTTTCCCTCCCTCCCCGTCTCCCCTTCTCCTCCCGTTCGCTGCCCAGTAAAAAGTCAGTATTGATGTTACTTTCTCCCATATCACAATTTCCAATGAATTTACTGCGTTATTGACTTTAGAAATACAAACACACTTTCTTTTGTGTGCTTTTCCTCGATCGGTAATTTAGCTCGCTCTCTACCACGTACCTCCTCCTGAAGGGAACCAGCGTTTCAGTGTCCGGAGCAGACATTGTTCAAGGAGTGGGCGTCTTGCGTGATAATTCCTTTATCGCTTCCGTAATTAACAGCCAGAATAGGGTTGCCAGGAAAAGACTTGCTGAGGCCAAGGCACGTTAGGATCAGCAAGGATTATTGTGGAACTTGATAGCGCCCAATTATCAAGGTAGACCAACTGGTGAAAAGAGGTTGGAGAGGGGACATGACAGGTGTAGTGACTGTTAAGGACTAGGAGCAGGACTCATTCAGCCCCTCAAGCCTCTTCTGCCATTGTATTGTTGTATTCTGTGAAGCGCTTTGAGACGTCGACAAGACGTGGACAGCGCTATATAAATGTAAGGATTATTATTATCATTATTATCAATAATGATATTATTATCATTCTGGCCATCTCCTTGCCTTTGTTTCTCAATTTGCAAGGGCGCTAGACAAATGGAAGAAGTTGTTGTTGTTGTTGTCCCCCTCCCTGCCTGTGTCTCCGTACCGTCCTTTAAGTAACTCAATTGGGTTCTGCGTCTCTGTGCATCTGAGGGCATTATGGCCCCCAGCCTTCTCAGGGCCTCGAGTGTGAGGAGATGAATAATGTGGACGCCAGAGGTTTTGATTGCAGAAATAGAGCGCAGCGAGGACATGACTGACCAGCCTCCAGCAAACCTACGGGTTGGGTTAGAGGGTTAGTTTTCCCCACAGAGCAGTGGTTTGATGCAACCTCCCTCCCAGCAGAGAGCAGCTACTGTACTTGAGTGTTCAACACCTTTGCTAGGTACCAGGCAACAAATCAAATTCCACATTCTGAGGATAGAGTTAGACATTGACATCTCATATGTGGTGAATTCTAACCGAGTTTCAGCGCCTTGAGTTGCCCCCCTGACGTGAAAGGCGCTATATAAAATGCAATTTGTTTTTGGTGGCTGTGTTTGTTGTTGTTGAATTCCTTTATAAGGCCCTGGAAAACCACATCCATCACCACAGAATTCAATGTGACGTATTGCTGTGTCTGTGTGTGTCTCCATTTCTCTCTGTCTGCCTCTCTGTTCTCCCTGTCTGTTTGTCACTCGCCTTTCTTTCTTTTGTTTGTTTGTTCGTTTGTTCTCTCTTTCGCCGCAGAAGCAATATCAATGGCAAGCTATATACGGTTGTAGCTGGTTCGTCTCCAGCAGTTACCCCCCGATGATCTCTCTGGGGCCTTGCAAGGCCTGGGCTTTTGGCAAATGAAAAAATAGCAAATAATTACAAACATTTTACAAAGTACAGTGGAGAAAAAAGTCTTTAATGCATCTCCGACCTAGTTGCAGTCTTCATCGCACGCTCCTAATCTTTTTAGCTGTGTGCAATTCACTAATGGCAACTTTGGCATCCACGTGATTTCTTAAACATCCATCACACTTGCACATCAAACAAATTACTTTACTGATCTCTACCCCAGGGATGAGGAACGTTCCAAACAAGCCCAGCGTTTAAGCAAACAGCACAAATAACCCGAGAAAGTCTCTGCCGATTGTTGGCTAAGGTTCTTTTCTCAGTCCAGTAGGTGAAGGTGAGAGCTATTTGTGTCTGTTAGTCTCAACCGTTCACAACTCTCAATCCCACCTCCTCCTCCTCCCCCCCCCCCCCCCCTACACCCCCCCGCTGTGTTTCCTCCCAATTCCCCGGCCTCATCTCAAGCATAATCCTTGCCTTTGATATGTTGTCTGTAATGTCAAAAATGACTCAAAGCGCTTCACAGGGATTTAGTGTGGTTTAGTGACGATTTGCAGGCGGGAATGGCAGCAAACAGCGAGGTCGCACAAAACCGTCTGTGAAAGTGAGCGGCCAATTCTATTCGGCAGGACCTGCTAGGCCACGCGGGCGGGTTTCACGGTTTGCTGAGTGAGGCTGGCTCACTCCGTATGAACGCGAGTCGCTGTTGTTCTTGTTGAACCTGTAGAACAAGCAGACAGGAGCTGAAGTGGAGGGGTGGGGAGGTGGGCGGTTCACTGAATCCCCCTAAAGAATGAGTGGACGATGTAGAGTTTCTACACCGTCACGGGGGAGTTTCAGTCATTCCTTGTTATCGCTGGAAAGGAGTCTTTTCAGAGGGAGCCAGGCCCTGATGCCATTGAAAGTGTTGTACCCAGATACAGGCCTCTACAAAGCCCTCTTTCTCTGCCGGCGCCTGGGTTTAATATCTCAGCCGCGCAGAGCGCAGATTAATTGAGGGTCCCACGACATCACCGCTGACTGTATTTAAAAGCAGGTTTCATCCTCTTCCCCAGCACTCGATCCCCTGAACGGCTCGGCGGAGGGGAAACGGAGAGTAGAGCGGCTGCAATGTATTTATAGAAAACTTCCCCCCCGTCCCACCAGAGTGGAAAGTGTTTCTTCAATTAAATCGCTGGGTCTTAAATTAGAAAGTAGCTTTTTTTTTCTGCGGCGCTGTGAGATGATTAGGCAGTCGTTTCTCAAACCCAGTCAATCTGTTGCTTGAGAAAATCAGTCATTCAAGGTGGAGTGGATGGACTCCCCTTTATTGTAAACTCGCCTTTGCGATCAGTCGAGCTACATTAGAATGACATGGCTGGAACAGAGGTGAAGCTGTCCGTTCAGCCAGAGCTGGTCCACGCCAGTGTCTCTGTGCTCTTCACGCCGGACGGCAACTCGGAGCGGTTGGAAGAGAGGAGTCAAGATGGGGAGGGATGGAGGGAAGGGGGAGAGAGATAGAGTGAGAGTGACTGAGAGAGAGAAAGAGAGAGAGAGAGAGAGAGAGAGAAAGAGAGGGGAGCGGATTGGCAGATATACACACGCGCGAGTCTTATGTAGGAATTACTTTGCCGTTCGTTCGCCTTGGTGTGTGTTATATTAGCTGCCTGACAGACCGAGGGGAATTCCATCACCTTGCACTCATTGGCTTCCTGAACAGAGAAAGAGAGAGAGAGACAGATACGCAATCCCAGACTGGGAAATGCCAAGGTATTAATACTCCTTGTGAACAAAAGCCACACAGCGCCACGTTCTGGGTTAGACAGTGTGAGAACAGCGCCTTTTGTCAGCGGGGATTAGTGTGCAATAGAGTATTGGCAAACTGCTTTTTGTGATCCGCTTATTGCGAATTTTTTGCTGCAAATTTCCTGATATGATATTCACCAGTGGGAAACCACAGCCACAAATTAGGTGTGAACAGTGAGAGAAATCAAATCACACGTACGGTGTGTGTGTGTGTGTGTGTGTGTGTGTGTGTGTGTGTGTGTGTGTGTGTGTGTGTGTGTGTATGTGTGTGTTTGTAAAACATATATATACAGTAAAAGCCCGTGTCTCCGGCACCCTCGGGACCTGGCCAATGCCGGTTAAAGAGCCTGCCGGATATTCGGCCGAAAACGCCAAAAAATAGAAGCATTTTTCTGGATAAATTCCGGTTAATCGAATGCGGACGTTTTTTTTTGCGATGCCGGTTATACGGAAGTTACGCTTGATCGGGTGACGGATAAACGGGCTTTTGCTGTACCGTGAATTTGTGTTCAATTCCTGTTCAATTAACCCTTTGGGTACTGAACAGGTTTGTTTAAACCAGCACCAACGATTTGAATTGCGCTTTGCGATTTGAATTTCACGTAGGAGAACCGGAGAGAGGGGGCGTCAACTCTCATCAGCACAGAAGTTGTCGTACGTTCAATAACACTCGAAAAAAGATTCATTGAAACATTTCAATTAAAACAAATCTTCTCATCTCTACCATTCCGCCCCCTGACCCCACCACCACCACTCCCACACCCGTCCCCTCGCCCAACACTCACTGCAGTGTGTAAGTGCGTTCGGAGCTACATTACAGCAAGAAAATTGTTTTTCACTGTGTCCCAGTGTTCTGCCATCAACCACATGACCTAGGTTCCCAGCCTATGCCTGTTTCTCCCTGTGTGAAGAAATACTTTCTGGTTTCTGGCCCAAAGTTGCCCTAGACAACCCTCTTATTCCGCCGTCTTGACGTCTGTGTGTTGGTTCTCAGTGTCCGTCAGCTATCCCATTTAGCGTCCCATACACCGTTGCAACATTCTCTCTGACTGGCCGACCCTCAAGGCTGAGTAGTCCCAGTTTATCTCTTAATAATAATAATAATCCTTGCATTTGATATAGCGGCTTTTCACGTCTTCTAGACTCTGTCTCAAAGAGCTTCACAGAATATACTGTAAAGTGAATTGACTGTATATATTTGTGGGCGAAACGCGGCGGCGAATTACACACAGCAGCGTCCCCCCCACAAACAGTTGTGGATTGAAATGACCCATTTTTTTTTGAGGGATTATTATTAGGCGTGTGGAGTAAGGAGACGTGCCCTGACCTGCCTGGATTCGAACACAGGTCTCACGCGTGTAAGGCGAGTGCCCTAACCACTGAGCTACGGGAACTCCTACAGTGCTCTTCGACTAACCTCTCAATAAATAACCCTTACACTACACAAACACAAAACATTTCACGTCGGGTGGACGTCCCAAAGCTCTTCCCGGGATGTACTGGACTGCAATATAACACTAATAATCGTTTTGTTTGACGACAGCGCCTTGCAGTGTTGTCAAGACATCTCAAAGCGCTAAACAGTACGTGCTCTGAAGTGGTAATGACGTTGTGTGAGTTGAGGGAAGGCAGCCTTTCCTGTGGTCTGCGTTCCGTCTTTCCGGTATCTGTGTTTCTCACTGAATAATGCTGTAGGGGATGGGAGGGAGGGAGGGTAAATTAAAACTGATTCCTTGCTGTCTGGTGGGTACATGCCCAGTCTCTGTGGCAATCTAGTGGGTAGAAGGACTCAATTAAAATGCTGAAATTAAAGTTGTGCGTTTGCCTGGGGATTTGTGATGCAGCAGTCGCTTGATATCGATTTCATGCTGGTCTAATTTTTCTTATGAATCCAAACATTTTTTAATGAAATAGCAGATAATCCGAAGTGTGTTAATTCCAGCCGTCGCTTTGCGTCGTCCCTTCCCAGCTCCGCGCTTGGCTGAGTCTATTGAACCCTGAGAGCTCGCTGCCCAGACAGAGCTGGAAATCCACTTGTTTATGGATTTGTGAGCGAGGCAAGCTACTAATGAGTGAAGCTGTCAGACCCAATACAGAGGCAGGAATCATCAAACATTTAATTGTTGTGCTTTTTGTCAAAGATTAATTGTCTAGTTTCCTCAGCGACCGGGGCTGTTTTTTTTATGTAGGTTTCCACTTGACTTGAGGCAATGAAGCTCGCTGATTATGTTTCTCATCCAAACTTTACTCCGATCTTTGTCATCTTTCCCATGTTAAACCTCCGTCCCCCTCCCTCCCTCCCTCCCTCCCTCTTTCCCTCCCTCTTTCGCTACCCACCTCCCAAGCTTTTGACCTTGGAGTTAGAACTTACCTCCACCCAGTAATTTCCAGCATTGTGGAATCCCGGAATGCTTCAGTCTGTTCAGCTCATCATCTCTGCGCTGGAGTCCTTCACACGCACCCTACTCTCCCGCTCGCACCTCCTATTCGTCCTCCTCCTCGAGCGTCTCTCTAATTCCCTAATAAAAGGAGCTCCTGTAGTTCAGTGGTTATAGAGCACTCGCTCACCTTACAAGCGGGAGACCTGGGTTCAATTCACAGCAGGTCAGGGAGAAACCTTGGGCAAGTTTCCTTACTCCATACACACACACGCACACACACAGACACACACACACACACACACTTCAATCCATGACTGTTTGTGGGGGACGCTGCTGTGCGCAATTAGCTGCTGCATTTCGCCCACAAATATATGCAGTCGATTCACTTTATAATATATTCTGTGAAGCGCTTTGAGACACAGTCTATAGAAGACGTGAAAAGCGCTATGTCAAATGCAAGGATTATTATTATAATGATCAGTGCAGTGCATTGAGTCGGAATGTGTTGGAATCGATCACTTTTCTGCATTCCCCAAAAGGGTTAAGATCAGAGCCATGCAATACAGCCGCCGTTATCTCTCTCCCCATTTCCCGACGTCGCCGAACAGCACATTGTAAGGAACCGAAGGGTTTTTATGAAGGTGCTAAAACACTCATTGCAAGTAAGAGAAGTTTTAATGTGCATTAGTCAGACGCAATATTGCCAGGGGAGTCAATATTCAGCAACAAGATTTAAAGCTGAAATAAAGCTGATGGTTCAGACGTCTAATGTTAATAATTCTTGTCGTTATGCTCTGCACTGAGCGATATTGCTCAATAAACACACAACACAATGTTCTCTCTCTCTCTCTCTCTCTCTCTCTGGAGATGGGGGCAAATGGAAATGGAACTGATTTTGCTTATTTATGCCTCAGAGGAAGATTCCACCGGATGTTTGGAAACCTCGCCCTGAGTCTAAATCACAACGGGGCTGGGGGTGGGGGCTAACAGGTCACCTCATCCCCACTGCTTCTTTCCCCCCACAGCCCACTACCCACTCCTCTGCTCCCCTCTCCCCCTTACCCTCCCCCAAGTGCTTCTGTTAAAGAGCTGTGGGACATCCACGACTCGATCCATGACTGTTTGCGGGACACTGCTGCGCGCGATTGGCTCCCGGGCTCTGCCCGTAAAAATACACGATTGATCCGCTTTCCAGCGCCTTGTTTAACAAATGGGTTAATTCCCGCGTTAATCAATCGGCCCACCTCACGAGTGGCGTGTGTCACGGCCCCGGTGAGCTCAGGCAGCGCATTTAAAGAACGTCACAGCGTTGAGGATTGAGGAGGAGACGCTCGCACGTACAGTACAAGCGAAACCCTGCGTGTTATAATTTAGTTTGTAATATCGTGGGGGAGCGGGGAGGGGGAGGGGGAGGGAGGGGGCAGTTGCCACCTTCATCTCCAGCCGGTGGAAGGACAGCGAGCGAGCCGCATCATGACTGAATCCTGCCTCTCTCGCAAACTAATTCTGATCCACAATAAGCACGGCGGGAACTCTGAGCGTGTCTGCGGGTTGGATGTCCAATTTCACTGTAATTGTATGCCATCAGCTCAGCTGGACAAGGAGGTTTGAAGGGTAAACAGGAACGTTGCTAAACTGCAAAGCAATCATGGCCTCGTGCAGGGGATGGAATCCATGTCAACTCCCCCCCGCGCGGCCCCCTCCTCTCGTATTCTGCTTCTTGAGAAAATATTAAGACTCCACCCGCCCCAATCCCCCCCCACACCCTTTAATATATAATCCTTGCATTTGATATCGCGGCTTTTCACATCTTATCGACATCTCAAAGCGCTTCTCAGAATATACTGTAAAGTGAATCGACTGTATATTTGTGAGCGAAACGCGGCAGCCAATTGCGCACAGCAGGGTCCCCCACACAAACAGTCTTGGGTTGAAACGACCAATTTTTATTATTGTGGTTTTTTTGAAGGGATTATTATTAGGCGTGTCTGTGTGTGTCTGTGTGTTTGTGGAGTAAGGAAACTTGCCCAAGGGTTTTGCCCTGACCCACCTCGATTTGAACACAGGTCTCTCACGTTTGTAAGGCGGGCGTTCTAACCACTCAGCTACCCTCTCCCTCCTCCCCACTGCCCCATTTGGATTTGGAACTCTCCCCCTCAAACCCTCCACCTTCCTCTCTCCTTTCCCTCTTTTAAATCATGACTAAAGACTATCCTCTTCAACCGTGCTTACGCTCATCGCCCCACCCAACCCAACTGACCATCAGCCTGACCACTGTTTAAGCTTCTGAGACTTTGCCTCTCGTGAATGAAAGATGCTATATTAATGAAGAGGCTGTTGTTTGTTTGTATCCCGACCAGAAGCTGCCTTTGAATGTTCCACCTCTGGATTTCCCCTCTTGCCCTCCGCACCTGTGAACCTCTGCCCACTTCATATAACGTTCTGGGTTTACTTGGTAAAAATAGGTTGCTGAGAAATAGGTCCCCTCAAACCTCTCCACTGCAAATAATAATAAATATAAATAATAATAATAATCCTTGCCTTTGACATAGCGTTTTTTTCACATCTTCTAGACTGTGTCTCAAAACGCTTCACAGGGTATACTGTAAAGTAAATTGACTGTATCTATGTGGGCGAAAGGGCAAAGTGGTCTATTTTATACGAGTTGTGTAAATCACGTGTTAACGTAACGTCGGCAATTGCAACCTTTTTAAGGTCATTCTTCATTCAGGTGTTGTATTGTATTGAAAGATCGATGAGAGGCTCCACTGCTTTTCTCTCTTTATAGATGGTTTACACATGGTGTACACAACTGGTATAATAGACCCCAACTTCTCTGGTTAAATAAAGACAGATGAAATTGTCTGTAGCTGTGCTGGTGTAACTATCTGCTTGCATCTTGTTTTGACAGTCTTGTGCTCTTAATGTCCCCCAATCTTTCCTGCGCTGATGTTGCCTTCAATGAAGGCACAATAGAGGAGGCTTTTAAGGATTTGGAAGCTTTGACTGGCGCAGCAATGAAATAAATAATTTCAATCAAATAGTGCATCATTGCTAAATAAATGGTGCGTAGATAAACCAGAATCACTGCAGGCTGTAACTGGAATACAGCAGGTTAGAGAGACAGAGACAGAGTAAAGCTCCTTCTATACTGTCTGTTCACACTCTCAGGGATAGAGACACAGGCAGAGGTTCCTGGACACCAAATGTCCACACTCGCAGATCAATGTAAAGTCCTCTTTTACACTGTCCGTCCCTCACTCCAGTGTTAGAGACAGTGTAAAGCTCCCACTACTCCGTCAGTCTGCACTCCCAGGTCAAAAACATTGTGTAGCTCCTGTAGCTCAGTGGTTAGAGCGCTCGCCTTACAAGCGAGAGACCTGTGTTTGAATCCAGCCAGGTCAGGGCGAAACCTTGGGCAAGTTTCCTTACTCCACACACACACATACACACACACACACACACACACACACACACATACACTCCTAATAATAATCCATCCCCAAAAAAACCACAGTAATAAAAAATTGGCCATTTTTAATCCACGACTGTTTATGGGGGACACTGCTGTGCCCAATTGATTGCCGAGTTTCGCTCACAAATATATACAGTCAATTCACTTTACAGTATATTGTGTGAAGTGCTTTGAGACTTCGATAAGATGTAGAAAGCACTATATCAAATGCAAGGATTATTATTATTAGTATCAAAGCTGCCTCTACGCTGTCCGTCCAAACTCCCAGGCCAGCGACAGCACTGGTAGAGTTCTCTCATCAGCGTTCAGGTCACAGTGACAACCAAGGCATCTGGTCCTGGTTTGCTGTGCCCGCCGGCTGGCCTGGACTCGCCCACAGAGGCTGGCACCCGAGCTGAGGGCTGGTCCTGTTTATGTTGGCAGCGGCGTTTGGTGATTAATTAAATCACCGTAATTAATGAATCAATTTCTTTTTAATTTGCTGCTCCGACCTGGGTCATAATTCCTGATGTCAGGGACGGAAACAAACGGTGGGAGAAGGGGGTGGGGGAGAGAGAGAGAGAGCCATCCCCGCCCCCTTCCCTACCCCCCACTCCACACCCCCACTACTTCTGGCTGTACAGTGGACACTGACAGGTATTGCAGAGGCTAATTAGTGGTGATGGAGATGTGGAGGCGTTGGCGGGTGGATGATGTGTCTTCCCAAGGCGTTTCCACTTAATGATCGATGGCCTAAAATGCCAGTGTGTATCACAGCTCGGAACAGAGCGGACAGGAGAAATAGTGGAATTAAGATCATCTTGATGTTTCCCAGGCTTGGGTTTAATGATCGACGGCAGCGGTGGCCAAGCCATGGCCCGCGGGCCGGATCTGGCCCTCGGTACATTGAGCCTATTTTCTTTTAACAGTGTTGTGTTTCCAGTTGATTGAATATTTCTTGATTGATGGCATGTCTCTGCCTGGACGGTGGAAGAAGCACTAGGTGGACCTCGGTTCTCTTTCGCTCGGCGACTTATGTTCTTATTCGTACGCGAGGAAAGCGATTTTGTTGGGGTCGACCGACAAAAGGGAGGGGAGAAAGGAGGTTCCATAGCCCAGTGGAAAAATATACAGTCCATTCACCTTACGGTATCTTCTGTAAAAGCGCTTTGAGACGTCTAGACTACCTGATAAGGCGCTGTATCGAATGCCAGGATTATTATATCAATCCTTATCCGTGTGTTATCATTTCTCTGCTCACCGTGGACACTGTCAGCCTCACGTGCAATTCACTCCCTGCAGGTCATTAATCCCCAAATTGCGTGATTAATAATAATAATAATAATAATAATCACCATCCCCTTTTAAGGGATTAATTTAAAGCAAAATAAACTGATTTATCCATACATCCCAACTCCATTGGCAATCAGGGAATTCAGCACCTCTGTTCCCATACTCTGGATCTCTCTCCCGCAATCCCAACCACCCCTCTCCCCCTCCCCAGACCCCTTCTCTTACCTCCTTCAAGTCCCATCCTAAGATCTTCCCTCCCAGAGCTCCCAGCCCTGCCCTGCCCTCTGCCCATCCTGACCCAAACTCCTGCCAACTCCTGACTGTCCAGCGCCTTGAGACGTCTTTCCCATGTGTAGATGTTTATGTACAGGTGTCAAATTTGTTGCTGTTGTTGGTTTGATTTACTTCCCGACTCTTTGCCGGGAGTTTCCCGAGCCTTTTCCCGATTGGGAATGTTCCTGGAAACCGGGCGCGGGGACGTGGGGTCGGGAAAGACTGTGTTTTACAGCCGAGGGTTGAGCCTGGTCTCTCAGCGATAACATGGACAATGGATAAAGCAAATTTAGCTGTCAAATGGCCTTTTCTTTAAACCAACGAATTGAACCCTGCTCTGAAAATGTCCTTGAGGCAAAGCAGATTTCCATACATAGAGACAATAAATGGGAACGTTTATCGGGAGGGTGTTTTCCTCTGATTGATCCTGACAGTGACAGCTCCGCTGTGAAAGATTCTTCTGCACAAAAAACCCGTTTTCAAATCACCTTCAATGAGGCGTAGGCGTGTGTGTGTGTGTGTGTGTGTGTGCGCGTACGTGTGCGTATGTGAATGTGTGAATGTGGGTTTGAGTGTGCGATTGTGTGTGTGTGCATAATACTTATTATTAGTGCTGTAATAATAATAATAATCCTTGCATTTGATATAGCGCTTTTCACATCTTGTTGACGTCTCAAAACGCTTCCCAGAATATACTGTAAAGTGAATTGACTGCATATTTGTGGGCGAATATGTGGTGTGTGTGTGTGTGTGTGTGTGTTAAGCGCTCCGAGATGCCCTATGATGTGAATCGCTCAATGAGAGGTGAGACTGAGGTACTGTCTGTCATGTTTGGGTTGGCAGATTCCGTGGTTCTGGGTCAGGGGGAAAGAGAAGGATAAAGTGGTCATTCACCTCGTGGCTGTTTGTGGCACCTTACTGTGTGTACATAATCCTGTGGATCTCCTGTAGCTCAGTGGTTAGAGCGCTCGCTTTACAAGCATGAGACCTGTGTTCGAATCCGGGAAGATCAGGGCAAAACCGTGGGCAAATTTCCTTATTCCATACACACACACATACATACACATACACACCTAATAATAATCCCTCCAAAAACAGAACACAACAATAAAATTGGTCATTTCAATCCACGGCTGTTTGCGGGGGACCCTGCTATGCGCAATTATCTGCCATGTTTCGCCCACAAAGATATACAGTCAATTGACTTTACAGTATATTCTGCGATGCGCAGAATATTTTTGATATTGATAAGATATGAAAAGCACTATATCAAATACAAGGATTGTTGTTATTATTAAGTCTCATCGCTGACTTGCCAACCGGCAGAAACAAGCCATTCCTTTTGTTTTACACCAAATCGAAACGATACGGTACATAACAATGAAAGCGCAACACACATCGTAGAATGTTATCTGACCGGCCGCCAGCCCTGTTATTTACAGAATTAATGGTATATTGCAATTCATTATTGTTTCCTACCAACATTTTAATTAAACACATATTAATTATTTATGGCACCGCTGTAGCTGGTGATATTAAACGAGTGTATCACAGGACTGCAAAAACATTTAAGAACTGATTTATCCCCATCACTTAATATTAAACGTCAAGAGCCTTTGAAATCTGCTTGTAATCTGCTTGAGTGCAGTCATTCATGAGAAAAAACACAGCGGCTGAAAATACCACTGACAACAACTTGCATTTATATAGTAGTGCCCTTCACCTCGAGTAAACAAGTGTGCATTTCAGCTGCACAGGGAAGAGAGGGAGACTGTGTGTGTGTGCGTGTGTGCCATGTTTAATTTGAAGCTTGGAAGGAATGAGAGGAAAGTTCAGGGGAGAAATGAACAGAGGAACGATGATACAGTCAGCTTCTAAAGATTAGAAAGACAGAGAAAGAGAGAGAGAAAGAGACGGAGGATGAGGGGAGAAGGAAGGATCGTCCATCCGATGAACAGATTTATTTTATCTGCTGTCCAGACAAGCGAGTGTGAGAGTGGTGACTGACGGGAGCCTCCCCCCCCCACCCCCACACGCAGGTTGGCACGAGACGGCGGTTTTACATTTGGAAATCAACGTTTATTGAAGTGAAAGAGGGTTAGTTGGCGCGGCCCCAAAATACTCCAAATTCCCATCGATACTGTTTCAAATGGAATAGGGGCAGCCGCCCGGGAGCCTGAGGGCGACGTCACGTGTGTTCATCGCTCACGCGACTGAGCAACGAATGTCCGTCAACAGGTGTTAAAGCCTCCCTTGTGTTCGTAGCGTGTCCCAACCCCATGTATCGGGCAACACGCGTGACCAAAGAAGATCAATTGAAAGCTCGAAGCCGTCTCGAGATCGACCTCGCTCTAGGAATTGCTTTACTGTGTCTTTACTGTTCGTAATAATAATAATGATACTAATCCTGGCATTTGATATAGCGCTTTTCACCACTTCTAAACGTCTCAAAGTGCTTCACAGAACATACTGTAAAGTGAGTTGAGTGTATGTATATATTTGTGGACGAAACCCAGCAGCCAATTGTGCCAGCAGCGTCCCCCACAAACAGCCGTGGATTGAAGTGGCCAAATTATTATTATTTATTTGGTTCCTGCGTTCGGACTGCGGGTGAATTCGAGCCTCTGAGAAAGGGAGATTTCCTGGCAGGCGAGTTTGGGGGAGCAGCGGAGACTATGATTAACGCCGGTTCTCTATTCCCTCGCACCCTACAGTCGGAGGCAGTGGGGAGGGGGAAAAAAAACAGTGGAAATTCAGTCTGTGGAATCATTAATTGTGTGGTTTTACAGAGCCCCGCGCGTTGGCAAGCACTCCACAGGAGAAAGCAATTCCAGCCCAGAAAAGAACTTGCTGATTACAGCTCTTTTTTTTGGAATTCGATTTCACTTAATGCTTTGGCAGTCAGCCCAGACGTACATTAACTCAGGGATACAGTGTCTTTCCAGCCTGCCACAGAGCAAGGAGCAAAACTCCTCCTCCCAATCGCAAGCTCCTGGCTGGGGTGACCGATGGACAGCACATCTCCTCGGCTCGTGTATTTCCTTACTTTTCCGGGGTTCCGGGCAGGATCCTCACGTGTTTTGCTTTGGTGGCAGCCCCTCCCCGCCCACCGGCCAACTGTGTGTTGTTTTGTTTTTCTTCCAGAGGTTAATGTCAGCGAGGAGCACAGAGAGGTTACGCGAGACTTCTCTTCCTAGATATTCAAGGCATTGTTTCTCTCTTCCCCCCACCACCCCCCCACCCCACAACCCCCCATCGTGTCCTGGCTGGTGCTCGCTCCGCCCCCCCCACTGCCCCCCCCCCCCCAACCTGACCAACCTGCCCAGGGGGTGGGCAGGTTGGTCAGGGGGTTAGAAGGTCACAGGTGTGAGGTGGCACGAGGCTGTGGAGGGGCTTTGAATGTGACGTGTGAATGTGCAGGAGGCACTTTGAGAACTTGAGAAGTTGAGAAGTAAAGTATATTCTGTCAAGCGCTTTGAGACGCAGTCTAGACTAGGAGATGTGAGAAGCCGCTATATCAAATGCAAGGATTATTATTACTATGATTATATAATACCGGGGATCAACACTGCTCTCGTCTTAGAGAGTAAAGAGATTTCTGTACTAACTGAGCCGGTGGGGGGGTGAGGGAGAGTGGGTGGGGGGCCTCGGGGGTGGGTTGGTTGGGGGGGAGGAGACAGAGGCAGTTTTGTGGGATTGCGAAGGACACCGCAAGCTGCTGTGAGGATCGTCAGCTGCTCCTTTCCTGTTTTCAGTGGGAACCTGACTGAATGATTCATCACAGAAACGGGTGGAAAGAAGTTCAGCCTCAAGCGCTTTCCTTACTTCATTTAGTTCTGTTTTCTGTTGCCTTATTGATTGATTGTTCCCATTTAGACTTAGCCAGGCTTTTGGGTTGCTTGGGTGGCAGAGTTTGGTGGGACCACAGTTGTAAAGTGATGGTGCTGTCGTCTTGAATCAGAGACACACACCCGTGACGAAAGCCTCCCTTTTGCCATTGGTCATTGGGCTGACAGATGCTATGAGGTACTGGCAGCGCAAATCCAGCTCTGAGTCTCTTAACGCATGTTCCCAGATCAAACGAGGGCCTTTTTTATAGCCTTCCTTCCGGCCATCCCATTGCACATCCGAGTTTCCTAAGTGACTCGGGAGGAATAGGGGGAGGCCGTTCAGCCCCTCGAGCCTGTTCCGCCATTCTGTTGGATCACGGCCGACCTGTACCTCAACTCCAACGTCATGGCCCTCGACCCTCGCAACCCCCCGACCCATTCTGTTGACCAGCTGTTAATCCCCTCCCTCTATATGCGCACCCAACAATACTGGACTCATGCCCACTGCCCTGGCGTTTCTCAGGAATATTTATTCGTTCACTTTTTCTCTTCTATTTCTTAGCACCTTACACACCTCTAAAGGTTTGAACTTTTCAGTAGAGGGACAATTAGCACAACATACACTGGCTTGACTGTCTCTCCCCGCGCCCCCCCCCCACCCACCCCAATCCTTGCTTTGATGTTTCACATCTGAAAGCACCTCAAAGCACTTTGCAGTGAGTGGAAGCGTGAGGATGGATAGCGAAGGTACACCCAAACTCGATAATAAAATTACCAGTCACACAACCAGAGATACAATAATAATAATAATCTTTGAATTTGATACAGTGCTTTTCATGTCTTCTAGATTGTGTCTCAAAGCGCCTCACATGATATACTCTAAAGTGAATTGACTGTATATATTTGTGGGTGAAACATGGCAGCCAATTGCGCACCGCAGCGTCCCCCACAAACAGTCATGGATTGAAATGACCAATTTTATTATCGAGTTTTTTTGGGGGAGGGATTATTATTAGGTGTGTGTGGAGTAAGGAAACTTGCCCAAGGTTTCTCCCTGACCTGCCTGGATTCGAACACGTGTCTCATGCTTGTTAGGCAGGTGCTCTAACCACTGAGCTACAGGACTCCAGTTGAGATGAACGAGGTTGGAGGAGGTTATGGAAGGGGATGGGGAGAGTGGTGGTGGGTGGGGTGGTGGGTGGGGGGGTGGAGAAGGGGTGGGGGTTGTTAATGAGACAGAGGAATCAAGCCATTTTCTCTGCAGGCTTGTGGGGGCACGGGTTACTGCACAAAGTAGCAGCCCTCCCATCGCTGACTGCCTCCCAATCTCAGCCATGCAAAACAAAACTGTCCGTTTATCAGTCCGTGTCACCGCGTCAGTCGCAGGCTAATGTTATTTCCCAAAAGCTCCTTAAGTTTCATTTCCAATTTACAAAAGCCTTACAGTTAATTCCATGGCCCCCTTGTTCCAGGGGAAGAGACAAGCGCACAATAAATTAAGATAAAACACAGCCCTGTGCCAACAGCAGACATTAAAGGCAGACAAATGTAATAGCACATTTTACTAATGTTGTGCAGTTGCTTTTATTAACAACTTACAGCTAATGTGAGGTGCTGAGGAGAGAAGTGAGCCTCTGCCTTGTCTCTCTCTGTGCAGTGGATGAATTGTATTCAGCGCAGGCTAATATTTACTTCAGTTTGGGACTGAAGTTTATTAATAACCTTCACATTTGGTACAATGTCAAAAATCCTCGGCCCCCGGTGGCGCTTCGAGGCAGAATTGCTGTCAAGTGTGGTGACTGTGCGGTTGTAGATGCAGTTGTAGTTGTAGGCGAGCGCAGTTTGCGAAGGGCAAGTTCCCGCGCACAGACGTGAGGTGAATGAGCAAACTGTCTGAAGGATTGCTAAGAAACATTGCTGGTGCGCTCTGTGTTTTGGCCTTTGAGTGGAGTCAATAGTTGGCAGGCATTTGGGGGCCCAGGGAACAGGAAAAATGGGGGGGGAGGAGGAGGAGTGGGGTGGGGGGGCAATAGACTGCCCTTTTATGTGCACGGATTGGTGGCAATGTCAACCGTCATGGGGGGGGTTGGAGGGTGGGAGGGTGGGGGGTGGGGGGGTTGGAGGGTGGGGGAAGAGGATGATACACGTCTATTTGATGAAGAGAATCAGATAGTTGGTGATCAGATATACTTTATGAAAGCGGAGAGCATTCAAAACCGCTATTAAATATTTAAGCATGATGAATGTAAGCGTTTCCAGGGATGAGAATGGAGATGGATGATGACAGGAGAAATATTCACGGTCCTGTGTCTCTCGTGCTACAGGCACTGGGAGCAACGTGTCTTATTGTTCAAAGGCTCTCCCGGTATTACTTCCCCTTGTTTTGTACTTGCTTCTGGACTTCCTGTGTCCGTGGCCCTGACTTCCTGTGTCCGTGGCCCTGACTTCCTGTGTCTGTGGTCCAGTCTCCTCTCTCTCTCTTGCTCTCACAAGTTAATGCTGTGATGATGCACCTGAGATGCTGCTTTTTTTCTCCATTAGAAACGCGTGCGTGCCTTCAGCCACTACGCCCCGAAGCTCTGGAACTCCCTCTCTCACACCCTTCACCTTGCCCCCACCCCACACACTCTCTTCCTAGTTTCAGGTCTCGGCTAAAGACCTTTCCTTTCGACCGAGCCTTCGGGCACCTTTCTCCCCCTGCCCCTGGCTCGGTCCCGGAATCGGTTATTGTGAAGCGTTCTGAGACGCCGTCTGGCATGGAGTGAGTGAGGGAGCTATACAAATCCAAGTTTGTTGTTGTTGCCGTTGTGGGTTTTACACCGAGCCCTGGCTTCTCACTTGGCTGCTCCAAGAGGAATGGGTCAGTGGTCCCAATCTTTGCTCGCGCCTGGAAAGCTCGGATAAGGAGTCTGGAGGAATTTGAAACTCCTTTTATCTCTGAGGCACGAGTTTAAGGTCTTTACTGAACAGACAGAATTATTCATGGACCCCACAAAGCAACCCTCATTTGAATTGAGGGCTCCTTAAGGCTGGATGTTGGCTGGCAGTGAGCATAAGTACATGCTGATTGAATTCCACGTTCGCTCTGACTTGTGGGGTGAGCTTTTCCTTGTTGAGGACAAGAATAGCACTACTTAGTAATCCTTGCATTTGATATCGCGCTTTTCAGGTCTTCGAGGCGCCTCAAAACGCTTCAACTTTAAAGGTATGATATCCCCCTTTCTTCCATCCTGGGGCTTACAAGTGTGAGTCCTGGGTTCGAATCCAGGCAGGTCAAGGCGAAACCTTGGGCAAGTTTCCTAACTCCACATACACACACACGCGCCCCTAACAATCCTCAAAAAAATATATAATTTGTCATTTCAATCCACGACTGTTTGTGCGCAATTGGCTGCCGCGTTTCGCCCACAAAAACACAATTCACTTTACAATATATTTCTGCGAAGCGCTTTGAGACGTCTAGAAGACATGGAAAGCACTATATCAAATACAAGGATTATTATTATTATCCTCAGGTTCCCTCTACCCATATGCCCTTCACTGCTTCTCTCAGACCAGTTACTGATCACACCTATGGTTCCAGTTTGGTCTCACTGCCTCAGTGCCCTTGACAGTCAATTTGCACACAGCAAGACTCCCCCACACAGCAGGCAGCCAGTGACAAATGCTTCCGGAGGCTGTTGGCCGGGACATTGGGGGAAACTCTTTCTTTAGAATTCCAGCATCTCTTCACTGTCCAGCTGGACCAGACACAGACAGACAGACGGACGTCAGACGGACTGACCGACCGACCGACCGACAGACGGGAGCTCATTCTGACTCAGTTTGACTGAGGAGAACAGCACCTCCGACAAAGCAGCTCACCCCAAAGTTGAGCTCGAAACTACAACTCTCCCCCCTCTTCCTTCCCTCCCCCCCACCCACCCCTACCAGGTGATAGTCAGCAATACTGACAGCCTAGGTAAGAAGATGGGAATTTGATAAAAAATAATCCTTGCATTTGATATAGCGCTTTTCACATCTTATTGACATCTCAAAGCGATTCACGGAATGTACAGTATTGTAAAGTGAATTGACTGTATATGTTGTGGGCGAAACGCAGCAGCCAATTGCACACAGCAGCGTTCCCGCAAACAGCCGTGGGTTGAAAATTAGCCATGTTTATTATTTTTTTTGGGGTGGGGACAGATTATAATTAGACGTTTGTGTGTGTGTGGAGTAAGGAAACCTGCCCAAGGTTTCGCCCTGACCAGACCTGCCTGGATTCGAACACAGTTTCTCACGACTTGTAAGGCGAGTGAGTGCTCTAACCGCTGAGCCACAGGAGCATATCTAAGGGAGAAATAGTACCCAACAGCTTCACTATTTGTCGCGTTAAGTTAAAATAGTGATAGCTGTTGGCAAAGTTCACGAGGTTGGCAGCTTTGCTTCTTTCAGTACTCCCATCACAACCGCTGTTGCTACTGTTCGCATGCTCGCTCGCTCGCTGTGTCTGTCTCAGAGCTTTGTTACTGAGCGCTCCTTTGTTCGGGCTCATTGTTCGTGCTTTCCTCTCTGGAAGGTGTTTCTATCGATCACGGCTTTGTGGAGCCGCGGCTATTGAAAATGTAAAATAATCCGAATTAGCTCTGGCGGTAAATACCTGGGGCAGAAACAAATTAAAATCGTTCTTTTAAAATGATTCCTGAAGTGGTTGGAGATTGGTTTGAAAGAATGAGCTCAGTGGAGGAGTGTAAAGGTAAAAAAAAAAAATCGATCCAATCTTCAGGCAAACCTCCTTTTGAAGCTTTTCCACTACAGTACTTGTGGCAGAATTGATTTGAATTCTTTAAGAGGAACATTGAAACATTTATCTAGACGTTGAACCCATTTTTAGGCTCGATCCCCTCATAGTCTTGTGTGCCAGTGACTTGCACGTGTAACGCTGTGACGGAGACTAGGACAGGGTGGAAGGGTCTCACTCAGTCGGTAGCTGTGAGAGTGGGGGACAGAGGAAGGGGAGGAGAGAGGGAGCGAGGGAGGGTGTATCTTTGCACTGAGGGAAGACCGAGGAAATCAGTGCCGCTGGAGATATTTAAGAAATGGTCGGACATCGGCAATAATAATAATTATCTGTGTGTTTGATATTACTGTATCAACAACAACAACAACAATTTACATTTATATAGCGCCTTTCACGTCGGGAGGACGTCCCAAGGCGCTAAACAAGAGGCGTGTGACCCGAGCTGGGAGGGGAGTGTTTGGGAAGGGGTTCACCTTGTTGAACGTCACAAAGTGCTTCACAGGATTTTGCTGTAAAGTGCAGTCACAGTGCATTTGTAGACGAACTCGCTATGGGATCTTTAGTCAACTTTAGTTAACTCTGAGCTGTGACCTGTGACCTGCTCTCACGGACAAGAAAAAGCACGGACTGACTGAGCCAGGCTGTCACCAACTCCCTCAGACAGGGCCCTAACCAGTGACAAATGTGAGAGGGGATGATTTAGTGTGGCAGAGCAATGATTTCAATGCTGAGGCCTTCAGCCCTGAGACACTACACTGCAAAATCCCACTCTGATCTGCAACCCTCCATCGGGAGGCCCGGACACTAATATTATCATTCATTCGCGCTTCTTCATATTGAGTTTCAATAATGAACAAATTACAGGCTGTTCTCTAGTGCCGGGCTGTGCTAGCTGTACACAGCCACAGTTAGTGCCATCACAGGACAGATGTGCTGGGAACCAAGAGAGGAAAGGAAACAGAGGCATCCAGAGCAGGAGCCAGCCCCGTTACGCGAGGGCAGAGAGAGGCCGAGGCGCAAAGAGATTTGTTGTTGAGATTTGTGTCAGCACCGGGTGACCCCTTCACGTGTCCCACTTCGAGACCGGACCAGAGTCCGGAGAGGCTGGTCTCCACACTGGCTCACTGGCACTGGTGCACGCTGGCAGCAGCCGTGAGGTTTGTGTGACTTTGCCCCCTGGCCACAGCCCGGGCAATGTGGGCACAGGGCGAGGGCATTAGCACTCTCAGTTTGTAATAATGATAATAATAGTAATCTTTGCATCTGATTATTGCAATCAGGGCGAAACCTTCGACAAGTTTCCTTACTCCACACACACACACCACACACACAAACACTCACACACACGACACACACTCACTCACACACACACGCGCACGCCTAACAACAATCCGTCCAAAAAAACACACAATAATAAAATTGGTCATTTCAATCCACGACTGTTTGTGGGGGACGCTGCTGTGCGCAATTGGCTGCCACTGTTTTGCCCACAAATATACAGTTAATGTACAGTATATTTACAGTATATTCTATGAAGCGCTTTTGAGACGTTGATAAGATGTGAAAAGCGCTATATCAAATGCATTGATTATTATATCATATATATTATTATTATACTATATATCAGGGGGGGGCACCACAACTCCCACGCTGTTCTTTAGGGTCTCGAGAAGATGCCGTTGCTTCCTCTCTGCGCCACTCGACTTCCCGGTATTATTCATCGACAAACATCGACTGTGTGGAGTGAGTGACCTTTCCCCGCTTCCAAAACTGGAAATCAATTCAGATGAAGATACAGTCGTTTATGATAATAACACACACTACCTTCTTTGTTATGCTAATGGGAGGTAAATCTGACAGACAGTGCTACCAGTGCTCAGAATTATTAACCAGCGCCATGAATAACACACAGAGTTCTCCCCGTCGCGCCCATCAATTCGTTAATTGTCAGTCTAATCAAACGTCCCCAGTCTACGGCGCGTGAAAGGGAGCGGCGTTAACTAACTCCTCGTTCCCGGCGTTGCCTCTGGTGTGACAAAGGAACAGGATGTATTTTCTTTAATCTGACATGTGTTATGGTAGGACTTGATGTTGCGGACTGACAGAGCCCCCCCCCCCCAACCACCGCAGGTGTACTTGCTCTGTACATGCGTGGCCCTTGTCTCGGAATGCTAAACACCGCTAAACACTGTTAAACACTACTAAACCCTGCTAAACGAGTGAACTAGAGGATGCTTCATGTTATATCACGATGAGAGGGAGGGAGGTGGGGGTGTTGGGAGCCTAGTCACTCAGTGAGGATTGACACAGTTATGTTCCCCCTTTTCGACCATGCTTTCGGTCCCCTACTCCACCCCACCTCCCCACCCCCACCCCACCCCAACCACTCCACCTTGCCCTCCATATCTCTTTGACACTAGCTCAGTTAGAGCGATCGCCTTACAAGCGTGAGACCTGTGTTTCGAATTCAGGCAGGTGAGGGCGAAACCTTGGGCAAGTTTCCTTACTCCACACACACACACACACACACACACGCTTAATAATAATCCATCCAACAAAAACCTATAATAAATTGGTCATTTCAATCCACGGCTGTTTGTGTGGACGCTACTGTGCACAATTATCTGCCGCGATTCACCCACAAATATATACAGTCAATTCACTTGACAGTATATTCTGTGAAGTGCTTTGAGACACAGTCGAGAAAACATGATAAGGCGCTTTATCAAATGGGAGGATTATTATTGCGCACCCTATATTTTAGTGGGATGGGCTCCCGCGTGTTGTTGGCATTTGGAGCTGTGGTATCAGGGCCAATGGTAGAATGACCGTGACCGAGTCTAGTCTAGGGATTGTGGGACCTTTTCGCGAGGAGCGTTCTGTAGTCAGTGCTGTTTGAACAGCCAAGGGGATGTTATGCGTTGCGAGTGTAAAGTGCTGAGATGGTACGTACAGATTCCGTGCACACAGAAACCCAATGCCACGAGCAAACTCTCAGTCACTTCCCTCATCACGCAGTCTTTTTAATTTAGTTCATTACCAAATCTCACCCGCTGTGTTCCTGTGCAAGGGAAATTCAATAAACTGCAAATTCTTAAGCAAATTAATTCAGCCTCGGCGGAATGGCTGCTGATGAAGTGTGCAGAAGACAAATAAAAAGAAGGGATCAAATAAAAATTTACATGAAAAATGAGCGAAAGATGCGGAGGAATTACCAGACATGGAGCAGTGATTGACAGCAAATTAAAAAGCAAGGAGTTTGGAGTCACAGACTGTGTGGCTCTCTCTCCCTCCCCCTGTGCTTGTACATGATGTGAACCAATTGGACCAATGCTTGTTTGACAAACACTTGATTCCATTCGTGGCACAGAGCCATCATCAAGTCACCCAAACATCAGGGTGTCTGTCTGTCTGTCTGCCTAAAAAAAATCCACGACTGCTTGCGGTAGACTGCCGCTCATAATTGGCCGCTACGTTTCCCCCACGAAAAACAGGCAGCCGATGTATGTGTGCCGTGAAGCGCTTTGAGACGTCGATGAGGTGATGAAGCGCTATAAAAAATGCTATATAAACGCAAGCTGTTATCGTTGTTGCTCTTTATTTTATATAAAATAATAATAATAACAATAATAATCCCGGCATTTGCTATAGCGGCTTTTCACATCTTAGCGACCGTGTCTCAAAGCACTTCATAGGATATACTGTAAAG
This sequence comes from Hydrolagus colliei, assembly GCA_035084275.1. Taxonomy (NCBI): domain Eukaryota; kingdom Metazoa; phylum Chordata; class Chondrichthyes; order Chimaeriformes; family Chimaeridae; genus Hydrolagus; species Hydrolagus colliei. The sequence goes on from CM068767.1 coordinate 5,146,145, forward strand.
TGTAGTGACTGTGTATATTTGTGGCCAATTGCGCAATGCAAAGCAGGGTGGCGGGGGCAGGGGTGAGTGGGGGGTCGGGGGTGGGTGGGGGGGGAATATCAGCTGGATCTCTAGACTGACTCTGTTGACCTTATCGATGTGGCTTTTCAGAACGTCCAGAACAGAATAGAACAAACTCACCAAAGTTGACAGAAAAAACTGCTGCAAAATTCAGGCTCTGTTTTAATCATTTTGCAAACGTTTCCACGTTGCTGAGTAAAAGTAATTGTCAGTCCTATCCCGAGTTTTCACAATCCTTCTCTTCTCAACAAACCTTGCGTTTGATATAATAATAATAATATCAAGATCCTCACCCTTGTTTTCAAATCTCTCCACTTCTTTGCACCCCCCCCCCCATCTCTCTGATCTCCTCTCCCCACAACCCAGCACCCGCTGCCTTCGCTCCTCTGGGTCTGGCCTCCTCCATGTTGATATAAATCAAAGTTGTTGTTGTTGTTGTTGTTGTAATAATTCAAATAATACTCGCATTTGCTGTGGCCCCTTATCACGTCTCCTAGCCCTTCTTGGAATGTACTAAAGTGAATTGACTGTATATTTTGAGGGGCAACACAAATGTAGGGCCTTTCGTTATGTTGGTGTGACGGCTCGAGGAGCTTCACGGATATACTTTCAAGTGAAGCGACACCACAACATAACAGTCCAACAGCAGGTGACAGAGCGCCGAGTACATTTACTGCATTTAGGAAGCGCCTTTGACATCGAGAGGACGTCCCAAGGCGTCGGACAGTGAAAGGTTTGCACCTGAGCTGGCGGGTGGGTGGGTGTCAGCGCTCTGAGACGCTGCCCTGCCCAATGCCGTGGGTGCTATATAGCAAGCTGCTATTGTTGTCGCTTCGTAGGCAGCCAGTTCTGAATAGCCTTCAATATTAAGAGCAAATCCTCTGACAGACTGGGGCCGGGGGATAAAACATGGGCCTTGGATGAGCCCTGGCAGAGATAGGGATAAGAGGGGAATAACTGTTGTATTATATTCTACTGTTCTGTCAGTGAATTCCTGAGTTAAACACAATGCGCTGGCGGGGGGTGGGGGGGGGGAACGGCGAGCAGCTAACACACGGCGCTTGTTTGACAGAGGATTAAAGCTCCCTCTTCGGGTTAGCTTTTGCTTCAAACACATGTGCCTGTGAGTTGCCAATTAGAACCTAATTAGAAGCAGCCTTGAGTTGTGAACCCGTGCCCATTAGCAAGTGGCTCGAGCCGGCCCTGAACACATTCTCGCGCACAGAGTTGAGGAGTTTTTGTTTGGCCCAGGAGCTGCCGGGGCAGGGCATGTTGAAGACAGCCGTGGCCTCGTATCACGGTGGGTCTGTGCCAGGGTAGAAGGCATTGTTCACAGCCTTTTGTATCTTGTCAACAGCGGGGTGGTGGGTGGGGGGGGGTTGGGGGCTGAATTCCGAGGCTGTTTTTCTGCAAACCATTCTTCCAAGACGCCGTAGGTTAAGCGGCTTCAGGAGCCACAGACTTAATTCAAACACACTGTTTGTTTGTCGCTCAATGATAATAACAATAATATTAATAATCCTTGCATTTCATATAGCGTTTTTCACGTCTTCTAGACTGTGTTTCAAAAGCACTTCACAGAATATACTGTAAAGTGAATTGACTGTATATATATTTGTGGGAGTGAAACGCAGCAGCCAATTGCGCACAGTAGCATCCCCCACACACACAAATAGTCGTGGATTGAAAATTACCAATTTTATTATTTTTTTTGGGGGGGGGGTGGATTATTATCAGGCACGCGTGCGCGCGTGTGTGTGTGTAGTAAGGAAACTTGCCCAAGGTTCTGCCCTGACCTGCCTGGATTCGAAACACAGTTCTCACGCTTGTAAGGCGAGTGAGTGTCTCTAACCCACTGAACAACAAGGGGACTCCGCTTCACAACCTGTGTTCGATGCCAGTCGTCAACGGACTCCGCGAGAGGCAGACAGGGAGGCAGGTTGGTCGGAAGGCAGGCATGTGTTTAAGACTCATCCCTCTTCCCTCTTTTTGTCTCCACAGTGTCTTTATGGATGTTATGTACATTCTTCCATCATCCCCACGTTTCACCGGAGGTGCTATTGGCTTCTTCAGGTGAGATTTTATTCTGATCTGGGTGTGGGAGATGGTGGGTGTGGGAGAGGTGGGAGTGGGGGGGTGGGGGAAGTGGCTGGGGATGGAGGGGGGGAGGTGGGGGGGCCGGTGGGAGAGGATTGGGTAACAACGGTACACAGAAGGGGTTATCTTTGCTTAAGATCTGTCGGAAGCCAATGCCCAAACCTAAGACGAGACGGAGGAATTCTCTACGAATAGTCTCTCGGGCTAAGCCACAATTTTCAGCAACTCTGATCTCAGAGGCAGTGGAGGAGAGGCAGTGGGGGACTGAGGATGGGGACGCCTTCATTCATTCCGCGTCTTGTGTTCAAGAGGAGAGAGGAGTGGGGTAGGCAGAGAGAGTGGGGAGCGCGTGGGGGTTGGTGAGGAAAGGGGGAGACAAAGGAGAGGTGGGAGAGAGTAGAGGTGGGAGATAGTCGAGAGGGGAAGGCAGAGGACAGGGGGAGAGAGGGACAGGGGAGAGACAGGAGATGGTGAGGAGAGGGGAAGACAAAGGAGAGTGGAAGAGAGGAAATGGGTACGGAAGAGAGGGGGAGACAGAGGAGAGGGGGAGAGAGAGCAGCAGGGGAGAGTGGGGGAGACAGAAGATAGTGGGGGCGATCGGAGAGGGCTGGGGAGACAGGAAAGGGGAGACAGGGGAGAGAGTGGGGGGTGTCGGGGGTTGGGAGAATAGGGTGGAACGAAAGGAAAGGCTTCAGTGAAATGAGGCGCTGTAGCTAATGGCAGTGAGGAGTCAGACAGAGAGTTCTGCTGATGAACACTGACAGTGTGTATCGTGGGCTGGGGACACATTTCGAGGCAGTGTAAAGGAGGACTTTCTAGAAAAATCAATTGAGCTTTAATGACCGGCTTTGAAGTGTTGTCACTGAACACCGAGCCTCGGCAGAGAGATCACGTTTTGATTTTATATATATATATATATATACAGTACATGCAATAAATAAATAAGCAAAAAGCCAAGGTCGATTTTTGTGGGGGGTTTTCTCTCTCACTCACTCACTCACTCACTCACTCACTTGAATTAGATTAGAATTAGAATGGAAACGAGTACAGCTGAATGCTGGTAAAGTGCACACCCCATTTAACACTGGACTTTCTCCGCAGTCCAGGCTTTTTTCCCTGTTAATGTTTTCATCCCTCTTTGACGTGACGTTGTGACTAATCGATAGGATTTGTGCCTGGGTCGCTTTAGCTTTCCCTAAATCAAGATTAAAGCGCCGACCTCTTCTGGGCTGTACAAACTGCGGTGTTTGGCAGCAGATAATGACATTACAAATGGCGCGTTTTTCCAACGACTGACCCTCCCCTCCCTCCCATCCTCTCCCCTCCCCTCCCTCCCACCCCTTCCCCTGGGCAGGGCTTAGGATTCCAGGGATGTCTTTGTTATAATACAATAATAATAATAATAATAATAATCCTTGCATTTGATATAGCGCCTGTCACGTCTTCTAGACTGCATCTCAAAACGCTTCATGAGATAGACTGTAAAGTGAATTGACTGTATATTTGTGGGCGAAATGCGGCAGCCAATTGCGCACAGCAGCGTCCCCCCCACACAAACACAAGCAGTTGTGGATTGAAATGATAAATTTTATTATTGTGCTTTTTTTGGAAGGATTATTATTAGGCGCGCGTGTGTGTGTGTGTAGAGGGCGCTATATAAATCTGTGTTGTTGTTGTTGTTGTTGGTATGTCTGTGTGTGTGTGTGCGTGGAGTAAGGAAACTTGCCCAAAGTTTTGTCCTGACCTGCTTGGATTCGAACCCAGGTCTCTCACTTGTAAGGCAGACCAGTGCTCTATTCAGTGAGCTACCTGGGGGCTGGGATTAGCAGTAGGGTAACTGATGAAACCATCAGTCGGTGTCCTGTGCTCTGGAGTGAGAGAGAGAGAGAGAGAGAGAGAGAGAGCAGGGTAGTAGTTATGGCGTGTGCCTGTGCGTGCGTGTGTTGTGTTCCTGACAGTGAGTCGAGGCGAATGGCTGCGTCATTTGTCTTGTGAAACAAAACAGGGGTAAACAAACAGCGGGGAGGCAGTGTTAAGTGAATGTCAGGCAGTACCCAGAGCTGCTCTGTGAGCCAGGGGTGAACCTGATTACAGAGCTGACTGTCATGTGTGCCTTTAGGGTGATGTGCCACTTTGGTTTCTAAGGGATTATGGAAAGGCTTTGTGCACCAAACAAACAAACAAACACATAAACATACAAACGCACAGCAAAACAGTTTGATGACTTTTCATTCCACGCTGCTTCCTCCCCTCCCCCCCCCCCCCCCCCCCACACTTCCCCCCCCCCTCTCTATCCTCCCACTCGCTCCAAGATGGGGGGGAGTAACTGGGTGCGTTCGTGCGCGCGGAGAAGATTAAGATGTCACGAACAGAACGGGTGATAACAGAGGCCAGAGACTCAGCGGAAACAGCCCTCGAGCGCAGTATCCATACCTCGCTTTGTCCTTGTACTGGTGACATCCTCCTGACGGGAAAGGCGCTAGACAAGTGTCATTTTGTTGTGGTGCTGGTGGTTGTTGTTGTTGAACCCTCAATCCAGCTCTTTGTCTCCGAGCCCAACCAGGCGGAGAAAAGGCAAAGAGACTGGATTAAAAGATCTGTTGTCGTCTGGTAAACTGAGGGTCTGGATGCCCTCCTCGCCCTCCTCCTGTCTTGTCGAACTGTGCGCGTTTCACCCACGGAAATGTACAGTCAATCCACTTCACAGTACATTCGGTGAAGCGCTTTGAGACATCTCAACAGCGCAATACACATTATCAAACAACGTGCTGTAAGAGATGTTAGCCACACAGGTATAAGTTGTTGAGGCCTGGTTGCCACTGTCCACGCCCCCCCCCCCCCCCCCCCCCCACTCCACCCTTAAACCTGATGTATTTTTCATGATGTAAAAGACTAACAGTCCCTCACAAGCCTCCTCGGTGAATGTCCGAGCCCTTTGTGAAGTGAAAAGTGTCTGCCGGGCGGCTGTTATTAATGCTGCGGAGTTGCCGAGTTTGACAGTAAAAGCTTTTTTGTGGCCCGGAATCTGGAAAAGATGTGACAAGCCAATAAAATATAAACTGAAATGTGTTGTGTGTTTTAAAAAAAACGCACACACACACACACACACACACACAGACATACAACACACACTAACTAAAGCTTTCCTCGTTTGGTTACCAGCTGCACAGTGTCTGAGTAATTCAATCCAAGGGGCCTGGTCTGTCAGCTCTGCTCAGTTAGTAAACTCTCGCCTCACATTCACATTCATTGTGTGTTCAGACCCTGCCTGTGACGGGAACTGAGCTCACAGTGTAAGACGACACTCCATTGTGGGCTGAGACATTAAAACCGACCTATTTAACCGGAGGATTGATGCTCTAGAGTAGACACAAGAGAATTTCTGCTTTTCCTTTTATACTAATAATCTTGGCATTTGATACAGCACCTTATCACGTCTTCTAGACCTTGTCTTAAAGCGCTTCACGGAATATTACTGTAAAGTGAATTGACTGTATATATTTGTGGGCGAAACCCAGCAGCCAATTGCCCACAGCAGCGTCCCCCACACAAACATCCGTGCGTTGAAATTACCAATTTTATTATTGTGTTTTTTTTAGAGGGATTATTATTAGGTGTGTGTGTGTGTGGAGTAAGGAAACTTGCCCAAGGTTTCGCCCTGACCTGTCTGGATTCGAACACAGGTCTCACGCTTGTAAGGCGAGTGCTCTAACCACTGAACTACAGGAACTCCAAAATAGCAGGACTTTCCAATAGCATTGCAGGATCCTATGAACCCTAACTGAACAGGGCGCAAACAGGTCCTCGGTTTAACAACTTATCCTGAAGGAATTGAACCCAGGCTGGCAAAGGCAAGCGCGCTAACCAATACTCTACAGAATGCCTCACATCAAGAATGTGTTTACTTGCCCCCTCCCCCCCCCCCCACCACCACCCCAACACGTACATTGGGAGATAAGTTGAAAACTTTATCCGAACTCTCGCGCAAATCCCCCTCGCCACATTCCCAGAATCCCTCGTGCAGCAAATGTATTTTCTCTGCATTAAAAAAAATAATGATTTTTCCAGTCCGGCTCCCAATTAAATCCCTCCTTCAGAGAAATCATTTGATGGCCGATTGACGGCGTTTGTGGAATCACAATTTTTTGGAGCTTGCAGTTTCCTGCTGCTCGCAGGGAGTGACATACTCGGAGTGGAGGGGAGGTGGGGAGGCGGGTGGGGTGAGGAACGGGAAAGCTGCTTGTCTTCTCTCCCAACATGTCTCAGGTCAAGAGGCAGCTGGCTCCCTTACAGCAGAGGAGATCATCCATTCGCAACACAATTAACCCTTCGAGCAACGAATCTTCCTGCCGCACGCTGTTTGTCAAGTCTTCCGGCATTGTACATGTCACAGCAGCGGAGGAAGAGACTGTTCAACTTAATAATGTTACTACAAACAATAATAATAGTAATCCTTGCCTTTGACACACAGCACCTCATCACGTCTTCGAGACGTCTCAAAGCGCATCACAGAACGTAGTGTAAAGTGAATTGACTGTATATATATTTGTGGGCCGAACGTGGCAGCCAATTGCGCACAGCAGCGTTCCCCCCCCCCCCCCACACACAGTCGTGCATTGAATTGACCAGTTTTTTGGGGAGGGATTATTACTAGGCATGTGGTGTAAGGAAACTTGCTCAAGGTTTCGCCCTGGCCGGGAATTGAACCCCAGATCGCTCGCTTGTAAGGCTTCCCCATCGGGGTGATGCGACGACAATGGCTGCGTTGGTTGCAGGCAAATCAGACTCTGCTGTCGACAGTAGCCTCACTGACAGGCACTGATAGGAAAAACACGGAGACAGATCCCATGTCTCTGCTGTCTGCTACACCAACAGGCTCTTTGTTAAAAAGATTCTTAATCACGTCCCAGCAGTCACTTTACAGGCTCGACAAAGCGTTTAACCTTGGTTGAGTCACTTCGACCTTTAAGCCTCGGAATCCGCAAATACCATCAGTGTTAATAAGTTCCTTAAAATGCTGTGTGCCTTTAATTAACGCAAGCGCTGCAATCTTGTTAATATATCTCATTAATTATTTTGTGTTGATTTTTAATGGTGCTGAGCATTTCATATCTCTCGCTCTCTCTCTCCCTCCCTTGGCTTCACAGATCACTGAGTAGCCTTTGAACCAAAGCCACCGCCTCCGACGATCTTTCCGGCACGTCAATCTCAATAATAATCCCTCCAACAACAAAAAAAAACACGATAATAAAAATCGGTCATTTCAGGTGAACGCTGCTGTGCGCAATTGGCTGCTGTGCGCAATTGGCTGCTGTGTTTCGCCCACAAAATATATACAGTCGATTCACTTTACAGTATATTCTGTGAAGCGCTTTGAGATGTCGATAAGATGTGAAAAGCACTATATTACATACAAAGATTAATTATAAGTATTTTTATTATTATTAAGATGACAGTACAGATGTCCTGGCCTCCGCATAAATTCACCCGTTCACTCAGTGGCTGCTTGTAGGATTATGTTTTGCCGTGTGGGAATTTGCTCGCCAACAACAGTACAATTGGTGGAGCGCAAATTTTTTTTTTTTCTTTCTTGACACGTATATCGGTATTGGAGGCATCCGATCCCCCACACCCCCCTCCCCCCCTCTCAGCCTTTGCTGCTGAACAAAACAACACACTCACTAGCTAGTGGCCCCGGCAGTGACCTTACAATCATATCTACAACATGTCCTCTTCAGGGATCCATACATTTCACGTCAGCCGAGTTCAATTTCATTCAAGATTTATGGACCCCGAGAGTCAGTTGCAACCGATTCATTTGCAGGCATCGTCCTACCTCGCTCGGTTTGTGCTAACGCTTCCTCCATCCCGAGAGTTTGTGTGTGTTTTTCTTCTCTCTCCAGTCTGTGTGTGTGTGGCAATCCCAAATAGGAATTTCCGGGAAACTATTCTTAAAATAATAATAATAATAATCCTTGCATTTGTTACAGCGGCTTTTCACATCTTCACGTTGAGAGAATGGACCTTTTTTTTTAGTGACAAACTGCTTTACTTTCTCTTCAGGAAGAGTAACCTTGCAGCCCGAATAGGAAGACGGGATTTTAGCTCGGCGTCAACAGCGGCAACTTGCATTTTTATATATATATAAATATATATATCTTTATATATATATATAGATATACTCACAAAAAGAGTATATCTATATATATATATATAGATATACTCACAAAAAGAGCCTTTGGCCCTGGGTAGCGATGCTGAGAGATTATCTCATCCAAAGGAGGTCTCCTACAATAATTCCCAAGTATCCCAATTGCTCGGCTTGAATCCACTACCTTCTGCCTCAAAAGTTGAGGGTGCTCTTGAATGTTAGTACAGTATTTTACCCACAAAATAATAATAATAATCCTTGCATTTGATATAGTTCTTTTTCACGTCTTCTAGACTGTGTCTCAAAGCGCTAAGTAGAATACAACAACAGCAGCAGCAACAAAATTACACTTGTATAAGGCCTTTCACATCAGGAGGACATCCCAAGGCGCTGGACAGTCACTGCTTCAGACCCAAGTTTAGGACAAAGGGGTGGGGGGAGGGAAGGGGGATTAGGAGTCGCCGATGGGTCCATTGAGGTGGGACCTGAAGGAGGCTGGGGAGTTGGGGGGGCGAGGCGGAGGGACTGCGGGATGGACCAACAGGCTAACAACACATAATTTCCCCCCCCCGGGTCGAGTAACCGATGCCTGGTCAATGTGAGACCAGGAATCAGCGAACGATTAGCTGCGTTCCCACACCACCTGAAGGATTGAGTATCGATCGTGTTATCATCACTGAGGAGAGAATCAATTCATCTCATGGCGCTCGCTACCAAAGGCCTTTCATTGGATACCGGTTATTAAAATGACATCGAAGTGCTGAGCGGTTCAGAGCTCCAGCTCACTGCTCTTTGTGACAATCTTTTATCAGCTGTTAGAAAAGCAGATCACGACTTGCTCCATTGATTCTGCTCCATTTCCTCTTTCGTGTTCCTCAGAGAATTGCAGGTTTGCTGACAATGGAGAGCGGGAGTTGTAATAATAATAATACCGTAATAATAATCCATGCGTTTTGATAACAGCGGGCTTTTCGCATCTTATCGATGTCTCAAAGCGCTTCACAGAATATCCTGTCAAGCGAATTGGCTGTATATTTTGTTGGGCGAAACGCGGCAGCCAATTTGCGCACAGCAGCGTTCCCCCCCCCTCCCCCCACACACACAAACAGTCGTGCGTTGAAATGACCAATTTTATTATCGTTTTTTTTTGGAGGGATTATTATCAGGCTATGTGTGTGTATGTGTGTGTGTGTGTGTGTATGTGTGTGTGTGTGGAGTAAGGAAACTTGACCCAGGTTTCGCCCTGACCTGCCTGGATTCAAACATAGGCCTCAGGCTTGTAAGGCGACTGAGTGGCTCTAACCACTGAGCTACAGGACTCCTCCTGAGTATGTTGTATGTTGTATCACCTTACACACACATAAACATTCCCACCCTCCCCCCCGACCCTCAGTGACCCCTTCAGTTGTTAATAGCCGGTTTACCCAGTAGCTGTTTAAAGATCTTACTTTCACTGGATGGAGATTGTTTGATGTGACTTGTCTCTAAATGGCAGCTTTTGTGGAAACTAATTAATCAGCAGGCGGATAATTAGAGTTTGATGAGGTTAATTAGTACCGCGGTTAATGTTAATGTTTTCAGTCCGTGGCTGGATGGAGTGTACAGTAGTTCACAAGCCACGGATGTGTCTCTTGAGGCTTGCGTCCTCTTGCGCTCTGATACTTTGGGGCCCATCAGGGATTCGAAGCGCAGAGCTCGGGATCTCTGGAGGTTTAATCACAATAATAATAATAATAATAATAATAACCCTTGTGTTTGACGCTGTATTGCTTTGATGAAACATCTCCAAGCGCTTCACAGAATACTGTACAAGTTTCCTTACTCCACACACACACACATACACACATACACGTGCGCGCGCCTGATAGCAATCCCTCCCCAAAAAAAAACACAACAATAAAAATTGGTCATTTCAATCCAAGACTGTTTGTGGGGGGGACGTTGCTGTGCGCAAATAGCTGCCGCGTTTCGCCCACAAATATATCCAGTCAATTCACTTTACAGTATATCCTGTGAAGTGCTTTGAGATGTCGATAAGATGTGAAAAGCCGCTATATCAAATGCCAGGATTATTATTATTATTATATATATATACACGTCTCCGAGCGAGCGAGTGGCTGTGTGCCTGGTACAGACAAGGCGACAGTGGAAGGTGTGGGTGACTGAGTACAGACAGGGAGCAGCTGTTAACGCCAACCTCCCTGCCACATTCTCTCTCTCGGAGGCTTACTTTGAAAAATAAATATGAAAATGTACGTTCTTTTTATATTTTTTCGCACAACATCAAAAGGAAAAACAAACGCGGCATCTGGTTGGCAGCGGCCACGGCTCTAGTAAGTAAATTGGCCTCGTTGGCGGAAGAAAGAGACGGAGAGATCAGAGGGAGTGGAGGGGAGGGAGTCTGAAAGGTTTCAGATTTAACCGCCGGCAGATTTAACCGTTTTAAATCTAATCTCGGGCCAGGAACAGTAATCCGCTAACTCACCCGAACTGGGGGGGGGGGGGGGGTGGGGGTGGGTTCTTCCGAGGAGCAAAGGGTTGAGAAGATGAGAAACAGAGAGAAAGGCCGAGATACAGAGTGGGAGATAAGGCCAGGAATTGTAGGACCAATTTGATGCAAATTTCTCTAGGTCCGAAGGCTGTGAGTTCAAACCCCGCGTTAGGGATTTTGAGCTCACAGTCTAGACTGGCACTCATGGGGCAGTACTATACTGTCACAGGCTCCGTCCTTCAGGCGAGATATTAAACCAAAGTCTCATCTGTCTATGGAGACAGACATTAACGATCTGGTCGATTAAAGATTTGCCCTCAAAATATACAGTCGATGCACTTTCGGCAAAATATACAGTCGGTTCACTTGTGAAGCGCTTTGAGACGTCTCAAAGGTGCTACATCAAACGCAAAGATTATTATTATTAATGTAGCTCGCTCACCTCCTAGCCTCTTGTGTGACTTTGTACCGTATGTGTAGATGAAGCGCTTCGAGACATGTCGCCACGCACGAGGAAAATGCGAATGAAAAAAAAACATAGTATTCTTCCCACAGACCACCCCTCCACACCGCCCACCCCTCCACCCCCACCCCCAGGATCCAGTCACCAATGGCTTGCATCTCAACCCATTGGAATGGGTTCGAAAATGATTTAAGACAGAGATCAGGCAATTCGAGGCTGGGATGGCCAACGGTGTTGTTTATCTGTTGATGTCTCCAGTTGAGTTGAGAATGGATTATCAACCAAATTATTATCGGGCAGTCACTGCAGAGAGACGCTAAATGTTCCACTCACTCAATGTACAATTGTGAGACCACCTCCTAGCGTGACTCACATTGTCTTGTCATTAATAGCCTCCGATATGCCTGGACTCGAATAGAATAACTGACCATTCCAGTCCTGGCCCGAACTGAAGCCAAGCCGTGCCAGATTCCATCTGTGTGAGCTTTGCATATTACTTTTTATCAGATTCTCTGCCGCTAAATATTATCTAATCAATAATGTGTGTCTGCCTGTCCACCTACCAATCTACTGTACCTAGTTACCTGGGTGGAATTGGAGGTGGGGTGGTAGAGGGCCTTCTGAGTGAGTGGGTGAGTCTTTTGGAGGGTGGGTGGGTGAGCGGGTAGGTGAATGAGTCAATGGCTGAGTGGTTGGCTTTGTGCTCAGATGTATATTTACCGAGTTGTAGGAAGTAAGTTTGATGTGCTGAGAGGACGTGTTGAGCTGGGTGATGTTGGTGGCCGGCCTCACGATGAGTGCCGTGACCACCCCAGCGATTGCCAAACTCAGTCTCTCTCTCTCTCCCCTCTCTCTCTCTCTCTCTCTCTCGGGGCCCATTAAAAGGAGAAGCTCTGTCTTAAATGCCAAACCTCGTAGCCACCGCTAACAGATGCGGGATGTGATACAGGATCACTAAAGCCTGACCTTTTCAGAGCGACTTCCAAAGCTTTCAAACATAAGACTTGAAAGTCACTTTCGCTGAGAAAATGTTCAACAGCAGCCGTGCGTAGGCCTATTTGCCCACCTTACAAACCCCCCCCCACGGCCTGAAATTCCTTGTAGTTCAAGCCCGCAGACAGTTAAGTTAAATAAGATTGCATTTCCAAGCCCGGGCTTCAGGCTAACGCTGGGCGGAATTTGAGGCCACCGAAACTGGTAGCCACAACAGCAATTGTACAGGTCGCCCTCTCACATGTCGGGATTACTAAGAGCAAAGTGCTTCCACGTTTGCTCTTAGTGGTGGGGGTGAGCTTTTTGCTTGTAGAGGACAAGAATAGCACTACTTAATAATCCTTGCGTTTGATAGAGCGCTATTCATCTCTTCTAGACGTCTCAAAGTGCTTCACACAAGCGCAGCCGTGACAATCATGAACGCCTAATAATAATCCCTTCAAAGGTTTTTTTTAAAAAAAAATTGGTCGCTTCAACCCACGACTGTTTGCATGGAGGACGCTGCTGTGCGCAATTGGCTGCCGCGTTTCGCCCACAAATATATACACAGTCAATTCACTTTACAGTATATTCTGTCAAGCGTTTTGAGACACAGTCTAGACTAGAAGACGTGAGAAGCCGCGATATTTAATTGCCAGGATTATTCTGCTGATTATTATTGTATATTATTATCATTATTATTATGACCTTCTGTCAAGGCTGGAGAGAGGCTAGGGGCAACCAGGGCAAGCGGAGGTTCGGAATGAGTTAAACGTTGCAGGAAAAATCTTGCCGATGTTAGCATTGTTCACCCTGGCATCAGCCTGCCCCCTATTCATCAGCCAGACCTGGTCTGCTTCATCTGACTGTCTCTGCCACAGCCGGTGGTACAGAAGAATAATATCTGCCAATAACACCCCATATATCTTGGTGTGTGACAAATAGCTTTTTAATTGCCGAAAGAAAAAATCCATTAGGCCTTTTACGTGGCTGTAATAATAATTGGCCTGTTTACACTGTACGAGGTGCTCGGCTCCGATCTGCGAGGCTATTTTTAGACTCTTATTGATATCCAACGGACAATATGAATTTCCAGGCCGCTGGAAGTCCATCTGAACGTGTCTTGCGCTTTAATTGTCAGACCTGCGGTGGTTACTGTTAACATTTCAACTGATACAGAGAGAGACTGATGAGCGAGCGAGCACGCACGCACGCACGCACAGAGCAAACACGCATGCATTCGTACCAACTCACAGACACTCTCGTTGGCACACACACACACTCAGGCACACGCGCACACTGGCACACACGCTCAGTTGCACACACACTCACCCAAACACACTCACCCCTACACACACACACACACGCTCGCTTGCACTCATTTGCTCATTGACATACATTTGCGCACACATACACACACACACACACACACACACAGCTAGCATTAAATGAATGGCTTGAGTGTTCAGTACAGAGCGATGAGCGGAAGTTTCCCCGTTATGCTTTATCATTAGTTTATCCTTATTAATATTACGCGGGGGCTGGTTTGGCGCAGGGAGCCAGCCTGCTGAGCGATTGATCTGTCTGTGAAAGAGCGAGGCTGTTTGGCAAAATTAGTTGGGCAGAAAATTACATCCTTCAATTTGAAAATAAATGGAAATACCAAACCCAATATTCCAACCAATATACCTCCTGATCCAAACCCGCCCTCCGTCTCTCCCACTCCCGATGGGAAAGGCTCTATACAAGTGTCATTTTGTCGTCGTTGTTGTTGTTTGGTGTTGGCCTTGTGACTGGTCGGTGAGTCCTTCAACCAAATCCCCGCCTGTCACTCACACCCACATGTACCGTGACGGGCAGTCAAAGGGATGTGACTGTCAGAATCCTGCAGCTCAGTGGTTAGAGACACCCGCCTTACATGCCGTGAGAACGGTGATTCGAATCCAGGCAGGTCAGGGTGAAGCCTTGGGCAAGTTTCCTTACTCCACACACACACACACACCACAAGCCTAATAATAATCCGTCCCCAAAAAAACACAATAATAAAATTTGTCATTTCATCAACCGCTGTTTATGAAGGCACGCAATTGGCTGCCGCGTTTTGCCCACACGTATACAGACAATTCACTTTACAGCATATTCTGTGACGCGCTTTAAGATGTCCAGAAGACATGAACAGCGCCATATCAAATGCAAGGATCATTATTATTATTATTATTATCATTTATTAATATTATAATCTTGACAGTCACCCATTTCTCAAAATCACTCATTGAGAGTTGCATTGGCTCGCACATCCATAGTCACGTCACTACAGACACACACACGCACACACCACCCCCATACTTAAAAATATCCCAATCCTGAGAACTGTTCTTCTCTGAGAAAGGCAATCTGTCTGACTCTGCGTTGGCAGGGAGCCGGAATTTGGTTGATGTTCTCTGTATTCCTAATTCTTTCTAGCTTATTGAACCAATAAATGAATCCTCATTTGCAAGTGAGATAAATCCTTTGAATGCATTATTGACGCAAACAAATTAGATTGTAGGCTGACGACACCGTGTAATGGGGCTGGAATGGCACGCATTTAATGTTTGGGTACAAGCTGGCATCAAAGACTGACCAGTTTTGTGGCTTCATTAAAAACCACAGCTTATTTGCTGCTTACTTAACCCTCCAGACACAGCCAAACGCTTGAGGGGGCGCTAGGCAAACGCAATGTGGAGTCCTGTAGCTCAACGGTTAGAGCACTCGCCTTAAAAGCGTGAGACCTATGTGTTCGAATCCAGGCAGGTCAGGTCAGGGCCAAACCTTGGGCAAGTCTCCTTGCTCCACACACACACACACATAATAATAATCCATCCAAAAAAAACACAATAAATGAAATCGGTCATTTTAATCCACGACTGTTTGTGGGGGTACACTGCTGTGCGCAATTGGCTGCCGCGTTTCGCCCACAAATATACGCGGGAATAATAATAATGATTTTATTATTGTGATTTTTTGGAGGGATTATTATCAGGCGAGTGTGTGTGTGTGTAGTGAGGAAACTTGCCCAAGGTTTCTTGCTGACCTGCCTGGAATCGAATCACAGGTCTCCTCGCTTGTAAGGCGAGTTCTCTAACCAGTTGATTGGGGAATGGAACCTGGGTCCTCTCGCTTGCGAGGCGAGCGCTCTAACTGCCGATCTCCGGAACTCCACACAATCCCACGTGGGCAGGGAATGTATGTCTTGGATGGTATTAATCCCCGCATTGATTTGCCACAGCCTGTGTAACGCACCGTAACCTCCGACAACCGTTCACAGAGACCCTGTTAAAACTGGTGTTCGATTCGAAGCAGCTCCGTAAATTTATATTTACACCGTGACTTTCTCTGAAGGTCAAACTCACGTCTTGCTAGAGTTGTTGTACACAGAATATACTTAGGCCTGAACTTGGCAGAAAAAACCTAAACACCAACACCCCACCCCCTACACTCCCTCCCCAACCCACGCGCCCCCCCCCCCGCACCCCTCCCCCCCCCCCCCCACCCGACCAAATTGCCCCCAACCCCCTTTGTCTGATCTGCTTGAATCTGACCACAGTTGCGTGACTGCTAATGTAGTGTGGCGTTATTATCATTTTAAGACTCTCTTTGATGTGATTTCTGCCCTCCCCTCCCATGTCTCTTTCCTCAGCAGACATCTTCACAATGAATTTATTATGACCTTATTATATTTTATTGAAGTGCCCCCTAGCCAGTGACAGAGCAGGAATTGCCGTGCTCAGCCCTGCCCGGCTTCCCTTCAGTATGAATAATAATAATAATTCCTTCCTTTTTTTAAAAAATCAGTCACTTCAACCCACAACTGTGGGGGTGAGGGGTGTGGGGGGAACGCAATCGGCTGCCGTGTTTCGCCCCTGAAATATACAGTCAATTCACTTTACAGTATATTCTGTGAGGCGCTTTGAGAAGCATCGATGACGCGATAAGGCGCTGTAACAAAATACTGTACAAGGATTATTATTATTATGATGTTGTCCAGATTTCGCAGATCGATTTTTTTGAGCAAATCTTTCTCTGAAAAAAATCATTGAAACTTTTAATAGGACGAGTGAATTAAAACACATCTATGCCCCCCCCCCCCCACCACCACCACTCCCCCCAACTGTTTGTTCTGTGTCAGAGAAGATTATAATGATAATCCTTGCATTTGATGTCGCGGCTTTTCACGTCTTCTAGACTATGTCTCAAAGCGCTTCACAGGATATACTGTAAAGTGTAGTGACTGTATACTTGTGGGCGAATACAAACCAAACTGAGACTTCCATGCATCCCACCTACACACGGAAATCCCAGAGATAGATTGTTGGAATGGAATGCGCTTTCTCACACTCTCTGTCTCTCATTCCGTGGATGGACGCGTCCTGCGTACCTAATTCCGGAAGGAAATAGGCGCAGGTTGGCAAGAGCCAAGACTTGGTTGGGGGGGGGGTGGGGGGAGCCCGGAGTCTGTGTTGGGGGCACCTGCTGGAGTCAAACCAGCTAAAATCGCGTAGCTTGCCATTACTGTCAGGTTTAGCTTTCCCACTGCCTGCCCAGCGAGGGTTGTTAGGGTTTGTGTTTGTAGTGTTTAGTTACGGGGGGGCTGAGTGGGCCATGTGTTAGCTTGGCCTGGCCTCCAACACGGAGATTTGCCAGTGAAAGTTTTAAGTGACAACGGGCATTATTTGGGGCTTTTTTGCTGCATGAAATTATCAGATGATCGGATGGACGGATGGATGGTGACAGGATACTGCGGGCAGATGTGGTTCTTTGCTGGCTTTGCCTGACAGTTTCATAAAACTTTGAGTGAAGGCAGGTTGGACTGACGATACTGTACTCTCTCGTTGGCGACACAAGTCGCGGTGGTGGATTTGGGTGCTTTTTTGCTGCATACATTCCAACTTCTCCCCTTAATTAAAACGGGAATTCTGTTCAGGAATCTAGAATTTCATCTCCATATTTCCCTCAGTGAGAGCTGGATAGTGCTTTAATAGGACTGGGCTGGACGGAGCCTTAAGTCAAGTCCACGCACAGCCGGCTGTCGGGAGAGAGAATGATGGAACGGTGGACGCTGATTCTAATTGCTTTACCGCTGGGAAGGAGAAGCCAGTGGTACATTGCTCAGTGCTGACATCCCCCTCTGTAATGAGCAAACCCCCCACCACCGCCACTACCAGCCAGCCCACCCCACAAAAAATAAATCACAGATTGATTAAGGTGGAAATAATAATATACGGATCACATCGCGAGGAGAGCCGTGGCCTGGACTCCCCGCTGCCGGTTTATCCTTTAAACCAACGGCAGGCGTAAACGTTAGTTAGTTACTCTTTGGTGGAGTGACTGCGGATTTATGGGGGAAATGCAGCGGCCGGTTTGCACACAGCGAGGTCCCCACAGCCAGGCAGCAACAACAACAACAACAAAATGACACTTGTATAGACAGCGACTTTCACGTCAGGAGGACGTCGCGAGGCGCTGGACAGTCATTGTTTCAGACCCGAGCTGGGAGCAGGGAGGGTGGAGGGTGGAGAGAAAGGGAGGGGATACGGAATGATCAATGGGACCATCGAAGAGCAGGGTCTTGAGGCGGGACTTGAAGGAGGCCAGGTAAGGGGGGGGGGGGGGGGGGGGAACAAGGCGGAGGGACTGCGGGATGGAGTTCCAGAGGTTAGGGAGAAAGCAGACTGAACGGGTGATTTATCCAGAGAAGCCCAAACGATTCCTAGCCACTCCCGACAATGTCCCAGTAGAGCACTCGAGTGCGACCCCCCCCCCACCCCACCCATAAAAGTAGCTGGGGCTCGAACCCACCACCTCCTGAGCCAGAGTTTAAAGGGAAAGGGAGAGCGGGAGAAAGAAAGAAAGAAGGAGAGAGAGAGAGAGAGAGAGAAGGAGGGAGAGATGCGTATTTTTTGTTTGGGAGAAATCCATTATTCACATTAAGCGTGAGTAATTTAGGACTCATGGAGGAGTCTCGTGAGATATATAGTGGGTCCAGGCCTGCCCTCCCCTGCACTGCGGGTCATTGACGGGATGAGCTGAGGTGCGAGGGTTAAATATTATTGAGTGCCTGTGTTTGGTGAGGTTTCGCCCACCCCAGCGATTGGTATCTGTGTAGCTCTAGTGGCTCACGTTAACCCTAACCCAAGCCTCAACATACAAAGGACTTTTGTTCTATTTTTTTTTGTTAAATCTAATCATTTTGCGCTTGCTGGAACCGATTAACACATCACATATCTCACCCCGCCCCCCCCCCCCCCCCACCAGAGAAATCTAAATCAAGAGTGAAATTCCGACCACTGAGACATTGTCGGAGGTGCTGTCTTTCAGACGAGACTTTAAAGATCCCGTGAATGAGTCCTTTCGTTTCATGGCTGTTTGTGGGATGTCGCTGGGCGCGCGATCAAAACGACTGCATTCGCTGACAAACAAACGCACAGTCACCACACCTTATACAGTAGATATACCTGAAACCCTCCCGACGTGACAAGACACTGTGTGAAATTCGGAGCTGGCTTTAATCAAGGATTGGGACCTGTGTTTTTTTTAATATATGTATATATGTAGCATTGTGGGGTTTTCTCCCAGAAAATATGAGTCGATTCACTTTACAGTACACACTGTTATGCGCTTTGAGCCGTGTGTGAGAAGGCGCCATATCAAATGCAAAGGATTATTTAGTGTTGAGGGCTTACACGGGGTTCGCTCTCGTTCACTTCCAGTGACTCATGTTTCAACTTAAAGGACAGAGGGAATGAAAGCAAGGAAGGGTAGCCCTCGCCTCCTCTAGTGGACATCAAGCTGACCTGTGGGGGCCCGACGAGATGCGAGTTATAAGAAGTGAGCAAACAGGGAGAGATGAAAGCCAACGCCTATATATAGGCCTGCAGTGCGAGGCAGCCTCTGTGTGTTCGAACCTATATATAGATTAATCCCAGCGAAAGGTTGTTACACTCTGTAGATTGGTGGAGCGGAGGCAGGAGGTGGGAGAATGGTAATGAGTTCTTGCCGAGTCCCACAGAGAGACGGAGTGATGAGTTCACTGTGCAGCTTTCCTGATGTTAAACTGCTGGTGCCTTTCAATAAGGCAAGTCATTAAAAATGTATTTAGTGCTGCTTGTTTCAAAAAAAAACCTGCACACGCAGCATTAACTCTCTGTCAGGCTGTGTGTCCGTGATACCAGCCAGCTCCTTCTGCATTCTGATGTGAAATCACATGCCACATGCCTTTCATGGGGGTGGGGTGTGGTGTGGGGGTGAGGAAAACAAATAAAAAACTCTCAAGCCTTTTATATATGTTATATATGTATCTATATATATATTGTGTGTGTGTGTGTGTGCGCGACGCTTGATATTACTCTTACCGCGTGCGGTAGTTATTCGCACAGTGGGTTACGCCGAGCGCAAACGTGCCGTCAATTCGCGCCGTTCAAGCGTGTTCTGCCACGCGAGAGTCCGGACGTCTCGCGTGAAAGACGCGATGGGCCGCCATCTCAAACAGCGAACGCAAGTTACCGTTAGTGTAAAGTTGTCAAACTCGTCCTTCGAGCCAGGTGTTTAAACTGAGCTCCCTCTCTGCCTGCCTCCCCTTCCCCCCACCCTCCACCCCCCTCTCCCCCTCCCACCACCCTCCACTCCCCCAATGGATGTTAACGGGGGGAAAACAAAAGATGATTCTTTCTCCTCTATCCTGGCCGGCAATCCCCTCACTCCCTCCCCTCCCATCCCCTCCTCTCCCCCACCACCCAACCGCCACCTCCCCAGATAAAACTGGACCATTTATCTACTACCTCATGGCTGTTCGAGGGATGAGGCTGCCGTGCGCAAATGGCTGCCGCCTTCACCTACATAAAAACACACAGTCACTACACTCGACAGTTCTTTCCTGCGGAGGAAAGGGCTTTGACGTGGATGGGGTAGTGGGAGGGGGAGATATAACTAGACGGTTTCAGGGCCTGACTGGCTGCCTCAAACTCAGCTGGCTGACTCAAGGTGACCCAAAGGACAAATGCCCCTCTATAGCTGGCACGGCAGGCCCTCTCCGCTGTAAATCAAGCCCCAGCCTCTCGTCTGTAACATAAGGATTTCCCGGGCCACAGTCAGGGCTGTTATTGAATCTTGGTTTTGTGAGTGGATTTTTTATTTGATGTATTCAAAGCGCTGTTTGAATCGTTTCCAAAAAAAAAGAAAAAAAAAAGAGAGAGAATGAGAGCCAGAGAGAGAGAGAGAGAGAGAAAGAGAGGGGGAGATAGAGCGAAAGAGACACAGAGAGAGAGAGAGAGAGAGAGAGGGAAAAAAAACACAATTTGTTGTTACTACCAGTTGCGACGTGAAGCAGGGAAAAGGGGGTCACAGTGTCCGTGATAATTCATGGCTCACTCGCTGAAAAAAATTTCATGATGCGACAGTTAACAGTTTAAACCTTGCTGGAGGCGTCCGCGTGAATTTCATCCCATCTCCGACCCAGTCTGGGGAAATGGGAGGTGAGGGCTGTGTGGGTCAGTGTATTCACAGTCATTCACAGTGACATCCTCACCGGTGTAGGAACTGCTACCTACTCCTCCAACCCCCCTCCCCCTCATCACCACCACTCCTCCGCCCTGTTTATTTATTAAGCCTCTGTATAAACTCGCTTCCTTGTGCCTTGAATCAAAGAATCCCCTTATTTTAGGCTTATATCAGTTTGCGTTTCCGATTAAAATCCTGTAGATCAACGAAATCTATCTCTCTGACAGGTGATAGGATGGTAGGATGTCTTATTGCCCCCCCCCCCCCCCGTCAAGACATCTCAAAGTGCTTCGCAGGGTTACGACTGAATTGTAGTGACTGTATAACGACACAGAGGAAAGCTCAGAGGTCACTTCGGTGACTCGCCCTTCCCCTCCGCTCGCTCTAAATGAAACTATTGGGGTAATTGAGTAAACGTTGTCGAGAACTCCAGATGAACGAACCAATGCTGCTGAAATAACGTCAGTCCTTGCATAAGATGTGGCACCTCATCATTATACAGTAATAATAATAACATCCCTTGCATTTAACATCGGCCTTTCACGTCTTCTAGCCTGTGTCTCAAAGCTCTTCACAGAATACACTGTAAAGCGAATGGACTGTAAGTATATTTGTGGGCCAAACGTGGCAGCCAATTAGTTGCGCACAGCAGCGTCCCCCCCACAAACAGCCGTGGTGGATTGAAACTGACCATTTTTATTATTGGTTTTTTTCGGAGGGATTATTATTAAGCGCGTGTGTGTGTGTGTGTGTGTGCGTGTGTGTGTGTGGAGTAAGGAAACCTCTCGGCCGTTAGATTAGATTGAAGCAGTTTTTATGTTTTATAATCGCATTGATGGGTGGGTGGGGGTGGCGGGGGAATCTTATCCTTCAAACAGAATCCAAAGTTTAGGAAAAAAAATTCTGTTAACCTGTCCCGGAATCGTTTCCGAAGAAAGGCGTCTGTGCGCGATGTTGACGGACGTGGTGATGATGTGCTCGCTGCCGGGATCGATCAGGGCCCTGGAGCGTGTCCGGATCAACAAAGGTGTCAGGCTTCATACAGCAGATGTATTCGCTTCATTTATTTAAAGGGGGAGTGTGGTGGTGGGGTGGGGAGTGTGGTGTGCTGGGGGTGGGGAGTGTGGTGTGGTGGGGGTGGGGAGTGTGGTGGGGGCGAATGGTGGGGACAGAGGGGGAGAGAGGTAGCCTGGATTAACCAGCGCTTGTGTTATCATTCGGGAATTTCGTATCTAGTCAATCATAAACTCCTCGAGCTCCGCTCCACTTATTAATGGCATTTGTACCTTCAGGAGAAAGATAAATCGATTTACCTCTCGCTCCTTCTCAGCCAGTCAGTCAGGCAGTTTCACTGCATCAGCAAAGAGCTGGGGTCGGTCAGGTACAGTGTGCCCGGTGTGGGGGAGTGGGGGGGGGGGAGTGGGGGGAACAATCCCCTCCCTGATGTGAAGGACTCGGGAGAAAGTTTTGAATCCAGGCAGGTCAGGGTGAAACCTTGGGCAAGTTTCCTTACTCCACACAAACACACGCACACGCACACACGCCTAATAATAATCCCTCCAAAAAAAAACACGATAATAAAAATCGGTCATTTTAATCCACGACTGTTTGTGGGGGAGACGCCGCTGTGCGCAATTGGCTGCCGCGTTTCGCCCACAAACCTACACTCAATTCACTTTACAGTATATTCTGTGAAGCACTTCTGAGACGTCGACAAGATGTGATGCTATACCAAATGCAAGGATTATTACTATTATATATTATTATTAGAGCGAGGGAGGTGAGAGGTGCTGTAGAGTGAGGGAGGAAGGGAACACCGTTGAGGAGTGAGCGATGAAATAAAAAGGGAGTAAAGGCTGCAATGGGTGGAATAGCCTTATTTTTTTTGCTGCAAACATCCCACATGATTCACAATTGACTTACGATTGCTCCCTGCTCTCTTCAGTCGCCAGTCAATAAAGCCAAGTTTGAGGTTTTGATGGGTGAAGCCCTTTGCTATTTGCATTTTTATTTGCTGTTAATTTAATTTCTTTTTATATCCAATCAATAAGACAGCGCTCCGTGCCGAGTGTGAGGGAGAAGGCAATCGATGTATTTAATGAACAGCCGTGAAATTTTTAATAATATGGAGGGTTGGAGGGGGAGAAAAATCATTCAGTTGTGGGACAATCTCTCGGAGCCAGGCCTGTGTAGGTCACTTCACTGTAATAAAATAAAGAATAATCCTCGCGTTTGACACAGCGCCATTTCACGCCTTCCAGGCGTCTCAAAGCGCTTCACAGAAATATACTGTAATGTACGTTTGTGGGCGAAACGCAGCAGCCAATTTGCGCACAGCTGCGTTCCCCCCGCAAACAGTCGTGGATCAAAATGACCATAATTTTTTTATTATGGTGTTCTTTTTCGAAGGGATTATCATTAGGCGCGTGCGTGCGTGGGTGTGTGTGTGTCTGGAGTAAGGAAACTTGCCCGAGGTTTCGCCCTGACCTGACCTACCTGGATTCGAACACAGTTCTCACGCTTGTAAGGCGAGTGAGTGCTCTGACCACTGAGCTACAGGGACTTACTCCAGTTGTATCTCAGCTGGTGGAATATCTGAAGGGGTTTAACCGTTGCCGTATATAGAACACCCTGCCGCTCTCAGGCCCTCCAATACCAACAGCTGTAACTGTGTTGGTTTGGAATCTCCTCCGTTCAGTGGCCAGTCACTTCCAAACCAGCCAGGGCTCAGTTCTCCTTGTTCCCCACAGCTCTGGGCTGTACAGTGGGAAAATGTCTCGCTCTGCTGGCGAGCGGACAGTATTACATCTCCTTATTAATCAAATCGTTTTTTTTAAAACAAAACTTGCGTTTCGATACAGCCCTTTTTACACGTCTTCGAGACTGTCTCTCGAAGCGCTTCACAGAAAGTACTGTAAGGTGAGTTGGCTTGTATATTTTTGTGGGCGAAACGCGGCAGCCAATTGCGCACGGGGGCGTCCCCCCACACAAACAGACGTGGGTTGAAATGACCGATCTATTATTGTGTATTTTTCTTGAGGGATTATTATCAGGCGTGTGTGTGTGTGTGTGTGTGTGTGTAGTAAGGAAACTTGCCCGTGGTTTTGCCCTGATGGGAATCGAACCCAGGCCTTTCACTTGCGAGGCAAGTGCTCGAAACACTGAGCTACAGGACTCTTAGATAGAGATGTCAAATTACGGAGTGAAATTTCATGACTGTTACAATAACACATCGTGAATTGTCGCAAATGAACTCCATACGTGTCTATCTGGATTGACTGAATTGTCCATCCTCCTACCCAGTTATCAGTCGAGTGGGGGGTAGGGGAGGGGTAATAATCGTTCTAAAAAGAAATTTGCTCACTCACTCACTCACTCACTCACTCACTCACTCACTCACTCACTCACTCACTCACTCACTCACTCACTCACTCACTCACTCACTCACTCACTCACTCACTCACTCACTCACTCACTCACTCACTCACTCACAGTCTAGTCACAGTCACAGTCTAGAAGACGTGAAAAGCGGGTTTCGCTCACAAAAATACGTAGTGCGTCCGCGTCTACGTTCACCTCGACTGCGCCAGGCTGTGATCAAGCCTCCTTCAACCCCCCCCCCCCCCCCACAGACACGCACACACACGGCACTGACATTTGGGTCTGGATGAAAGTTGCGCTTCGATTTTTCCAGCATCTCTCACCAACAAAAAAACTGTTCTCTGAGCTCAAAAGGCCATGATCATTAAAAGCAATTTCCCGTCTTTCCTAATGACTCCACATGTCTGACTGTGTCGATAGTTGTTGGAGCTGAGCAGCATTCAGCGGCATTAACAGAGAGACGGGAAACGAGCGAGCGAGACAGAGGGAGAGAGAGAGCAATAAGTACTGATAAATGAGGCTGAGACCATCGGGACAGCTGCTGTACCTGCAACCAGTGGATTCCCGAATCCTTTGTGGATCCCTGTAGCTCAGCGGCTGGAGCACTCGCCTCGCAAGTGAAGAGACCTGGGTTCGATTCCCAGCCAGGACGAAACCTTGGGCAAGTTTCCTTACTCCACACACACACACACACACACACACACACACACACAGCCTGATAATAATCCCTCCCCCCAAAAAAATGAATTGGTCACTTCGATCCACGATTGTTTGGGTGGGGGACACTGCTGTGCGCAATTGGCTGCCACGTTTCGCCCACGAATATATACTGTCAATTCACTTTACAGTAATATTCTGTGAAGCGCTTTGAGGCACAGTCTAGAAGACGTGAAAAGTGCTTTATCAAATGCAAGGATTATTATTAATCCAGTTATAGGAATAGAAAGGGACATATACACAGAGAGACACACACACACACACACACACACGTATAGACAGAGACACAAACACACACAGACATACAAACACACACTAATACACAGACACAGAGAACCACACACAGATCCACACGTACATACAGAGACACACAGAGACACACACAGAGTAACCAACACATAGACACAGATAGAGAGAGATACACACAAAGTAACCAACACATAGATGCACATACACACTGAAAGACATACACACAGAAACAGAGAGATAATAATAACGATAATCCTTGCATTTGATGTAGTGCTTTTCACATCTTATCAACGTCTCAAAGCGCTTCACAGAATAGACTGTAAAGTGAATTGACTATATTAGTGGGCGAAATACACACACACACACACACACACACAGAAACAGAGAGAGACACACAAACATACAGAGACACACATAAATAAATAAACAGAGACACACACAGACAGAGAAGAGAGACACAGACACACACACACACACACAGACAGACAGACAGAGACACAATGAGGCAGATTCCTTCGAGTTGGTGGGTGTGATTTATTCCATTCTGCGCTAACACAACACAGCGAGAGAGAGAGAGAGCCAGACTTAGAATATTTCCAATCGAGAGGCCGCTACCCTAAAGCCAATCCACCGCGAAGTGTCATTACCAGCTATTACTACCTTTTGGATAATGTATAAATTCTGTTTTAACGTGACCTTTTCCCTTCATTTTTCACGAGCGGACGCTAGATTAATGGCTGAAACTCTAGGCCGGATGGACCCCGGCTCCGCTGTGATTTATTGGTCACTTAGCGCTGATGAAGCCACAAAACAGTTGCGAGGGCCCACGTTTGCCATCATCACGTTTTCTTTTTTGCGTTTTCGGCTGCTCGACATTCAGCCAGTCATGTCAGGCAGGATTCAGTCAGATACATAAATCAACCGCGCTCGGGAGAGACGCTTTCACAGATTCTCTCTCTCTCTCTCTCTCTCTCTCCACCCCCTCACTCCTCCTCCTCCTCCTCGCACACACAAACACACACTTTCTTCAAGTGTAAATTTCCCCTTCAAAAGGAGGAGCTTGTCTCTCTCGCCCGGTGTCCTAGCGGACATTTATCCCGCGGATATAAACTTGCTCGTTCACTTGCTAGGTGGACATCGCTGCGTGTAAAACCGCCTGCCCCGTTCGCGTTGCACGGTACACAGTCACTACACTCGACGGTGCGTCCTCTCCCAAGAGCTTTGAGGCTTTTTCCTGCCATCAAACGGACTGGATTATTCCCCTCCCCCCCAAAAAAAAATGGTGTAAATCCAACTTCAATCCATGGCTGTTTGTGGATCAATGCTGTGAGCCATTGGCTGCCGCGTTTCGCTCACAAAATACACGGTCAATATACAGCCACTTTACAATACATCTTGTAAAGCGCTTTGAGACGCCCTCAAGTATACAGTCAATTCACTTTACAGTGTATTCTGTGAAGCGCTTTGAGACATAGTCTGGTAGACATGAAAAGATGCTATATCAAAATGCAAGGATTGTTATTATTACTGTATCATGAATAATAAGGTGATATCTGTCAACTGTAAAGAATTATTATTATTATTTGTCAAACATGAGGATTATTTGTTGGCATGATCCAACCTTCAGTGTAAGGGCCTGGCCAACTGCTGGCTTTGTGTCTTGATTGGAATTGTCCCAGTTGGAGGGAGGGGAGGGGAGGGGAGGGGAGGGAGGGAGGGAGGGGAAAGTGACCTGCGCTCACGCTGTTTGTGTTCCTCCGCAGAACCCCGACATTGTATTAGTGCATTACCTGAATGTGCCGGCCATAGAGGACTGTGGGAAGCCTTGCGGGCCAATCTTGTGCTCCATCAACACCGACAAGAAGGAATGGGCAAAATGGACGAAGGAGGAACTGATCAGCCAACTCAAGCCGATGTGTGAGTCTCTCTTCCCCCAACCCCACCCACCCACCCCCCCGAGGCCTTTTAATGCTTGTTAAAGGGAACAGGATAGAGGTTGCACCCACACACTTCTCTGGATGTCTTTCACTCGGCTCGTGTGGGAGGTCAGGTCAAGGGTTAAATCTGCCCGCCCTCTCCTCCCCACCACCCCTCACCACCTTTTGTCGTGAGTTTGGGACTGACCCCATTTCCCCCCCCAACCCCCCACACTAATCACCGATACATACCCCCCTCTTGCCCCCCACCCCACCCCACCCGGCCCAATCAAAGGCTTTCCTGCCCCCCCCCGCCGGCCTATGTTTATACTGCCGGGTGGTTGGGGAGTCTTTATTGAGACCACATGCTCTCCCCCCGCACACTACATTCTCTCTTGTTGTCCCTGGTTGTAAGAGATCTCGGCTCACTCGGTAGATAGTTGGTAAGTTACTGGTGAGTGGGGTGGGGGGGGGAGCCTTTAGACCTGGGGGGGTGGGGGGGAGAAGAGCAACAGAGATCCGGCTCGACCCCTCCACTGGCTCAGCTCCATCGTCCGCTCAGCCCCTCCCCCCAGTCGCCCCCCACCCAACTCATCCCCCACACCCCTCCCCTCCCCCTACAGGCTCAGCCCCTCTCCCCAGCTCAGCTGCCAAAGGGCTTTGACAACAAGTGACTCGTGATCAGCATCGATGGAGGTGACAGTTAGAGAAGCCCCTGATCTGTCTGGCCATGTTCTGGAGACAGCTTTCCAGCCTCGCACATTCCTGTTCACACCTGCTCACAAACAGACAGACAGACAGACAGACAGACAGACAGACAGACACACTCACACACTGTTCTCAGACAGTCGGTTTCTTCCAAATCCTACAGCCCCAGTCTCAGTCCAGACGGCCTTCTGGGTCAGGGCCGGACAGAAAGGATTCCCCCCCCCCCTCCCCCCCACCCCCCACCCCCCACCACCCATTCTGCCATGTCTAAGACAGAGACAGTGGGTGTGGGGGTGGCGGGGGGGGGTGGCGGGGGGGGGGGGTGTCAGTCAGATGGGCTGAGAGAAGGCGCAGTAGGATCTGACGACTGCAGTTGGATTTGACGAGGAGAGGGATGAAATCAGAGGTACAGCTGTTATTTTGTATGTGACATACAGGTATTGGTATTCCGAGATATCGAGACACCCCGAGAGTCGGGGCAAAGCATTGTTCCAAGGGAACGCCAGTGGATGATTTTGGCTATGAAGGTAATGTTTGTGTTCTTGACTCTAGTTCCTTGTTATTAAGGTTCGCTTGACTCTGGGACAGACCAGCGGTGAGGGATGGTGGGGGAGGGGGAGGGAGGAAGGAAGGAAGGAAGGAAGAGGCTTGTGATTCTTTGGCCAACAGGGACTAGGGTTCGGAGTCTCTCTATCTCTCGTCGTCGTCCGTCGTCACCGTCTCCCCCACCACCACCCCCACCACCACCCCACAAACACATCGAGCCAGAGCTCTGCGTACTGTAATGTTGATGTTCTGATTTCTGTATGTTTGCCTCTTCTCATCCTATAGACCCAGAAAGGAGTCTGTCTAAATTCCCCCCCCACTTCTCCTCCCCTCCTCCCCCCCCCCCCCCCCACCACAGCCAAATAAAAGTGGGGGTTCAGGCGCTATCTTGCTGTGAATTGAGCAGGAGTTGGTGCTGTCAAACCTGCCCCCCCCACACCCCAACCCCCCATGCCCCCCCACCCCTGGTATTGGGTGAACCTCACAACCTGTTGTTAATGTTTGGGGCGATGGGTTTGCGAGGTCAGAGCTTTCAGCTCACAGTCCAGGCTGGTGTTCCAGTGCAGTGCTAGGGTGAGTGTGTTAGTGTGTTGTTGTTGTCATCGTTGGGGGGGGGGGGGGATGGTAAACAGAGCTCTGTCCCTGGAGGTTAAGGATCCCGCTGCGCTGTTGGATAAGACAGGTGAATTTCTCTCTCCCTATGTCCTCTCCTAACCCAACAGTCCACCACCCCTCCCCCCCTCCCCCACAGATTGTACCTTTGCTCGTGTTTACCCACAAACACAGTCACTACACCTGATTGTAACTCCCTGTGGAGCGTTTTGAGATGTACCAACGGTTCCAAATGCTGTCAATCGTTTATTATTCTGTGCGTATGTAACCTGGGGTAGCAAAGCCTCGAATCTCGGAAGAGACATAGAATGTTTTGATCCTAAATCCCAAATGGAGAGTCATGAGGTACATCGCTCCCTCTCCCCCCCCCCCCACAATCCCCCACCTACCCATTCCCCCAGCCCTCCCACCCACCCCCCAAACCTCCTATTGGGCCGAGAGTTGGAACAGTGATGGCCTTGGGCCAGCCTTGAACTCAGTCCTTTCTTCCACTCGCCCCACCAGCTGCTTAAGAGGCCTAGGTGTATGTATGTGGTGGGGTGTGGTGGGGGAGGACGGGAGCTGTGTTGGGAGCAGTGAGCTTCCCTGCCTCAGGGTTGGCGAGTGGGAAAGAAAAAATACACAAGTGATCAGAGGTTACCGCAGTCGGTCAGTGACATGGCAAGAGACTGAGACACCCCGCGGGCCAAGCCAAAGTCAAGGTTAGGTGTCAAAGCCTGGAAAGCACATGGGGGTGGGTGAGGAGGGGGGGGGGAGAAGTGGTGACGGAGAGAGGGAGGGAAGGAGAGAGAGGGAGGGAATCCCACACTCTCTGAGGATCCTGGCAGAGAATGAGCAAGCCAAGAGGAAGGTGACTTTGAACTGAGTCTGGAGAACGAGAGAAGAAACATGGCCGTGCAGTGGGTGAGCGAGTGAATGAGTGAGTGCAGTACCTCACACTGTCACTGTGAGGAGCTCACAAAGCCGGTCCACTGGCTCCACGTTGCCTCCCCATCTCCACTGGAAGGTGTGAGTATATGAGTGTAGATCTGTGTAGGTGTGTGGGTGGGTGGGTGAGTTGGGTGTGTGTGTAGATCTGCGCGTGTGTGGGCGATGGACGTATGTGTGTGTGTGTAGGTAGAGGTTGGATCAGGACAGAGCCACAGCAGTTATGGGTGACCCACTAACCAAAGCTTTCCTACCCTATGTGGAGATGCGCTATATAATAAAACCAAGTTGTTGTTGTTGTAGCTCACGGCCAGTCAGGTGATGTGGGGCAGGTGGAGTTACATAGATTAGAAGATCAGCCATGATCTTATTGAATGGTGGGGCAGGCTCGAGGGGCTGAATGGCCTACTCCTGTTCCTTATTCTTATGTGAATGGAAACTTCCTCCCATGCCCACACACTTGCTGTGGGGTGGGCAGCAGTGGGGGGGGGGAAGGGGGAGGTGGGAGGGGGGGGGAGGAGATTTTCACTTGCGTCATAACGACCTGAGAGACCAGGATCGGTGTTGAAGCAGATTCACATCAAAGCTTTCAGGCAGCCCCTCCCTGAGCTCCGCCTCGCTGCCTTGTCCCACTTTGACCTCGCAGAGCTATATATAGTGAGATCGGTGCCTGGCGAGTGTGTGTAACAGAGAGAGAGAGGGGGAGAGAGAGAGCTCGGAGTGCTGCCTGGCAAACTCTCACCACCAACACCAGTGATAATTATTAACGACAATAATCCCTCCCCACAAAAAACACAATAATAAATTGGTCATTTTCCAACCCACGGCTGTGTGTGTGGTGGGGGGGACGCTGCTGTGCGCAATTGGCTGCTGCGTTTCGCCCTCAAATATATACAGTCGATTCACTTTACAGTATATTCTGTGAAGCTTTGAGACACAGTCTAGAAGACGTGATAAGGCGCTATATCAAATACAAGGATTATTATTATGATTATTAACACTGTGATTTGAAGCTGGCTTGATATTCAATCGCTTGTTGTCTCTCACGAGTTTTCTCTCTCCTTCTTTATTAGTAACACAAAACGCACATGACAATTTTCACACTCCCCCATCAGGAACCCCCCCCCCACAGTTTACATGTCTTAAACCCCCCAGCCGTTTAACCTCCCGAGGTCAGTCATTACATTTCTCTTTACAGTTAAAACGCTGGAAAGCCCCTTTGAGACGTCCATTTCTGAATGCGGAAGACTCCGTATCGAATGTAAGGGTTATTAGTGCGTTAAGCAGCCCCTGTCTGCCACTGACACTGAGGAGTCGGTCTATCTCGCCGTTCTCTGCTGTGGTTGCCAACAAGTGTGCAGTCACTACACTTTACAAGTTACGAGCAATAGCTATAGGGCCTCGTACAGGGTGTGAGATTTAACGGTGGCCTTCAGAGTAACTGTTTGTTGCATTCCAATGCACGCCTTACCTTGTCATTCAATCTCCCCCTCCCCTCTCACAACGACAACAATAAAATGACATTTGTATAGCGCCTCTCACGTCAGGAGAACATCCCAAGGTGCTGAACGCACACATATATATATACACACACACACACGGATAAACACACACACACATAAACACATACATAAACACACACACATAGACACACAATTCCACTGAGAATATGACAGGTGATGTTTTAATTATCACTTTATTA
Organism: Hydrolagus colliei; assembly: GCA_035084275.1. Classification (NCBI taxonomy): domain Eukaryota; kingdom Metazoa; phylum Chordata; class Chondrichthyes; order Chimaeriformes; family Chimaeridae; genus Hydrolagus; species Hydrolagus colliei. The sequence goes on from CM068767.1 coordinate 5,177,672, forward strand.
AAAATCTATTTGGTCAGTCAACTTAATATATCCCATCAATTACCCCCCCCCCCCCCCCCCACCTCCTCGCTCAGGACTCTGTTTCAAGGCTGCTATCGACTTCATTAAGGAATGCCCTAGAGAAACTCCGCAGATCACACCCTCTCTTTGCGCGAGAGCTGAAGGCTTTGAAAGCGTATAATTATTTCTGTTAAAAATACATAATTTTCTTGGCTGGAAATCTCGGATGTTTGGAAACCCGTAGATTAGGGTCGCAGCTTGTGTTTGTTGATGTCGGTGTGCAGACAGCGAGAGATAGAGAGAGAAAGAGAGAGAGAGTGTGTGTGGGTTAGAGTGTGAGTTCACCGACCACTGAACTCCCCCCCCCCCCCCCCCCCCCCCCCCTCCACCGCTTCTCAATATCGACACCTGCTGGTCACGAATTGTAATTTTAATTTCATTTTCAAATTCATTCCATCTCATCCCACACCCGATACGAGGCTGCTTTACTGATAATAATAATCTGATATTATCGACTGTGTCTCAAAGCGCTTCACAGAATATACTGTAAAGTGAATCGACTGTATATATATCTGTGGGTGAAACGCGGCAGCCAATTGCGCACGGCAGCGTTTCCCCCCCCCCCCCCCCCCCCCCAAAAAACAATCGTGGATTGAAAATGACCAATTTTTTTTGAAGGGATTATTATCAGGCGCGTGTGGGTGTGTGTGTGTGTGTGCAGTAAGGAAACTTGCCCAAGGTTTCGCCCTGACCTGATCTGACCTGCCTGGAATTGAACCCTGGTATCTCACGCTTGTAAGGCGAGTGCTCTATCTAACCACTGAGCTGCAGGGACTCCAATCAAGGCAGTTGTGGAATTGCGAAAAATGTCTCTCTCTCTCTCTCTCTCTCTCTCTGCGCTGTCTCAAGAACGTCAATTGGCTGCCGCGTTTCGTCCACAAAATATACAGTCGATTCACTTTACAGTATTTCCTGAGAAGCGCTTTAAGGCGCCACAGAGACGTGATCAGCCGCACGTGTCAAACGCAAGGATTATTATTAATATTATTATGATTAGAATTGGTATCACAGGCTGAGACTAGGAGGGAGTTTGCAAGGCTCTTGTTACCTGTTCATTTGTTGACCAGTGCTGTGAAGGGGGTGGGGGGGGGTGGGAGGGAGGGAAGTGAATGTTGTGACCAAGTTGGTTGTGAGTGACATTGTGAGTGACAGGCAGGCTGCTCACACATTTGCTGACGACAGTCACTACACTGTGACAAGAATCTACAACAACAACGGCACTTTGCACACCCTTTGATGTTATTGGCTGTAAAAATATAGCTATTTCTCCGTTATAAATATAGAGGCTGTTTGTGGGGGACGCTGCTGTGCGCAGTTGGCTGCCGCGTTTCGCCCACAACTATATACAGTCACTTTACTTTACAGTATATCCTGTGAAGCACTTTGAAACACAGTCTAGAAGACCTGATAAAAGCGTTGTATCAAAATGAAAAGATTTATGATTATGACTGTACTATATTAGAACTCAAGCCGGATTGCGTGGGGTGGCAGCACCCTCCGGTGGCCACGGGCCGTCACTGCAGACACTACCCACTCACTCACTCACTCTCTCACTCTACACACAGCACATTCCTTATAAGACTCTTGTCTCACAGTGAGACCAGACCGTAGCTGAGAGCAACCAACGTAACCAATCAGTGTGGTCAGGAACACAGCAGAAGTATTTATATTTGTGGTTCTGCGATGGGCAGGAAATTGCGGTATTCCTTAAACATCCCCCCCAACCCCCATGCCGTCCGCTCCTTGTTTTTTTAGGAAAAATAATAATATTAACAATAATCCTTGCATTTGATAATGCGCTTTTTCACGTCTTCTAGACTGTGTCTCAAAGCGCTTCACAGAATGTACTGCAAAGTGAATTGACTGTATATATTTGTGGGCGAAACGCGGCAGCCAATTGCGCACAGCAGCGTCCCCCACCCCACAAACAGTCATGGATTGAAAATGACCAATTTTATTATTAAACCAATAATTGTTATTATTGGATATCGTTTGGAGTCAGCGCATTTAAGAGAAGACTCGTTGAGTTTGCGAGAGAGAGAGAGAAGGGAATAAAGGGTTATAGGTCAGGTCAGGGGAATGATATGTGATGGGGACAGGTGTGGAGAACAAGCAATGGTTGGGAATGAATGGACTGACGTGAAAGGCGCTGTACAAGTGTAATTTTGCTGTTGTTGTAGTAACTCGAGAGAGGGGTGCTATTGCAGTAACTTTCACCGGATGTTGATTTAGTTAAGCTCCAGTTAACCAGACAAAACTCATTAACCAGGGGGGGTTGGGGGGGTGGGGGGGTGCATCTAACTCAGGCTTGTGGCTGGACAGGTGAAGGTGAAGTGGGGGAGGAATTTTCTGACACAGGCGCGGACCAGAGAGAGACGTTTGGATAACAGAAGGAACGTGAAAGGATTCGGAGGGAGAGAGAGGGTGAGGTGGGAATGTCACGCTCGGGTGGCCGAGCAGGTGGTTTCCGAGTACGAATGGCCTCCTCTCGGGCTGTGCTTTCCTTTCATTCTTCGTCGCAGGATTGTCTACAGGACAAAACAAAAAACAAAAACAGTCACTACACTTGACAGTAATTGCTTGCGAAGCACTTTTGAGAATAAGGCGCTTGAAATTGTCATTCGTTCGTTCTCTCCTTTCTTCCTATCGTCCGTCCGACCGTCCATCCCTCCTCAACATTCCCGAGCCAGCGCTGGCTTCCATCTCCTGAAACTCTTCACTAATCAGGACTGGTTTCGCTTTCCCAAAACGTCCCAGATCATACCGAGCCCCACACACACACATATACGCACACACACGCGCGCACGCACAGACGTTCCCATCCCCTCCTGATCTTGGGCCATTAACTGAGAATAACTTGCCGGGGAGTTAGAGAGAAGACAGGATAGGGAGTGGGTGGGTGGTTGTGGGGGAGGGTGGGGGGGAGGAGGCTTGAGATTGTCCACATTATCCCCCACCGCTCCCCCACCGCCCGCCCAAGCCCACCCCCCCAACCCCTTAAACCCCTCCCTCCCTCATTAACGACAGCATTGGGGTTGGGTGACACTGGAATTGTCCCAGTCTCACAGCCCAACACGAGGCAGCGTCCAGAAGGGGGTGATTTTCAAAGGGAGGGTGGGTTAGCGGAGCGGAGTGGAGTAGAGTGAGGAGGGTGGGGAGTGTCAGTGGTGGTGGGTGGGGTGGGGGTGGCTGGGTGGGTTGAGGGGGCTTTTAGCTGAGTTGAGTTGAGCTGAGCGGTGGCCCCGGTTTACCCGGCCTCTCACCGTGTCTGTGTCTCTCTCCGCAGTTCATGGCATCAAGTGGACTTGCAGTAACGGCACGAACAGTGCCGGCTTCTCGGTGGAACAGCTTGTTCAGCAGATCCTGGACAGTCACCAGAGTAAACCACAGCCTCGCACGCACAACTGCCTGTGCACCGGCACGCTCGGTAATCACTCCGCCCGCCCGCCCGCCCCTCCACCATCACCACCTCCTCCACCACCACCCAACTCTCAAAGCGACTGGCGCGCAAACCTTCTTGTCGAGTGTTAGTGACTGTGTCTTTGTAGGCAGCCGTTTCGCTCTCACGCACACGCAGACACACACGCACGCAGCAAAAGTCCCGACGCCGACAGATCTTTCTCAGGATCTCTCGTGTCCTCCGCCCCCCCCCCCCCCCCCCCCAAACAGGCTCAGACAGTGACCCCCCCCCCCCACCCCTACCTCTCACCCACCCGCGGTTTATAACATCTCGGCTGGAAGGCCAGCGACTTCCGATGACAGTGTAGGGCTGGGCTGGGCTGGGGGGGTAGGCCGGGAAGCTCTGTGTTGTGTGAGATTTGGGTGAGATGCCTTTGGGTGAGATGTGACCGAGGCTCTGTACCTCGCCTTGTACTGGGATTATAGATCTGCCCACGTTACTGGGGGAGAGAGAGAGACCGAGAGAGAGAATAATAATAATAATAATAATAATCCTGGCATTTTGATATCGCGGCTTTTCACGTCTTATCGACTGCGTCTCAAAGCACTTCACAGAATAGACTGCAAAGTGAATTGACTGTGTGTATTTGTGGGCGAAGGAGAGATCGAGAGATTGAGAGAGACTGTTGAGCTGGTCTGGGTTAGGGGATGAGCTGGTGCTAAGTGGCTGATATATTGGCTTATTTAGAGAGTCGCTGCAAGTGAATCGCACATCAGTGGTTGAGATCTTCTCGTGTGTTAAAGCGCCATAATAATACCCTTTCTCTCTTTCTCTCTCCCTTCCTTCCTTCCTTCCTTCCTTCCTTCCTTCCTTCCTTCCTTCCTTCCTTCCTTCCTTCCTTCCTTCCTTCCTTCCTTCCTTCCTTCCTTCCTTCCTTCCTTCCTTCCTTCCTTCCTTCCTTCTCCTTCCTTTCTTTCCTCGCACTCTCACTCTTGCCTCTCAATTCTTTTGTTTGCTCTCACTCTTTCGGTGGCGCTCTCTCGCTCACTCTTGACTCTCTTTCTAACTCTCTCTCTCCCTCCTGCTCTCCGACTCTTGATTTCTGACTCTGTATCTCTCTCTCTCTCTCTGGCTCTGTGTCTCCCGCTTTGTCTCTGTACCCCTCTCTGGCTCTGTTTGTGTCTCTCTCTCTCGCTCTTTCTGTCTCTGTCTCTGTATTTCTTTCTGTCTCTGTCTCTCTCTCGCTTTGTCTTTCTCTAGCTCTGTACCTCTCTCTGTCTCTGTCTCTGCTTCTCTCTCTCGGTCTGTCTCTCTCTCTCTCTCTCTCTCTATCTGTCTCTCTCTGTCTCTGAGTCTCTTCTTTCTGTGGCTCTGTCCCTGCGTCTCTCTCTCTCTCTCTCGCTCTGTCTCTGCACCTCTCTCTGTACCTCTCTCTGTCTCTGTCTCTCTCTCTCTCTCTGTCTCTCTCCCTGTCTGACCCGTGTGTGTGTGCTCCCACTCAGGTCCTGGCAGCAGTGTGCACCACAAGTGCAACAGCGCCAAGCACCGAATCATCTCTCCCAAGGTGGAGCCTCGGTCGGGCGGGTACAGCGGGCACGCCGAGGTCCAGAACAATGACGTGTCCGAGGGCAAGAACGACCACGGCCACGGCCACGGCAAGGCCGGCGGCGGCCGCGAGCGGAGGAACGGCAAAGTGGCCAAGCCCATCCTCCTGCACCAGAACAGCACCGAGGTCTCCTCCACCAATCAGGTGGAGGTCCCCGACACCACCCAGAACTCCCCGGTGTCCATCAGTAGCGGGCTCAACAGCGAGACCGACATGGCGGACAGCCCGGCCATCTCCGCCGCGGCCTCCGTCTCCGGCATCGCCGTGGCCTCCGTCATGTGCGGGCTCTCCCAGAGCGCGGCCGTCTTCATGTCCGAGGTGACGAGCGAGGCCTCGGTGTACGCCGCCATGTCGCCCCCGGGGCCCGGCCCCAACCAGCACCTAATGGCGCCCGAGGCCGGACCCCACCACCAGGGCCTGGTGTTGGCCGTCAACTCCGACGGGCACAAGTTCGCCTTCTCGGCCGCCGGCGGCCCCGACAACCTGTCCATCATGTCGGCCAACATCTCGGAGGACCTGGTCCTCTCCTCCACCCTCGAGACCAGCGAGAAGATCCCGGAGGCCAGCATGAACTTCGACCCCGACTGCTTCCTGAACAACCCCAAGCAGGGCCAGACGTACGGAGGGGGGGCCCTGAAGAGCGAAGGGACTGAGGGGCGACGGGACTGAGGCCCGGGGCGGGGGCCGAGGGCGGCTACGTCTTCAGCGGGACCCTCCTGAAGGAGATCAAGACGGAGGACAATTCCTTCGAGCAGCAGATGTCCAAGGAGGGCTACTCCACCTCCTCCTCGTCCTCGGCGCCCAACTCCATCTCCCTGACCCCCGGCTCGGCCTTGCTCTCCTCCGGAGGCCTGAGTCCCAGCACCACCCTGGAGCAGATGGACTTCAGCGCCATCGACTCCAGCAAGGACTTCTCGGGCTACGGGCAACCCTCGCAGGGCAGCCACCAGCCCCACCAGAGCCCCTCCCCCAGCTTCTTCCTGCAGGACGCCGGCAAAACCCACCACCAGCTGGAGCAGGGGGGGCACGGGGGGCAGCTGGGAGAGATGGGGGGTGACTCCTCCTTCGCCAGCCCCATGCCCCTCGCCAACGTCAAGACCGAGGCCACGGGCCAGGCCCTGCCGAGCTGCAACCGGGCCGGGGAGATGGGGGGACGGGGGGAGGCCGGGACCTCCCTACAGCTGCTCCAGTTCCAGGCCAACTTCCAACCGGTGGCTTCCGAGGCCGAGGTTCCCATGGAAACGACGGGGCAAGGGGAGAGCGGCGGGGGCGGAGGAGGAGGGGGAGGGGGAGAAGGGGGAGGCGGAAACCTACTGAAGTCGGCGGAAATGGCTGCCTGCGTGACCGAGCACTACATCCCCGCCGAGGGCGAGGCGGGGGCGGGGGTGGGGGTGACGGTGGCGGGCGCCAACCTGCCCATCCTCCACGGCAACATCGTGAGCGGCCTGTACCCGGTCGCCCACCACAGCCTGAACCCGGCCAACATGGAGCTGAACCTGGACCACTTCGACATCTCCTTCAGCAACCACTTCTCCGACCTGATCAACGACTTCATCTCGGTGGAGGGAGGCACGGGCATGCTGTACGGGCACCAGCTGGCGGGGGGCGGGGAGGGGGCCGGGCTGCCCCAGGCGGGAGACGAGGGGGCCAGGGTCTCCTTCGGGCCGGCCGAGATGTGCGTCCCCTGCTGCAGCCCCCAGCAAGGCCACCTCCAGCTGGGCAGCGGCGAGGCGGGGGCCGGCTCCTTGGCCTACATGCACGTGGCGGAGGTGGTGGCCCAAGGCTCCCTGGGGGCCCTGCAGCAGAGCGGACGCCTCTTCATGGTGACCGACTATTCGCCAGAGTGGTCCTACCCCGAGGTGAGACTCCAGGGGCGCGAAGACGGATCGATTCCCCTCCCTCCATCCCTGCTTGCCTCCTTCCCTCCCTTTCCCTCCCTCCCTGTTTCCCTCCCTCCTTCCCTCCAGAGATAGAACGCACACGTTACCTCCTTCGCAGTGCGTGTGTCGTACATCCTCCCGATGTGAAAGGCAGGCCTCACCCACCCACCCCTCTAACCCTAATTTAGCACATCGACCGTGTTTTCGAGGCATTTCTCCCTCCCTCCCCCCCTCTCCCCTCGGCCTCTCCTCTAGTCAAAAAATAGTAAAGTTCACCCACAAATATACAGTCAATTCACTTTACAGTAACAGTATATCCTGTGAAGCGCTTTGAGACACAGTCTAGCAGACGTGAAAACGCTGCTAGATCGAATGCAGGGATTATTATTGCCGTATTATTATTTTAGTTTAAATAATCCTCCCATTTGATGGAGCGCCTCTTCACACCGTCACGACGTCATAAAGCGAGCGAGAATTGCGTGCGATAGACATTAATTCTGCCGTGCGAGAGGCACGGCTGACTGAGTGGCGTCTCTCTCTCTCTCTCTCTCTCTCTCTATCTCACTCTCACTCACTCTCTCTCTCTCTCCCTGTGTGGATTGTGTTACAGGGAGGAGTGAAGGTGCTAATCACAGGCCCTTGGCAGGAGGCCAGCAATAACTACAGTTGCCTGTTTGACCAGATCTCAGTTCCTGCGTCCCTCATCCAGCCCGGAGTACTCAGGTGCTACTGCCCAGGTACGAGGCCTCACCGTCTCTGTAACTCCGAGCTCACAGTCCCACCTTACTCTCCAGCGCAGGGCTGGGGTGAGGGGAGGGGTGGCGGGGGGGGGAAGCGGGGACGGGGGGGTGGGAGGAGGGGGGCAAGTGGGAGAGCAAGCATTGTTGGAGGTGCCTTCCTGACCACAAACCAAATCTCTGTTCTGCCTGCCTGGTCGGCTGGCTGGTTCGTCGATTTGTTGGTCGGAGGGAGGGAGGGAGGGAGGATAAATATTTCCATGTTTCCATTGGAAACGTGAAGGGGAATTCTCTTCCGTGTTATTTACAGAACATCTCGGGATGTGGAGGGGGCGGTGGGGAGACACTGTGGGCTGGCCATCCGTGGCCTGATCACTCGGGTGGGGGGAATATGGGGGTAGAGAGGGTGTGACGTAGTATGTGTCAATTAACACAGTCACTACACCTGACACCAGCTGCCTCTGTGTGTGACTCGGGAGGGTTGACTGACTTGGCTGATTGATGGGTTGGCTGGTTGGTTGGCTGATTGACTGATTGACTCTCCCCCCCCCCCCCCGTGCAGCTCACGACACCGGCCTGGTCACCCTGCAGGTGGCCTTCAACAGTCAGATCATCTCCAACTCGGTGGTCTTCGAGTACAAAGCTCGGGCCCTGCCCGTCCTCCCCACCTCGCAGCACGACTGGCTCTCACTGGACGGTAAGTCCTCCCCACCCCTCTCGTTCCTCTCTTCCCGAGGCTCCCTCCTTCCCTCCCTTGTCTTGGGAGCTGGTGGAAGCAGAAAGTGTCAGTTCGTTCAAATGCTAATTTTTTTGAGGGGATGATATTTCGGTGATACAGTATATGCAGTATAAGCTCAGGACATGACGCATATGCCAGGATGGTGGAAGGCCAACTGGATGGATTTGGGTCTTATTTTTCCCCTCCAGGTTCCTGAACGTTTAGGATAAAAGGTTCTCAGAGGGTGGAATTTCACGGTGGAGAATTAGCACGAGAGATGGGGCAGTAGGGGTGGTGTAAGGGAGCCTCTGTAAGGGGCAATGTGGGGTGGCGGAGGAGGTGGGGAGGGAGTAGGGAGATATCTTCAGATATGTGGACACCTTGAGCAGATAGCTGGGAACTTTGTGAGTTTTTCCCAACCTGAATTTTTGGACACCTTGCACTGTACTTCCCTCAAAAGAAAGTTTGTGATACGCTCACTGTGTGTGTGAGAGAGAGGTTTATAATATAATATATATATCAAAGCTCTTCGTAGAATATACTGTACTGTAAAGTGAATTGACTGTATATATATATTTGTGGGTGAAATGCATCAGCCAATTACGCACAGCAGCGTCCCCCACACACAAACAGTCGTGGGTTGAAATGACCAATTTATTATTGTTTTTCTTGAGGGATTATTATTAGACGCATGTGTGTGTGGAGTAAGGAAACTTGCCCAATATTTTGCCCTGACCTGCCTGGATTCGAACACAGGTCTCACGCTTGTAAGGCGAGTGTCTCTAACCACTGAGCTACAGGAAGCTCCGCTGCATAGTATCTGCTCTTGTGTCTCTACAATCCGACCAGTAGCCACTAGGGCCTCCCACATCATCGAACCCTCGCTTCACTTGTTCTTTGATGTCCTCAGGAACAGCTGAAGACCCATTCAGCCCCCGGAGCCTGTTCTGCCCTTTTATTGGCCCCATAATCCCTTGATACCCTGATCGAACAGAAATCTATCCACCTCACTCTTGGAAATTTGAATGGATTGGGATGGTCACTTAATAATAATAATACTGTAATAATAATCCTTGCGTTTGATATAGCGGCTTTCCACATTCTTATCGACGTCTCAAAGCGCTTCACAGTGTGTACTGTAAACAGAAGTGACTGGATATGTTTGTGGGAATGAAAGAGCGATAAAGGACCTGACGTCACTATGAAATCACAACCGGCCAGAGGGTTGGGGGTTTTCACGTTGAGCGACAATTTCCCCTCCTCCATTTTCATCCGATTTGCTTTATTCTTCTTTTACGCTACATCAATAACTATCTTTGCAGCAGCAAAAACGTCCAAACGCGTTGTGATTGTACAGTTTGCGCTCAGCGATGTCCCCAATGACACGATTTTGATCTGGGGGGAATTGTTGGCCATTATTATTGTTGTTATTGTAGTTACTGTGCAGCCCACAACTGCTTCTCTCTTTGAGACAGTTTCAGGAGCTGAGGGCTTGCTTGATTCCCCCTTTCAAAAAATACTAGCGTCATTTTCTGCTACTTTAAGTAAGTCACTTTAAGTAAGACACCTGCTCACTGCCCACCCCTCTCTAGGTCAGAAGGTTGTGGGTTTGAACCACCCCCCCCCCCCAAACTCTGGAAACTTTGACTTCCCAAGCAGCCCCCCCACCCACCCCCCCACCCTCCGTGTGTTGTATCACTCCTGCCATGGCTCCTACCATTACTCCCAACACTAAAAAAAAATTATCCTTCGTCCCCCCCACCTCCCCTTTCTTCTTTCTCCTTCTCAACCAACAACCATGACCCCTCCCCCCCCAACCAGCTACCAAACTAACCCTCTCTGCTCAGACATAGTCTCACTCAGGCTCCATCCCAAGACTGCTGACTGCTGACTGCATCAGCGCCCTCCTCAAAAAAAACACATCCTAACTTGGCAAACTCTTAACTAAAGTTCTGGAATGTTGTTGTTGCAAATCAACTTTGCTCAGACCTATCGCTCCACTCCCAACCTCCAATCCAGATTCCACCCTGCCCACAGGTGCTCGTTAAAAGTCACAAATGATGTCCTCTCCCTCTTTCTCTCCCTCTCCTTCTCTCTCTGTGACCAGGGCTCCTCCCGCACCTCAACACATTCGATCAGGCCATCCGACTCCCCCCAATCCCTGCCCCCCCCCACCCACCACACCTCTCCTCCCACATCCACCTCAATGGCACA